>JANAVB010018466.1:0-62500 GCA_029216955.1 Iris pallida | reverse complement strand
AGGCATACCCCCTACTGCTGGTGGTAGGGATCCTCCAACCGCAGCTGAAACGCCTACCCCAGCTGGCATGACTAGGGCTGCGGTACCAGGGGCTGGCTGCTGGATATGAGAGGTGGCAGACCTCTCATTGGCGTCCCCCCTGGCCCTGGCGATGTGATCTCGTCTCAACCATCCTGGAGACAGATCAAAGAAACAATTGCTGAGAATGAGTCAAAACAGCAAGGGAGGACAGTTATACTCAAGGGAGACAATAAGCAGCAAAATTTAGATATACAGAATCTGATAAAGAGTTTTTTCTAATGTGATTGAGTACCTTCAAAATATCCTAATCCTACTGCAGGCTGTAGTGATACTCTAGTTTGAATACCACTGCACAAACTCGACCTGCATGGGCACCCACTAAAAACATGTCACGACCTGCACCCATTGTGAGGGTACGAGAACGTAACAATGCCCAGCCTACGCCGCAGTGTCGGCAACAGAACGCTATCCTAGGTCAATCATCTAACAATATAAAGGTACCTGTACAGTATATACACTCCGAATGGAGGTGACATAGCAATATACAGTCTCAATCACATCTAAGGCAGAATGATAAGATAAAAAAAAGATAGATAGATAAATACTGGAATGGAAGAATATACATCACAACCAGAGAGTCTAAGTGTCTAAAATAACATCTCCGCAAACATCCAGAATACAAGTCTCACTATTAAAAATGAAATAATATATACAATCCAGATCTCAAAGACAGAAATAGTAAAACCTAGACTAGGGAGCCTCAGTCTCTAAGCTAGTGGATCAGGCTGGAAATCCGGGTCACACATATCATCTACAGTTGTCCCATAGTAGGTGTCTACGCAGGCCTCATCCTCATCCTCTGTAATATTTTCAACAGGTCCCGTCAGGACAGGAGCGAGCACAAAACATCTCACGCAGTTCATATCATGTTAGGAAATATAAAGCATGCAATAGAGTAAGGTATAGAAAACGATGAAAGAAGAATGTATTTGAAAAATAGTAGAGATTTGATAATATGAAATATCTATATATGATAAGTAAGAACTGTAAGCCAACTGTAATTTAGAGTACAATATGGTTATGTAAATGGTCTAGGACAATGCAATGGTATCTCCACTGTACGTGGGTGTACAATAGACATATACAATAGTTATACAATGTTGTACAATAGAAATTGAGTACATAACCAATTCTACTCCCCCTTCCCAATCAGTACACAAGGATCCACTCCAGTTACGTTATCTTATACAATAGTGTACAATATTATACAATGGATGTACAATATTATATAATAGATATACAATGTTACACAATAGTTGTACAATGTTATACAATAGTGTACAATGGTCTATCCCTGGAACTCATGTGATAATAAGAGTACAATATGCACAATGAGTGTACAAGGATATAGGTATTCAATAAATACAATATGGAAGTGAAACGCATATCACAATATGTATCTAGTGAATACAAGGGGATAACATCCCAAAAGAAGATCCATATAGTACCAATCCGTGATAACAATCGTGTCAGCATCAAGTACAGTAATCTAGAGCAAGAATGTAAATCCAGACAAGTATGAAACGGTCAGAGAATATACTCGCCTAATATCCTGAGGGTCTGAAGAGAATATACTGTTCGAGGAGTGGTGTTTGTCTCCTATAGAACAGTACAAGTCACTATGAGTCTAAAAAAATGATAATAAGATGAATTACAAAGCATTCTAAATGAATCTAGGTCAATCTAGGTCAAATCTAAGTCATATCAAGCTAAACTAGGTCATACTAGGTCATACTGAGCCAAACTGGGTCACACTAGAACAACCAAGGTCAAACAAGGTCACAGAAAATCAATCCAAGTCAAACTAGGTCAATTTTGGTCAAGGGTTGACTTATAGTTAACTTTTGGTCAAAAAGTCAACTCTGGTCGATACGGAGTCAACCCTAGGTCAAACAAGTCACATGTTGACCAACTATTGACTTTCAGTCAACTGGTCAACTCTGGTTTGGTTTCGGTCAACTCTAGTCGCTTAAAGGCTAAGTTTGACTCTCGGTTGACTTTTGTTGACTTTTGGTCAAAATGGTCAACCGACGTCAAAACTAGTCTAGGAGCACTACATTTGATCATTACCAACCAAGGAAACCATGTTCTAACAATAACTTAGACTCTAAACTATAATACCTTAGTTTCTAGGTATTACCTACACTTACCCTACCAAGGTAAATACCAATGCCTTGCACATACCACTCTAACCTAGGAATACTAGCCTAGGTTTCCTAGGATAGCTAGATACTATTCTATACTAACATTATCTACCAAAAAATTCTAGTATCTAGGTCATCTAAACCATCTTATGACACATGTTAATCATTTTCCATTACCTTGCCCTTACCCTCTTACCAATCTCATTTACCCTACACTCACACAAACTCACACTACAAGCTCACACACAACACTCACATAGGCCTTCCTATATATTTAGACATAGGCTAATACCTATAGGTTATTAGCTATACTCATATATCACTCACACTCACAAATACATATATAAACTCACACACACAAATACCTATATACCCTCACACCCACAAATACATATATAATCTCACACACACACAAATGGATCACAACCACACACACACAAATGTGAATGTAGGGACTGATATGGAGTGGTTTTAAGGACTGATATGTGGTGGTTAATAGGGGCTGATTTGGGTACAGGTATAGACTGATATGGGACAGGTTAAAGCCTGAGTTTTGGGGCTGAAAATTGGTGGTTCAAGGGACTAACTCTAAGGCCATACCAAGGCTGAATTATGGCTGAATTGGGACTAACACATGGGTTTAATAAGGACTGATTTGGGATGGTTCAAGGGTAGATTTTGGACAGCTAGTAGGGTGGTCATATAGCTGTTGTTAGAGGGATAGAAATAGGGCAATACAAGGGCTGGTATGGGACTGAAATTAGGACTGTTTAAAAATAGTCATGAGGTGTTTTAGGACTGGTATGGAGCTGATTTGAGGCCTATTTATAGGCTAAACATTGGACTGGTTTGTGGCTGTACCATGGGGTTATTTATAGGGTGTTAAGGACTGAAATGTGGAGTGTTTGATGGCTGATTTCAGGGGGCTTCCATGGCTGTGTATAGGACCAAATGTGGGCTGATCTTGTAGGCTACAGGGATTGGAATTTACAGGCAGATATGGGTCCTGTAATGGGGTATTTAGGACAGCCATGTAGGGTTTTTGTAGGACTGGTTTAGATGGTATTTGGACAGCCATGTATTGGCTGAAAGGACAACCAACAAGGCTGAAATCTGGACTGATTACAAGGGGTTTAATGACAGGAAGTTGGATGGTGTTAAGGTCAAGATTTGGGACTGCATATAAGGGTATATTAGGGGCTGAACAAGGCTGCCTATGGGGTGCTGAATTGGGCTAAATTAAGGACTGTTTTGAAAAAGTCAAATGACATGTTTGGGACAGTTTAGGAGCTGGTTTATAGGGCAGGTTGGGACTGTCATATAGGGGGCTATTTAGGACTGGTATGGACAAGAACAAAGGGCAAATGGTTGTCCATTCCAGTAGCCAACAGTCCCTTACTCCTCTCTCATTCACTCCTCTATTTTCCCCTAATCTTCCACTCTCTCTATCACTAATACAACATACACAAATCTCAAGCATCCCTCAAACACCTCTCCTATACTCTCCAACACACAACACAAACACAAACACACCCCCAAACTTGGTCGACCACTATATCCCACAACCAAACACAAATATACACACCACCCACCATAATATATATATATATATATATATATATATATATATATATATATATATATATATATATATATATATATATATATATTTATAGAAATTAATATATATATCACCATATATATACATATATTGATATAGATAATAGGATACACTATGATACATAGGAAAACTCATTCTAAACACATAGTAAAATCTGGAATAAATATTAGAACAATATCAAATCGATATATAAATAATTTCCCATGTGTCCAAATAGGGTTCTCCCTATTAGGACACGATCCTACTCATAGGACACCTCTACAAGTGCCCAAATAGACACGAAATGGACTCAAATGGACACACAACCATGGGGGTCATTACTATGGGTCAAAAATCAACCTATATGCATGTAGGGATGGTTTAGAGGAGAGGTTATACCTTCCGAAAGAGAGATTCAAAGGAAAAATCCTTCTGACACGTAGAGATTCCAATAGGACACGAACGAGCTCCGAATCCTTCCAAACTTGGCTAGCACCTTCCTTTAATGGAGTAGAGAAGAAATGGAGAAGATTTGGTGGAAGAAATGATGGATTTGGAGATGAAATCACTAGAGGTTGCTCTCTAGAAATTTAGGGAAGAACAAGAGAGAGAATGGAAGAATGAAATAATGAAATGAACTCAAGCCTATCCCTCCTTACTTGGCCGGCCCTAATGGCTGAAATAACCCTATTTGGAAAAGCCTAAAAGCCCCCTTTCTAATTCTATGGGTTAATACATGGAAGGGCTTCTAAGTCGGGGGTAGTTTAGTCAATCCTAAAATACTAATTCACATTAATCCTAACAAAAATAATTAGCCTAGTCACTAACTAAAATAAATGACATGTGGGCCATGGCTAACTAGTGTGTGAGTCCACTAGAGTCAAAACTATCCCGGGTCCCCATTTCAAGTCGGATTGAGCTGAAATTCGAACTAGACTCAAATAACCCCAAAATATTATAATAAATAAATAAATAATTTTAAAATAATTCATAAAATGAAAAATGACAAAAATACCCCTATTTTTGGAAACTGGGGGTGACATGAGCTGAGGCTCAAGAGCAGGCGAGACCCTGTTGGGGGCAGCAGCAGTGGAGGCCAGGCCAAGAGGCCTCACTTTCAGCACCAACAGCCGAGACAGTTTCAGCCGCAGCCGTTCCAGCAGAGACAGCAGCAGCAGCCAAGACAGTACCAGCAGGGCCAGAGACAGGTTATCACTTGTGCTTACTGCAAGAAGCCCGGGCATGTCTTCAATGAGAGCCAGAAGAGGCTGGGCCAGTGCCTAGTGTGTGGTTCACCAGACCACAAGATGAGGGAGTGCCACATGGGATGAGCAGCTCAGGGAGCAGCAGTCAGAGCTCCAGCAGGCCAGTAGAGGAGACCAGCCCTGCCGACACAGCAGCAGAGGTTCGTTCAGTACCAACAGCAGGCCAAAGGAGGACAGCAGGGGCGAGCTTTCGCCATGGCGATCGAGGATGCAGAGGTGATAGGAGAGCTGATCGCAGGTTCGGTTCTTCTCGACTCCAGTCCAGCTTTTGCATTATTCGATTCCGATGCTTCGTATAGTTTCGTATCAGTATCATTTGTAATTAGACACGGTATCATAGCTGAATCGTTGCCTAGGACTTACAAGATCACGACCGGGGTGGCATTATCCTCGTGAGTGATGTTTGTAGGGGTCGGATTGTTGTTTTGGGAGGCCGTGAGTTGGAGGTGAGCCTGCTAGTAATGCCATTGCCGAACTAAGATATAGTACTCGGTATGGATTGGTTGAGCAGACATCACGTCAGCATTAATTATAGAGGGGGTAGAGTTCTCTTCAGAGTGCTGGGGGAGCCAGAGTTCGAGTACTCCAGACGTCAGGCGGAGCAGAGCAACGGAGTTTTCTGTGGAGTCTCGGTTGAGGAGCAGACGATCCCACACCCCTTGATAGAAGAGTATATGGATGTTTTTCCAGAGGAGCTGCCTGGATTGCCACCAGACAGAGACATTGAGTTCTCGATAAACTTGGTTCAAGAAGCAGAACCCATCTCTCAGCACGTCTATCGAGTGAACAACAGTGAGTTAATGGAGCTGAAAAAGCAAGTGGATGAGCTGCAGGACAAGGGCTTCATCCGTTCGAGTTCGTCGCCATGGGGTGCACCAGTATTGTTTGTACCGAAGAAGGATGGGACAGTACGGATGTGTATTGACTACAGGACACTCAACAACCTAACGATCAAGAACAGATACCCACTGTCGCGGATCGATGATCTCTTTGATCAGTTGAGCAGAGCTCGGGTATTTTCCAAGATTGATTTGAGGTTAGGTTATCACCAGGTGAATGTGAAGGGGGAGGATGTTCCCAAGACCGCTTTCAGGATGCGGTACGGGCAATTTGAGTTTTTGGTTATGTCGTTTGGGGTAACCAATGCACCAGCAGTATTTATGAACCAAATAAACAAGGTATTCCACCAGTACTTGGACAAGTTCGTGGTAGTGTTCATTGACGACATCTTGGTATATTCCAAGACTGAGGAGGAGTACGAGGAGCACTTGAGAGTAGTGCTGGAGACTCTCAGAAAGGAGCAGCTTTATGGGAAGCTCTCCAAGTGGAAGTTCTTCCTAGACCGGGTTGACTTTTTGGGGCATGTGGTGACTGGAGATGGGATCTCAGTTGACCCCAAGAAGATCGTAGCAGTTGAGGCATGGGCAGCGCCGACTTCAGTGGCAGAGATCAGGAGCTTTTTGGGGCTGGCAGGATATTTTATGAGATTTGTACAGGATTTCTTCCGGGTTGCAGAGCCGTTAACTCGGTTGACCCGGAAGGATGCTGAGTATGTTTGGTCAGAGGAGTGTCAGGTAGCTTTTGATGAGTTAAAGGAGCGGCTTACGACAGCTCCAATTCTGACATTGCCTTCAGGATCAGGAGGATTCACTATTTATAGTGATGCTTCAGGGAAGGGGCTGTGTTGTGTCTTGCAGCAGCATGGTAAGGTAATTGCCTATGCTTCTAGGCAATTATGTCCCTATGTGAAGAACTACCCTACCCACGACCTGGAGCTTGCAGCAGTAATATTTGCTCTGAAGTTGTGGAAGCACTATTTGTATGGAGAGATGGTGGAGATTTTTACAGATCACAAGAGCTTAAAGTATGTGTTCACTCCGAAGGAGCTGAACATGAGGCAGCACAGATGGCTAGAGTTGATGAAGGACTTTGACATCCTACTTCAGTATCACCCAGGAAAGGCCAACGTGGTTGCCGACGCCTTGAGTAGGTATCCGACAGCCATGTGTTTGACTATGGACCGTCACTTGCTTGCTGATTTGAAGAGCCTGGGGATTGAGGTGATCATGCTCGGAGTTCAGATACAGTTATGGGGCCTGCAGATTCAGTCAGACTTGGTGGAGAGGATCAAGTCAACAAAGTTTAATGACATTGCTCTGCGGTGTCTCCGAGAGCAGGTTCGAGCAGGATTGGTGGATGGCGAGTTTTCTCTTGCAGAGGATGGTGCCTTGCGGCACGGTTCCAGGTTATATGTGCCCAATGGAGATCTTAGGGAGCATGTTATGCAGGAGGCCCATAGATCTCAGTACTCTATACATCCTGGTGCCAACAAGATGTACCGAGATCTGAGGGAGCATGTTTGGTGATACGGGATAAAACATGAGGTAGCTCGCTTCGTAGCTAGATGCTTGGTCTGTCAGCAGGTCAAGGCAGAGAGGCAGAGGCCCGGTGGATTATTACAGCCATTGTCCATTCCCGAGTGGAAGTGGGAGCATATCACTATAGATTTCGTATCTGGGTTGCCGCGTACACCAGGAGGAAAAGACGTAATTTGGGTCATCGTTGACAGATTGACCAAATCGGCCCACTTCTTGCCATTCAAGGTGGGTACGTCTGCAGAGAGGCTTACGGAGATGTACATGTGGCAGATAGTCAGGATTCATGGGGTTCCGGTCAGCATCGTCTCGGATCGAGATAGTCGCTTTACTTCCCATTTCTGGAGGAGTCTGCAGATTAGCTTGGGCACTTAGCTCAAGTTTAGTACCGCATACCACCCTCAGACGGACGGACAGTCAGAGAGGAATATTCAGACACTTGAGGATATGCTGCGGACGTGCGTCTCGGACTTTAGAGGTTCCTGGGAGGATCATCTACATTTGGTGGAGTTTGCTTACAACAATAGTTTTCAGGCCAGTATTGAGATGTCACCTTTCGAGGCTCTGTACGGGCGTAGGTGTCGTACACCCTTATCTTTGGGATGATGTTGGTGAACGAGCTTTAATGGGACCAGAGATGGTTGTTGATGCAGCCGAGAAGGTGAAGCTCATCAGGGACAGACTTCGCGTGGCGCAGGACAGACATCGACACTGGGCCGATAGCCACCGGAGGCCGTTGGAGTTTGAGGTACAGATTATAGTAGGATTAGATTTAGGTTTGTTTGTGTTTTGATTGATCATATTTGTTTATCATAGTTAATTTGAGACCTTGCTTGTGATTAGGTTGGAGGCATAGTTTTTCTACAGATATCTTCGACTCGTGGTACGATACGTTTTGGTGGAGGTAGAAAGCTTAGCCCGCGCTTCATCGGCCCTTTTGTTATCAGCGGAAGAGTTGGCAACGTGGCTTACAGGCTAGACTTGCCACCCGCACTAGTGGGTGTCCACAACGTATTCCATGTATCACAGTTGAGACGGTACGTGGCTGACCCTAGCCATGTGCTTGATCATTCGGAGATTGAGGTTGGGCCTTCTCTCAGCTATCCAGAGCAGCCAGTGGAGATTCTGGATCGACGGGAGAAGGTACTGAGGAACCAGGTTATACCTTTGGTTCGCGTCGCATGGAGGCATCATTCTCCAGGAGAGTCTACCTGGGAGCGGGAGGATGAGATGCGCGAGCGATACCCATATCTTTTTGGACCGTGAGATATACTTTCTATCCTTCTCATCAGTTGTATTTTGCCATTCAATTTCGAGGACAAAATTCTTTAAGGAGGGTAGATTTGTTACTACCACATTTCTAGTTTGAGGGTATTTTTGTCATTTTTTGAATTATTTGAATTTAATATATTTTATTAGGAATTTAAAATAATTAATTAGAATGGTGTGATTTAAATACTAGTTAATTGATTGCCATGTGGTTTAGGTTAGTCTAACCTAGATTGGACCTAACTTAGATTAGTCATAGCTAGTCTAGTTAACCACATTGAGAATTAGTTAGTATTGGATAATGGTCTAAGTCATGATTAGCTAAGTGATTGGGTTGCAAGTTAACTAGGAAGGAGCCCTAGATTCTAGGCCATTCATTAGACTTGATACATTGATAGCCCTTAGATGCACCCCCTAAAAACCCTAACCCTAACTCTTGGCCGGCCAAGGACCCCCCTTGCCTATAAAGTATCTTTTTAGAAAGTTGTGCCTCTTTTCACTATTCCAACTTTTTCCTAAGAACTAGGTGAGCCTTCATTTTTATTTCTTCATAGATTAATCATTAGTGCTCCATTTTATTGGGATTTCTTCCATAGTTTTCTAATCACTGTTCTCCTACTGTTTGTGGAGTCAAATCTCAGGATTGAAACAATTTGGAGACTTTGAGTGGCTTTTGGAGATCTCCATTGAAGAGGCTTTTTGTTGTCAAGAACACACATAGGTAAAACTCCATTCCTTCATTGAAATTAGAGTTTTTTCGTATAAACACCAAGCCCTAGGTGTCCTTGTACTGTAGGAATAGTGTTTGCACCATTTTTTGTCCTGTACGTGTCCGTATCAGACACGTATCAGTAACCGAACGCAGGTGTTCGACCAAATGCCACAGTGGGCATTTCGATTGAGATTTTGAGAAGTGTTTGAATAGAAATTATTATTTTTATGGGGCTTATTGATTTCTAGAGGACTGAGCTTAATTTAGTGTCGTGTCGTATCGAAATCTGGACACGAACACGCGATTCAGACACCGCACGCACTGTTCTGCTACTCGGGGTCAAGTTCTCTTTGTGTAGGACACGTGGACACGTGACACTGGTTGGACATGTTGGGGCAGTGTCTGACATGACACTTCTAAAGTAGCATGACCTATCATGTCGTGTCGGACACATAATTAGCTGTGCACTGGATTTATACTATATCAGGTTCGGTCTATTTTTGACACTGATACGTGTGTCGTATCGCACACACGTGCGTCGTGGACACGTATCAGGGTGTCCCCGACCTAACCCTAGTCCTCCTCGACACTGGGATACGATCACGAGATCTATGTCGTTTCGTATCGTGTGCACGAGCACTAGGAACACGTGCACGAGGCTGTCCACACTGCACTGTGTCCTGGTTTTTGATTTGGGGTTTTAATCTGTTTGGACACGTTTGTGTCCACTTGGGTGGACAAAAATACATTGTTGGACACGTACACTAATAGTGTTTACATTACCAACCACTGTTTTGATATTTTACTTTAGTTTCGATTAATATTTTGCATTTACCCCTAAATTTCTGAAACCTAAGTATCAGCCCATATTCAGTATATTCCATATTTTTAATATGAACTTTGACATCAAAATTAACCTATTTAGTATTGTTATTAGCATGGTTTAAAACCCTATTATAGTACACCTACATGTTTACTAATTGTGTATTGATTTTGGGGTGGATTGGTTGAGAATTGATTTCGAAATGGGGATTTGAAGTATTCAAACCAAAACTGAGAATAGGATTAAATGGTTCATGAACCATTATCCTTCATTGATTTCTTTTCCCTGTTTTACTGAACACCCTTCACTGTCACATACTTTGACACTCTTGTTCACGCTCACTTGTGCACACTAACACACATTCTTGACACATAGTTCTTCCTTCACCCTAATATATAATGTATATAATACATAGTGTATATATGTACATATGTATAATGTATACATGTATAATATATGTATGTGTAATGTATAGTGTATGTATATCTAATGCATAATGTATATATGTATTTAAGCCTATATGTATGTATAATGTATACATATACATATGCTTGTATATATATAGGTATAATGTATATGAGTATACATGTCTAAATGTATGTTGATGAATAGGATTCCTATATGCAATTAGTTATGCAATGTGATGTAGTGTAATGGTTAGAATAGACTAGTATAGACTTGATAGGCTTGTAGGGTCTTGTGGGCTTGTTTAGACCTAGAATAACTTGTTTGACCTAATTTAGACTTGTTAGACCTAGTTTGACCATAGTTGACCTAGTTTGAGTTCTAGGGTTGACCAGAGTTGACCAAGACTTGACTTTGGCCTAGATTGACCAAGATTTATTTAGAATGCATTGAATTGCATCTTGTTATCTTTTTTTTTTGTGACTTGTGCTGTTCTGATTAGGAGCCAGACACCTCTCCTCGGACAGTACATTCTCTCGGACATTCAGATAGCAGACGAGTACATTCTCTGATCATTTAATATCCTGTTAGAATTATTTTTCTGCTTTAAATTACTTTACTTGATACTGTCACGTTGGTCACACGGATTAGTTGGATCCTTTCTTGAGATGGGTAACACCCAGTTTTCTAAATTGAAATTTTGTGTTTTAATTTATTTAATTATGATATTCAAATAATAATATGATTTTTGGTGATTTTTAATCATTTTAAAACTATTTAAATATCATGACTTGTGATTTTGATGTGCAGCTAGTGAAACCGTAGAGACTGTCTGCCCTAGAGCCTAACCATGTGTGTAGAGATTTTTGTTTACTAAATTTAGCTTGAGGGTATTTTGGTCATTTTAAATTTATTTGAATTTATTATAATTATTTAGAATTTAATATATATTATTTTGAATGGTGTGATTTTAATATTATTTAATTGATAGCCATGTGATTGTTATTAGTCCTAACCTAGATTGGACCTAACCTAGATTAGTCATAGCTAGTCTTAGTTAGCCTTGGTTAGTATTAGTTAGTATTGGTTAGTTGGTTAAGTCATGACTAGTTAGAATAAACTAGGTTGCAACTTGATTAAAGGGGGAAACCTAGATTTTGACCATTGAATATACTAAATGGAATGAGAGCCCTTAGATTGATTCCCCAAAACCCTAAACCTAGCATTGATGGCCATCTACATAGGGCACCTATCCCTATAAAATCCCTCTTGAAACTTGTGCCTCTTTTCACTCTTTCCATCATTCTAAGAACAAGGTTTGTTTCCTTTGAAATTTCTTCATAGTTTATTCATTAATGATCCATTTTCATTGAAATTTCTTCTATGGTGTTCTAAATAATGTCCCCCCTACTGTTCATGGAGATTAATGGTAGGTTTGAAACAATTTGGAGTCATTGGCTAGCTAGAGGAGATCTCTTTTTTTGGAGTTTTTCTTTGAGGAAGACACCTGTAGGTAAATTCCTATTCTCCCCACCAAATTTTGATTTCTTTGCATGGTTAGGAAGCCCTAGGTGTCCTCTCTCTATAGGAATAGGTTTTGCTAGGTTTTGTGTCCTTTACGTGTCCGTATCGGACACGTACCAGTCAGCAGTCGCAGGTGTTCGACGAAATGCCACAGTGGGCATTTCGTTCATTTTTTCCGTTTCTGTTTGAAAAGGAAATTAGGTTTAAGGGTCGCTTATGGGTTTCTTATGGTTTGGACACATTTTGTGTCGTGTCGGGGTCGTATAGGACCCTTGGACATGCCTGCGCGCATGTACTGCGCTGTCCTGCTACCAGTAGACTCGTGCAAGCTATCCAAGACACGAGGACGCGTGTCCTTTGACACAGGCCTTGGGGCAACGTCTGACACGATACCCCCAAGACCACGTGTCATTTGAGTCCGAATAAGATGTTATTCCCTCAGGGAGCATCGGATACTACATGTTCTGTGCGTTTCACTTACATGGTGTATCACTATGCTTCATTGATCACTTATGACATGTACTCTCATGATCACAGAGTCTTTCTTGAATCTTCCATTTTTGGGCATATCATGTACCACCCTTCGGGGGCCGTTACATAAATCATAACATAATCTGGCTGGATCCTTGTGTATTGATTGGGGGTACGGGGAGTAGAAGTAGACATGTGAATAATATCCAAGTAGTGTAGCATCAGAATCTTTCCTTTGTGTAGTATCAGAATCTCTTATGGCATTCACATGTTTGTATTGTACTCTGACTCACTAGCCACTGTTAGTTCTCTACTTATAGTAGATATTTCTATTACAGTTCTCTCACTGTTTACATTATGTACTTTCTTTCAGTTCCTGTATCTTACTTTACTGCATGATAATATTTTCTAACCTGCTATGAACTGTAGAGATGTATTGTGTTCGCTCCGTCCTGATTGGGCACCGTTGAATGTTTACAGAGGACGAGGATGAGGCTGGTGTTGACACCTTCTATGGGACAGCCCTAGACGACACTTGTGAGCTGGACTCTCAGGAGGACCCAGCTCTAGCTGATGACATTACCCCTACTGTCTAGACTAGTTTAGTTAGGCTTTATCTTACTTATGTTGTCTTGGGACTAGTCTAGGTTTTACTATGTCTGTCATTGAGATCTGGATTGTATATATCTTTCATATTATATAGTTGAGACTTGTATTTCTGGATGTTTGCTGAGTTGTTATTTAGACACTTAGACTCTTCTGATCATCTGTATTTCATTTGAGTTCTATATCATATCGTGCTTCTTCTTCCTTAGTTGTGATTGAGTTTACATTCTGCTATGTCACCCCCATTCGGGGAGTATAAACTGCTTAGCATTATATTGTTAGATATTGTGACCTAGGACAGCGTTCTACCGCTAAGACTGCGGCATAGGCTGGACGTACCCACTTCTCGTGCCCTTACTCTAGGATGCGGGTCGTGACAGGGTCCCTAATTTCCTCTACATGCGCCATCAATATTCTGCTTCGACAAGCCAAAAATGGGTTCAACCGACGCAACGAATCAAAGAACTCACTCTCGTGCAATCTCAAAGGGCAAAGCGTAGCGAAAGAACAAACTAAGCAAAAAAGAAAGGTTACAGTCATCCTTTTGAGAGAAGGACTCCCTCCACTCTGCAACCGGTATCGCGTAGAATGACCGTTGAATCCATAAAGTAGCAGAGAGGAACGTTTCACTTTCTTTCTTTTTCCCTCCCCTGAAACCACTCAGAGCGCTATGTCTTGAAAGTATGCCTAACATTTTGAATAACCTTAGGAGAGGCGGACCCACGACAATGCTAAATGCTATAAACAAATCTAACCATCTTTATTATCCCTAGCTAAAGAAAGGTCCCTATCCCAAACTCACTTCTCTCGCCTTCTTTTCCCAGGCTCGTATCCTGTGCATTTATTTTCTAACTTATAATATAAAGAGTTTGAAGCTCATCGAGAATGAGGCCCATCCCCGACCGAAAAGTCAGAAGTTTCCAAATTTAGGGCTTCAATTCAAGGTTTATCCTCTGTCCTTCCTCCCACTCTGGTTAGTACGGTAAAGCTGGTTTAAGTCTTTCCGATCTCTTCCCTTCCGTGTCCTTCCTGTCTTTTTTCTTCTTTCTATTCGGTTTGGTAAAGCTTGTTGAAATCTATCCTATCCTATCCTATCTGTTCAGTTTTGTTCCGAAAGTCCGATGGATCAATCTATACTTTCAGTAAGCGGTTGAGGCCTATAGAGAGCGAAGCGACAAAACTCCTCTTCTTGTTGCGGGAAGCGTACCATACCATGTACCGCTTTTCTATAAGCTGGCTTTGCAGATCAGATCTCTTTCCGGTAGCAGTAGAAGGTTTGAGACCTGGTGAAGGGGATGGAATTCCTTGTCTGGTTTCCTCGCATGCCAACCCCGAATTCAAGAATGCCTGCCGTACTTCCTTTGACTACTCCTGAGATATGGTAGAAAAATGGGGTTATGGTCATATGGGAAGACGAAGAAAGAATTTGAAGAAGAACCAATATGCTACAACTGCAGAAGACCAGGTCATATACAAAAGGATTGTCTTAAAGTGAAAAAAGAAGAATCATTACAAATGATCAAACAAAGAAAGATCGTCGTCTCTCAAGTACGCTAATAAGAGCTAGCATATGGTATGAAAGCGAAGCAAGAGACTCAGAAGAAGAATAAATCCATCGTCAAGATACAAATATATGCTTAATGGCATTATCCAACGAGGTATAGAATAATCCTCTTTTTGAAGAGAATAAATTTTCTTATGATGAATTATCTGATTCTTTCCATGATTTATTTACTGAATACAAGAAGATTCCAGATAAGTATAAGCGAGCAAAAAAATATATTCTATCGTATAAGCTTGAGAGTGAAAAGCTTAATTGCTTATTGAATGATGTTAGAGACACTTCTACTTCTGATAACTCTGCTGAAATCTCCACACTTTAGCTTAGATTGCATGAGGCACTTGAATGCATTAAAAAAAGTACTCAAGAAAATGGTAAACTTAAGGAGGAATTAGAATCAGAGAAAAAGACATATTGTATAGATTCACAGAAGGTAGATGCTATATCTTCCAACTATGATAAGGCATGTGCAATCTCTAAAAAGTTAGAGATTAGGATGGAAAAAAGGTAATACCTACTATCCAATCAAAGATATGTCTTATGATACATCACACACATGAAAGGACACGATCAAAGAAAGTACGCAAATCAAATGCTACACATCATCATGCTTTCTTCTACAAGTATCCAAGAAAAACACAGAAGTCACATGTCTACACCATGACACCTAGCACCAACATCGCTAGTATCCTCAATTATTGTAGTAAACACGAACACATCTCACAGTATTGCAGAGTTAAAAACAAGTAGACATGAATGTATATACTTGGATACCAAAGACTAATAAATGTGGATCCAAGTCTTGAATACCAAGTCTTCACCTAATATTTCAAGTGGAGCTACTTATACTAAACCATAGAAGCATGAAATATGTTGGTGATTGCAATGCTACAAAGGTTATCTTCCAAGCAACTGCATCAACATAAGTTTGGCTACTAGAGCCACTTTGTAATGTGTTAATAGATTCTTCCTAGAATGGTTAAAATTGTAGAATCTAGCAATTTTTAAATATATGTTTTTTACTACATTCATAGAGAATTAGGAATTTTCAAGCTGCATGACATTCCATAAATTCCTTTAAATTTAAATTTCTTAAAGTAGAGATTATTTTGGGTACATGTCGAAGGAGACCTTCTGTTAATCAACGTAAATAGCTCTAAGCGATACGAGTTCGGTCAGTATAGACTTTTAGGTTTTGATTGAGTGAATAATAATGAAAAGTAAATATATATTTATAAGGTTGAGGGGGATCGAGTTCGATCTGTATAGACTTTTGGATTTTGGTCAGTTTGGTTTGATCGACTAGGATATTTGTTTAGGCTAGGGTTTGAGGTTCCTAGTGCCAAAATGACCCAATGCACATCTTGTCCTATAAAAGAAACAAATACATAACAAATAATAAAATCCAGACGTTGTTGTTGTACGAGAATAGTTATGATATGTAGTGTTGACTTTGTGCTGATTTGTTGACTAAGTCCGGACTATGTCGTTATTGAGTCATATCAAGTTATGGTTCGATCAATATCAAAATCAGGTTTACCAATGACTATTGGGCCAACATTTGGCTTGGTTATGTTATGACTTGAGAGATTGATATTTTACATTATGCTTATGGTCGGCAGAGCCACCATGGGATAAATAGTCCGAAATGGATGTTGGATCAGTACGAAGAGAAACATTGTGTCAAAAATGGATTGAGTTCTAAGTGATATATCCCTCTACCCTTTTAGTGATAAAATGTCCCTTGACCCTGTTTATGGTGATATTGTTGTATTACTTGTAAGGTATGGGGTAGTATAGAGTCATAGATGGGATTATAATTAGATGCTTGATAGCTTGTGTGTGTCCCATGATAAATGAGTTTGGATGAACCATTACATGACTCTGATGGTTAGCATTATGCCGGGTAACGAGAATTTGAGGAGTATGAAATGGATGTCTTGGTTGGAAATAGTATAAATTATACTAAATTAGTTGAGTAAGAGATTTTAGATTCAGTATTGATGGTGGGATGTTACTATCAAAAGTTTATTGGAAAGAACAAATGAAGATAAAATATTGAATAATGATGGAATTGATCAGATAGAATTACATGTTGGACATAGATAAATTGATGGTGATAATGGAAGTAAGGCTGAAAATTGAACGAACGAGCTCGAACAAAGACTGTTCAAGTTTAGTTTGACTTAACTATTGAACGAGTTTGATTCGAGCCGAGCTTGGACCGTGCCAAACACGAGCTGAATGCGAACGGTTTGAAACGTTTTACAGTCCTAGTAGTAAGTATTTATAGGACATGTTGTATACACTATCACACTGTTTCTCTCAAGTTTTAAAGATTTTTTTATTGAATTACTTATGCTCTTTACATCATAAATTTACCATCATATAAAGAACAAAAAATGAGTAAAATTTCTAAGACAAACTGTATTTCTATCTATAAAAAAGGCATAACATATAGAAAAAGTCCTAATATGAGAAACTGAGTCAAGATCGAGCATATTTGCGAACAAGATTGAGTCGAACAACCTATGGTCGAACTCGGTATCGATTAGTCCACGAACGAGCTTAAACCGAGCTTGGATCGAGCCGAACATGAGCTGAATGTGAACGGTTTGAATCGTTTTACAGCCCTAAATGGAAGTTAATGGGAATGTTACGAATGATTCGAAGGACGCAAAATATAGCATTAGTCACCCAAATAGTATAAATGGAACTTTAGGAATAAATAGTAATTGCCTATGTGTATGTATACTTAGTGATTTGAGATGTGTCAAGAAGTCACATGAATTGACCCTGGGATATTTTGGAGTATAGAAAATGATTAATCAACGTACGTATTTGTCGGATTAAAATGAATTTCTTATCCCTTATGGTATAGAAAATTTGAATGCACTTTATGAGACTCTGATAACAGAGACACAAATAAAGATTGAGGTGTAATAAGATGTAATTGACCCTGTTGATGGACAATGCAGTCGCATGAGTGACGAGTTTGTTGGGATGTAAAATTATTGGATTATGACTTAGTTGTATGACTCCTGTCATACTAACTAAGTTAGTATGATTTTCGATGCGGGACGATTGGTTACGGGACTTTATGATCAGGATATAATATTGTAGCTATGCATTCAATTGGTGTCCGAATGATAAATGCTTTTGTAAGACTTTGTTGAGGTGTAGTGAAGTAAACATTGATGGTTAATATGAAGTGGTAAAAGCTGACCCTGTTAGTATTGATAGAATTATAGGACCGTTGTGTAACCCCCCTATTTTATAAATTTTAATTATATTTTTATTTAATATTTTACGGTGTTTTCGTATTTATTAATTAGTTTATTAAATAATTGACTGATTTTCTTCATAAAACCATGACTAGCAGTAATTATTAAACATTGGTATTTACTATATATACCCGATTGTCTTTTCCTCCTGCGAACAGAAACGAAGGAGAGATTTGATTCAATCAAATCTTAAACAAATATTTCTCCAAATCTTTCCCTAATCCAAATATGACCTGAATCACTCAAACCCTAGGCAATTCTACGCAAGTTCAAGATCGAAATCGACCCAAATCAGGCATTAAAATCCCATATTTATACATAGCAGTCGCGGAAGGGGGGGTTCATCAAAATTTGCCTTTGATACTTTACCCCAACCCCAACCCTTTGACCCCGAGCCCCCTGACATCCCCGCGCGCCCATCCCGCCGCCTACATGTTGCCGCCGGCCGTCGCACCGCCGAGAAGACACCCAAACCAGACAATAAAATATAGTAGTGCTCTGCTTCAACCGACAACATGGTACTCACATTTTCGTCCAATTTTCTCTTCGTATACCCGATCATTTTATGATTCATAAACTCCTATTGAGATCCTATATGACGGATTAGAAGTTCCAGTAACTAGATTCCTATTTGGTGGAACCATCGACCCAGGAAATTGATCCAAAAATCAATAAAAAACTGTTTCGAGAAAAGTTTGAATCAGTTTGGGTGCCCCTATTTAAGGATCAATTCCGATCAACTCGTACAAAATTTTTGAGACTAACTGAACACATAAAATTTTTGAGACTAACTGAAAACATAAAATTTTAAAAAATTCCTCGATACATCGTACGTCCCGACAAATCGGGCAATGTGGTCATGAACCGAAAGCATCGAAAGATGTGTTCGCGGACGTGTGGGATTCGACGGAACCCGATTTCATTGTGTGTGCACAACGAAATCGAAGTGTATCGATCGAGATATCCCGTAGCGGCCTCTTTGCAAACTAGCCCACAATTTTCTACACGTTCGTCATCTCAGGACGAAACTTGTGGCACTAGACTCATGCCATTTTTGTGGTCCTGTGAGCCAAGTTTGGTCCGATTCTGAGAAGTTCAACCGGAATGCTATTTTGGCGGGCCTACGACCTGATACAACGAGCAAATTTTTACATGGCTCACCAAAATTCAACTTTCGACATATAGTTGAGTTTATATCATCAAACCAAACCCGTAGACATATAATTTGATGACTTTAGAGACCATAGGTATTGGCACGCTTTTCGATGTAAAACGGGTCCAACGACGGACATCATTTTGATCCAAAATTATGATTTTGCCTCTGTGTCTTGAATTAGACTTATGAGTAGGAAATTTTATACATTTTTTTTATACCAAAAATGTCCGTGTGTTTATTTCAGCATCCAAGGACGTTTGCAGGAGTTAAGTTTTTATTACTCTCGATTCTGATGATCTGAGTGACTAGACATTGCTATTTTCTGCACACCACCTCGAGGCAAGATATCTTGTCAATATATTATGTCATTTATTATTATTTTAATTTTATTATTTTTATAAAGTTTTAGTATATATTGTATGCTTCTATTACACTGTGCATCCAAGTCATACTTGGGTGCGAGCGACTACATTAGTCGTTTCATGGCTTTTCTTTATTTTTATGCATAATAACTTAGTACTACATGACCACTCACTGAATGAGGTATTGGTATATCTCATATGGCCTTGACACTTACTTTATCACGAGTTGTGAGTCACATGTAGGACACGGACTCGTGTAGTCGGCTGCCCACCGATATATATGAGACGTACGACGGTTATGAGATAACTGCCAATAGAATTTGTATGATTAGTAGACTTGGCAGTTATTAGAGGTTCATATAATTCATGGAGATGACATTGCTAGGCATTGGGTGGGGAGAATAATTCCTTAACATATGGGCCACTTCCTTGCTGTAACCCGGAAGCTCCGTTGGAGATACAGTGTGAGATTACCCTCTCAGGTTGGCCACTGACGTTTATAGAACATTATGCACTTGGCCCCTGGTGCCCCAAGTGGAGGCTATGCCGATCCTATTTATAACCAGAAGGCCCTTGCATTGGAGGTTTGTTCTTAACTGCATATTTACAGTAGAATGGTTAGGCACCATGTTGCATGCATCTTTATTTTATTTCATTGTATATATGGCATATTATTTTTTTGTATCTTTTTACGTCCATATGAGGACCTGGTGACCTCTGCAAGCTTAGACGACCAGGACTTTCCTTAGGATTACGGTTCTGTACTGGATCCATCTTTCACAGTCGTTGTGGTCTTGCCTTCCGAGATCTAGTTTCGTTAGTCATGACTTAGGACATTGTAGTGGACATCTTTTGTTTTCTTTTATTTTACTTTAGGAGGTCTGTCTCCAGTTATCTCAGACAATTTTTCATAGCTGTTTGGTAGTAGATTTGTTTCCATCCGACTATATTTTTGACTCTTTTATTATATTATATCTGGACTATTGTTTATCTCTTGTTTTCTGTAGATGAGATGCAGATTATCTGTGATTGGCCTGTGATTTGTTATTTATGGCTTATGTATGCATACGAGAATTCCACATATTGGAATATTCTTCGCATATATGCAGCTGGCATATTTCGTATGACTAGTCCTATGTATATTGGGACTGGGGCATTACATGTTGAGAATATCTAGAGGGGGTGAACAGAGTGCGTGTGTACAGCGGAATAAAACTCACCACTGAAACTTTATATGGCGGTAATCAAATAAATATGAAGCAAGCAGTATATAAGTAAATACATAAAATAAATGAGTAGAGAAAAGCAAATGCAATCACCGAGGTTTATACTAGTTTCCCTCTGAGAGGACTACTCCAGTCTCGAGAACTCTTGCTCGATATTTATCCACTATTTGAAATTGCAGTTACACAATGTGCTCTAATCCGAAGGATACATCCACTTCTTGCACCTCATGCTTTTATCCGTATGGTATAACAACTTTAACCATAAGATTTAATACAAAGGACTCGCAACTTCAAAACAACAAGTGTAGAGACAAAACTTTGAACACTTTGAAATCCAAGCTTTATAACTCGATCAGACTTCTAAAATTGGAACCGCATTGGCACTAGAAGGCTGGGAGTTTATCTTGGGGATGGAGAAGGCTTAGGCTCAGGAATAGATAAGAATATTGAATACTGATTGAGTGAATCAATGATTGAGTAAGAATGGAAAATTCATTGCCTTTTTATAGCATTTTCTAAGATAGAGTTCGGGCAGAACTCGGATGCCTTAACATTCAAATTTTGAACCGTTGGAGCCAAGAAAATAGGTATTTCATTCTGATTAGGAGGTAGTTTAGGGGGACTGAGTTCGGGGTCAAGTGTTCTCAAAGAGATATTTTACTTTCAAATCAAAGCTTTACAACTCCTACCCAAGCCGGTGCCAGTTTTGGTTAAATCTAGAAGTTTGGTCGAGTTGTACAAAAGGCTTGAAAATATCTTAGTTTTTATCTTGTTTCTGAAGTCGGCAAGTCCTTCGGATTGAAGGCTTGCAAGTTGAAGTAGTGCTCCTCGGATAAAAATCACGTGTTGTAAACTGCAAGCGCTTCAAATTCAAAGCTTGTGTTTCATGAGATAGTGGATTCAATATTAAGCTGAGTACTCGAGACTGGATTAGTCTTCTCAGTGGAAAACCAGCATAAATATTGGTGTTTGAGTTTGCTCTCTCTGATATCCTTACATTACACAATTATTTGAATATTGCCTCTTCATATTAGATTGTTAATGACTTATAATTTTTAGTGGTGATTTTTATTTCGCTGCACACACGCACTCTATTCACTCCCTCTAGAGGGCTCAACGGTCCTACAATTGGCTTAACATCTATAGCTTAGATGGTAGAAGATGTGAAATTGAATGAGTGACTTTATTATTTGGATTAACATCCTTAGAGTAGATCCTTATTATCAATTGTTATACTGTGATTCCAATTTTCCACAATTGGTATCAGAGCTAAGTTTCTCTAAAGTGGACTGACACTACTAGAGAAATGGCAACCATAAAACCCATATGCATCAACAATGGTGAAAGGCAGTCCACAAATAGACTCCCACTATTTGATGGAACAAACTACACATATTGTTAGACACGGATGAGTTTCTTTCTAAAATTACTAGATTTTGATCTATGGTCAATTGTCATAGAAGGTTACAAAAAGTTGGATAAAATAGTAATTCATGGTAATCCTTTAGATAAGCCCCATAGTAGATACACCGACTTAGAGAAGAAATAAGCAAGTCTTGATGCTAAAGCCATCAATCCCTTGTACTGTGTTGTTGACTTAACTGTTTAAAATGGTATCAACTTGTACTACCTCACATGAGATATGGAAACTTCTTGAGGTAACTCATGAAGGTACCTCTCAAGTGAATGAGTCCAAGATTAGCAGGCTTACACAAGAATATGAGGCTTTCAGAATGAAGCCCGATGAGATCATTACAGAACTGTTTACACGTTTTCTTGATATTATTAATCCTCTTGCTTCTCTTGGAAAGAAATATACAAATCATAAAAATATTCGCAAGATACTTTGGGACTCACCAAGAACTGGAACCCCAAGGCGACTGTAATTATTGAAGAAAATGATATCACAATCATGTCTCTTGAAACACTGATGGAAAAGATGATAATATACGAACTTGATCTCAATGACTTCGAGGAATCAACTCCAAAGGAAAAGAACAAGGCACTCAGGGCATATCACAAAAGAGCTTCTGACGATTTTGAACATGATGAAACATAAAATAATGATCTGGCACAAATTTCTAAGAAATTCAAAAAATTTCTAAAGTATAAAAAGTCATATCGCATGACGAAGAAAGAACTTGAAGGAGAACCAATATCAACAATTGCAGAAGACCAGGTCATATACAAATGAATTGTCCTAAAGTAAAAAGGTAAAGTCACTACGACAGATCAAACAAGAAGTCATCATCTCGAAAGTACGCTTACACGAACATATGGTGTGAGAGTGAGGTAAGCAACTCAGAAGAAGAAGAGAGCCCTTGTCAAGGTACAAATATATGCTATGGCATTATCCAACGAGGTACAGAATATTCCTCTTTTTGAAGAGAGATAAGTTTTTATTATGAACTTTATGAGGCTTTCAGTGATCTTTTTGAAGAACATAAGAAAGTTCTAGATAAGTATAAGCAAGTAAAAAGGATATTCTATCCTATAAGTGTGAGAATGAAAAGCTTACATGCTGGAATGATGCTAGAAATACTTCTACTTCTGATAACTCTACTGAGATCTCCACACTTGAGTTCAGATGGCATGAGTCACTTGATTGGGTTAAAAAAAGCACTCAAAAAAATGCTAAACTTAAAAAAGAATTCGAATAAAAAAAGAAGAAGTACTCTATAGCTACACGTATAGTTGATACACTTACTGCTAAATACGATAATCTTATTGTTAACTCTAAAAAGTTAGAGATACGATTGGATAAACAAGTTGTTCAACCCAAGACCCGATCATACACAAGTCATGTGACGCAACCCAGGGTCACTACCAAGAAGTCCTTTCAAAAAGGATGTGACACAGCTAAGGTTAAACATAACCATTATAGTAAACCACACAAGTCATATCACATCGCATCTCATATTGTTGCACCGAGCGCTAATGCTTATTTTTCTTGTCATTATTGGGGTATGAATGAACACATTTCTAGTCATTGTCAGATTAGAAAGATGGTTAATATGAATATATTTACCTAGGTTTCCAAAGCTAATCAAAGTGGATCCAATTTTACTTGGCTACCAAAGTCTTCACCTAATATTTTAGGTAGAGTGTCCTGTGCTGAGCCGTAGAACTATCAAACATATTGGCGATTACAAAGCTGTAAAGGTTATCTTTCAAGCAGTTGCACCAGCATAAGTGTGGTCACTAGAATCACTTCAATAACATGCTTCCTAAATAGCTTTTAATATCTAGCATATTTTAATGAATATCTAGCTCTCATTTGATATTATTTAATTGATTTTTCTTTGATGTGATTTTGAGAGAAGATGTTTATTTACATATGACTAGATATGGATATTTGTTCTTGTTACCACCATACTTATTAATGCACACTTTTATTATTTATTTACCTCTATAGTGCACTATAAAAACTTTTGAAAAATAGTTTTTAGTATCTTGATCTTGATGAATTGTTTTGGGTATTTCTATCTTATATTTATTGTTACCTAATGATTTTGTAGCATCTATAGATACATATGGTCGATGTATCTTGTGCTATATTGGTTTAAGATTTTCCAAATTTGGAAAAAATAACTGATTTCTTATTGCATAAATTCTTCTTAAATCCTCGGTTATTACATACGAGATTTGTTTTGCGTACATGCCGAAGGGGTTCTTCTGTTTCATAGGCACAAATATCCTGAAGCGACACAGTGTCAAGTATCTTTGGACTACTGCTAGCTGTGAACCGGCCCCTACAGCTACCCAAGATTGATCAACGCTTTATAAACTAAGATCTGTTGGGGTCTAATTTGCAATTGTTATCTGATGGACTTTGGATTTTAGCTTTGAAAGATAATATTATGATAATATTTTTAGAAAGGGTAACATACATTGACCTTCCACAGGTTAATTTTTGTCATCTTTTGATATATATATATATATATATATATATATATATATATATATATATATATATATATACATATATTATTTGATGGACTTTGGATTTTAGCTTTGAAAAAAAAATATATATATATATTATTTGATGGACTTTGGATTTTAGCTTTGAAAGATAATATTATGATAATATTTTCACAAAAGGTAACATACATTGATCTTCCACAGGTTAATTTTGGTCATCTTTTTATATATATATATATATATATATATATATATATATATATATATATATATATATATATATATTAAAAAAAAAAAAAAAAAATATATATATATATATATATATATATATATTATATATATATATCCCTTAGTGCATTGGGTGGGCCCCTCTTGGAGCCTGGCTACCAGCGTAATTGGGAGCCCTCCCTTTTCTTAGGAGGGGCCCCCACCCCCTATTCCTCCTCCTTTTACGCAAGTTCTCCTATGGGCCCCTCCGCCCTACTCATGCCCCACTCCTCCTTTTATGCGCCCTATCCACCTTTCAATTTTTACGCTGGTGCATCCTCTCCATCTCAGCTCGACGCTCTCCCAGGAGCGCAAGTGAATCATCCTCCTCCCCTTCGCCCCTGTCCCCATCCCACCCCCTCCGTGGCACAGCTTCCTTGCCAGCCTCCCATCGATTGCCCCCCGCCATCTCTCAGGGTGGGCGCGGAGACTCTACCCAATCCTCCACCGCCCGGGACCGGCCAGTCCCTTTCGAGCGTAGCTGCTCCAGGGGATTCGGTCCAGTCGGTTGGACCAGACGACCCTCCTCCGTCGTCCGCCACCTCCTATCCTGTGGCTTCCCCACCGGTTATCGGAGTCCCCCCGCCCCGATCCCCGCTGCTGTTGCTCCCCACTTTTCCTCTCCTCTCCCTGTCAGCACCACCCCTCCCGCTCCAGCGCCCCAGATTCCCTTGACCGATCATAATCCACCTCCCTTGGCGATTTCGCTTCCGGCTTCCGGAGTGGGTCAGAGTTCCTATGCCGCTAAGCTTTGGCCGGACCTAGCATCCACAAAGGGCTTACTACTCCCGAATGTCCCTCTCTGAGACATTTCGTACTCCCAGGACTCAACGACCCCTCTGGTCCCATTCTCAGACTCGGAATTGACCTCTCTCTCATCCTCATTCTCTCACACCTTTATACTAAAATTTTCAACCGGGTGTCCCAAGCTCGCCAGAGTTCAGGAGACGATCGCCTCATGGAAACTCTCAGCGGATTATCGAGTGGCCTCCCTCGATCCTAAATATATTCTCCTCCATCTCTCCTCAGACCCCGACCACAGGACAGTTTGGTCCAAAGGTACCTGCAAAGTCGACTCACACCAGATGAAAATTATTAAATGGTCCCCAATCTTTAGCACCAAAGAAGACTCAGCCCAGGTCGCGGCATGGGTGACCCTTCCTAATTTACCCCTTATTTGCTTCGTTCCGGCAGCTCTCAGGCGTATTGCCAACTCGTTCGGAACGTACGTGGCGACAGCTCCAGAAACATGCAACCTTACCAAGGCACACTATGCCAAAATTTGCGTCGAGCTCGACCTCTCCTCCGAACCTCCAAATTTTATTACCATCGAGCTCGATAAATCGACACACACCCAACAAATCATATATGATAACCATATCATGTTTTGCAATCATTGTCATTTAAGAGGTCATCTACCGAAACACTGCCACCGTCTTCACCCGGAGCTCAAGCAGAAAAAAACTCGAAAAGACAACGCGCCAGCAGAGGAGAGATCTACACAGCCACCCATCCTACCACTTCCAAACTCGTACACCAGATTTAGCTCAAACGAAGACTCGCCAGACATTAGCGATAACTCGACCACAGCTATGGTCCCCTTCGACCCCCAACCTCTCTCGCTCGCCAACCAATTTGATGTCCTTGCGTTGGCAGAAGCGGAAGCCCTAATGGAGTCAGCATATACCCCACAGGATCTCGACCACAACAAGCTAGCCCACAATCCCCCGTTAGCGTCAGTGACGGAGGCCGCCTCCGGCGCCAGTGAGACGGAGCCTTCGTGCACCATCGAAAACCAAGTTGAAGAAGCTCTGGCCATTCTCGGGCCCGAACAGGTTCGGAGAGGTCTACAGATCCAAGCAGCTGGATGCCCTCTCCAGCTCTCCCTATTCGAGACAGAGAGCACCAACGATTCCCTTGCTATCCCCCCGTGGAGCCCAACCGGGACTCCGCAGGGGAATTAGTTACATCGACGGAAGATCCTATCCAGGACGCGGCTGAGGAACCTATCGACATCCTATCGGATCGCTAGGAGCAACCCCTCCAAACCCTCCCCACCTCGACAAAAGCAGAAGCATCAACCTCAGGTGTGATCCAGGTCAAGCTTAGAACCGCGGAGACCACCAAAGTCCAAACTAGATCCGCTTCCAGGCGGAACAAAAAACAACTAACCCAACCCATTAATGATTAACATCCTATCCTAGAATGTGCGCGGTCTTGGGAACAAACCTACTTTAAGGAGAGTTTCCATGCTGCGGAAAATCTATAAAATAGACATACTTATTATCCTTGAACCCAAAATCCTCACCAAAAGACTCAAATCCATCCAACTGCAGTTGAACCTCCCTACGGCCATAGCTGGCAGACACGACATTTGGATCCTTGGCACTCAGGACGTCGACGTCGAGATCATCCAGGAAACCCGGCAGGCCCTCTCATGCTGGGTGGATCACCCCATGCTTCCCGAACACGTTATCCTTTCAGCGGTCCACGGCAGCTGCGACATCACTGAGCGAAAACAACTGTGGAACGACCTCCTCGACACCCACTTCCTCCACGCCAACTCCCCTTGGCTTTGCATCGGTAACTTCAACGCTATCACTTGCAGGGAAGAGAAAACCGGTGGCCGTCCCCCTCTTCTGCCGGCCATGCAAGACTTCAACAACTTTATCTTCAACGCTCACCTCACCTCTCTCCAGTTCACGGGCAATGCTTTTACCTGGTAAAACATGCAAGAAGGCGACCGGCGCCAATATTCCCGTCTCGACAGAGCTCTTACTAACGACTATTGGCACGATATGGGAATCACTACCAAACTATCCCATCTCAACTCCTCCGAATCCGACCATACCCCGCTGCTGGTTGAAATTAATAAGAATACCAATACCCACAAGAAGAACTTCCAATTCCTTGAATTCTGGATCGAACACCCCCAATTTTTGGGTATCGTCGCAGCGGCTTGGAACAGTGTCGATTCTCCCAATCCCCTTTCTCGGGTGAGCGAAAAGCTCAAGGCTACGAGGTCAGCCTTGTCTAATTGGAGCAAACTGGCCTATGGAGACATCTTCCAAGCGGTGCGAATTGCTGAAGATGACGTAACCCATGCCGAGGCCAAGTTCGTTTCGGATCGCTCACCGGCGGCCAGGATCGCCCTGAACCTCACCAAGGCGATGCTTAAATTCAGGCTCAAAGTGGAGACAGATTTCTGGAAATAAAAAGCGAGGTTGAAATGGGATAGCGACGGGGACAAAAACTCGAAATACTTTCATGGCTGCATCAACGGCCGCAGACGGAAGCTTACGATTCACCAAACTATGGACGTAGACGGGAACATCATCACTGACCAAAAGGGTATCCAGGATGCCGCGACCGGTTTCTACTCCAAATTATTCACCAAAGAGACGGTACACAAAGACAACGCATTTCTTGAGCTAATCCCCCGCCTCATCGACGACACCGACAACACTCAGCTGGAACGTCTTCCCTCCGAACAGGAAGTGAAAGACGCGGTGTGGGCTCTGAACGAGCACAGCGCCCCCGGTCCTGACGGATTTTCGGGGGTTTTCTTCCGCTCGTACTGGGACATTATCAAGCAGGACATCATCGAAGCCGCAATTGCCTTCTTCGAAGGAGCCACATATCCCAAAGCCATCTCCAGTGCCAATCTGATCCTCATTCCAAAAAAAGACAATCTGGAGTCCTTCCGCGACTTTAGGCCTATCAGTCTGTGCACTTTCACTAACAAGATAATCTCTAAGATCATCGCTACCAGAATGGCCGGCCTTCTCCCCAAGATCATCTCTAACGAGCAAAGCGGGTTCGTCCGTGGGAGGAACATCCAAGACAATATCATGCTAGCCCAGGAATTAATCACCTGTATGAAATTTTCTATTAGAGGAGGCAATATCGCCGTCAAGATTGACATGGAAAAAGCTTATGACAGGCTGGACTGGCAATTTATGATCTGGGTCTTTAGAGCATTCGGCTTCTCTGAAACTTGGACCAACACAGTGTGGAGATCCATCAGCAACTCGTGGTTCTCTACCGTTATTAACGGCCATGCCGAGGGATTATTCAAATCTAGTCGCGGGGTGAGGCAAGGCGACCCTCTATCATCCACAGTCTTCATTATTGCGGCCGATGCCCTCAGTAGAAACCTCAATAACATGATCAGAGTCCCGCATTTCCAACAATATCATACCGCCAGCGGATGTCCTACCATAACCCATCTGGCTTTTGCCGACGACTTACTCATCTTCTCTTTTGGGGACGAAGGAGCAGTTCAAGTGGTCCACAATACCCTGCAGCGGTATTCCAACTGCTCAGGTCAGAAAATCAACCCTTCCAAAAGCGTCATCTATGCCCACCACAACATCAACACCGAACATGCTAGCAGGATTGCCAACTTAACTTCTTTCTCTGTCGAGCATCCCCCATTCAACTATCTCGGATGTCCCCTGGTGTACGGGAAATCCAATGCCAGGATCTTCGAGAAGTTAATCTCTAGAGTTAGGAACAAGATTAAAGGGTGGCACAATGCCACCTTATCCCCAGGAGGCAAAATGATACTCATCAAGCATGTGCTTACCTCTGTTCCCATCCATACTATTGTCGCTTGCTCTCCGCCTTTGAAGGTTCTTACCTCGATCGAGCAGATCTTTTGCAACTTCTTCTGGAGGCATAGCAACGGTCAGGATAAACACCATTGGGCGAAATGGAACTCCATGGCTCAGCCGATAGAGGTTGGGGGGCTGGGTTTTACCAAACTTACCCATATCGTTCAAGCTTTTTCGATAAAACTGTGGTGGCACCTTCGCACGACTAAGAATTTATAGACCAGTTTCATGAAAGCGAGGTACTTCAAATACATCCACCCTTCGGAGGCTACCTCTAATAGCAGATCATCGGCGGCTTGGCGCCGTATCCTGATCGGGCGTAACCTGGCCGAACAGGCCATCAGATTACACCTGGGCACCGGCGAGTCCAATCCTTTCCGGGAGAGATGGACAGGGGATAGCTTGATCCCCAGCATCTCGACAGTCCCGAGAGACTGTAGTATCAAAGACTTGTGGAACCACACTACCAACGCCTGGGACTGGGTTAAGATGCGTGAATGAGGAGGCCACGAGATGGAGGTTCGCGTCCGCCAGCGCGGTCTTAGGATCGGCCTCGAGGCCGACGAGTGGAGATGGACACTCGAAGGATCTGGTGCATTCTCGGTGAGGTCGGCTAGATCCTTTCTCCTTGAGACGGGCCAGCCTACACAGATCACTGCTCTCTTCTGGCACTCTTGCATACCTAAGAAGTGGTCTTTCCTCATTTGGAGGGTCATGAGGAAGAAATTGCCTACCGACGATATTCTTAACACCATAGGGTTCAGCTTAGCATTAGCCTGCAATTGCTGCTCTGATCCCCAGATGGAGACTTTAGACCACATCTTTTGCCAAAGGAACCTGCCCAGAGGCATTTGGAGGACCCTTCACCATCGCTTCAGCATCGAGCCGACAGGAAGACGCTTCCACGATCTTCCTGCCGAGTGGGGCAGCAACTCCCATGGGCACCAGATCGTCGCAGCGGCTGCCACGTGGGTGATTTGGAAGAACCGCAACAAGGCGAGATACGAAGGCCACACTCTTCCAGCCGACCAGCTCCTTCTGGAAGTCATCCGCCAATGCCGCAAACGGAGCACCCTATGTCCCCACTGCCCAAGCTCTTTCTGGACGAAGCTACAGAGCTACCCCTAACCGGGACCATCGTCCCCCACCTCCTTTGTTTCTTTTGCGGGTATACTTGTATAGGCGTTTTTGTTTCGTTCCTTGTATACGCCCAGGCTTCGGCATTTTGAGCCTTGATCAATATATCGTTTCTTTTCGTTAATATATATATATATACGCTTAATTGAATATTTCTTATATGTTTTTTAATTGGAGATATATTTTATTTGTTCATCTTTAAGAGTTTGGTTAGTGTGCATTTCTTTACTTGCCTAAAGATGATATTTGTTTTATAAGTTTGTAATTTTATGTGCATTGATCAAAGGAAAGAAAGATTCATATCTGTTTTCCATAAATAAATTCCTTTATTTATTGTGTATCTGGGAAAATTATAACTGTAGGAATCTGATCTAGAAGACGATCACTTTATCCCTTGGACTATGCGAAGAAGAAAAGCTCTCAAAATTTTGACAGTAGATAACTATGTATCTGTACAATGAATGAGAAAAAGAACTCTATTTATAGAGTCAAAAATAATAACTGAAAAGATAACTGTCTTCACAGCCTGTGCTTAGTTGAAAATCACGCAGGATTTAACATACGCAAGGTTGTGAGCAGTTACTGGACATGGCCTGTAACTGTTGGACATATGGCAATCATGCATGAGTCGTGTGCAAGTTACAGGACACGTAGGCGAGAGATCAGTGGCATGGCTGCCACGTACTCCAATTTGATGAAATCTACGCAGACTTGTTGAAGACGAAATCTACGCAGACTCGGGGTAGAAAGCTTCAAAATCTACGCAAACTTGGGGTAGGAAACTTCAGGATCCACGCAGACTTGAGGAAAAAAGCTTCAAAATCTACGCAGACTTGAGGAAGAAAACTTCATAATCCACGCAAATTTGAGGGAAAGCTCAAAATACACGCAGACTTGAGATAGGACTGCCAGCTGTCTTAATTCAGCGTGCCTCGACTGACACAAAATCTCTGATAGTGATTACTTTTATCAGTCGTATTAAATGACAAGAAGCTCTTTTGGTATGCCAACTTGACGAAGGTTGAGTCTTGTTGAAGAAGATTTCAAAAATCATGCAATAGACGGCTGTGATCTCTCGAATTCTGTGCATACGTGGCATACGAAGAGACATTCTTCGACTGCTGTGCTGTCAGTTATAATTACTCTCTGACAAATGATGAGCTGTCTCCTCAGCGTGATTTGTAAATATTGTCTGGATCAACTGAGCGTGACTTTTGACTTTGCCCTGATCAACTCAGCGTGACTGTCATTTTTAAAGGCCTACAAGACCCCCTTCAAAGTTTTCGAAAATTGAAAAAGACTTCAAAATTTTTTGAAATACTTTGAAAAATAAGATGATAAAATGAACTTAGTCACGCTGAGATGACTTCAAATTTTTCGGAAGTCGAAAAGACTTCGAAGTTCTTTGAAAACATCCAAATGAACTTATTAAATGTCATGATGACTCTTCATTTTCCGAGATTGATTGCATCTAGTTTATGGTGGAATATGAACCACCGGCGAGCTCTGTTATATAAACAGGGAGAGGATTCATTTAATCTTCATCTTACGTCAACATGACACCAAAGAAGAAAGCTGAGGAAGAAGCACGCAAGTTGGGCTTTTGTTCCCATGGTGATCCCACTTTTGAGGGTAAAGAACCGGAGCCTCAGGTTTTCGAGTTCAAAGACGATCCCTTGCAATTAGCCAAGAATTTCTTGAGCTATTTTGGCTTGGATGGCTCGTCTTCTTCTGATGGACGCAGCTTCGCAGAGCAGCGTAAAATGTTGAAGGCTCTGTTACACCGCATGGGGGTTAAGAGTGTAGAAGAATTGGGCACTAAGCTCAGCCGCTCTATAAAATAGAGCGTGTCTTTTTTGCTTTTGTCTTCTTTTGAAAATATTATACTTCTTCTTTTGTCTTTTGTAAGGCCATCAGTGTCTGTCTTGAAGAATGTAGTACAACTTTTGTGTTTGAACAGCGTGCATTAATGAAGAATGTTAATTAGCACTCTTTGACTGTTTCCAATGTTGCGCTGTCTTCCAAAACACACGTGTCATTCATTCCATGGTTTACGAGCGCTATTCACGCGGATCTTTTCCAAGAATAAGCTTGTACTTTGTCCTTTAAATAGATAGCTGAGTTTCAAAGATACTCATCTCCCATTCTTCTTCTTCTTCTCTGAGAATGAAATTTTTGGAAGATTTTATTCTCAAACAGGAAAGCAATGCTTTCTAATGTTCGATTTCTGTGCACTGTATCAAACATGGGTTTGCCAATCCTTAGCACCAAACTTGATGGTAAGTCTGCGTACCATTTTTGTTGCTGTTGAAGATAGGCTTTTATGCTTCTGACTGAAAAATGCACGCTTGACTAGCCAATGCGTGCCAAATGACATTTTTGTTGATTAATTCTCTTTTTTTTGCCCGTTCTCTGCAGAAGCTCGGTTGAAAATTTTCTTCAGAACTGGCATTGGTGATGTAGATGCTGTGGAGAATATCCTGCTGACACCTACATCAGGGAGCTCATACGCTTTTGACGCATACATCAGACAACTCAGAACTCTTCGTGGGATAGAAGGGTCTTCCTCAGATGGTAGGAAGAGCCTTTATACACGAGAGTTGGATGGTGGAGTCAACTCTACCCCGAGAAATCGGGTAGTAGAGTTCCTTTCAAGGCAGAACTAGGAATTGTATCCCAAGGTTTGGATACATTCTTGTCTTCCTTGAGAGGTTACCCCCAATCCACCAGTTGTATTGGCAGCACCACGACTTCGGGCTGCCATACTCTGTGGTTCTCCTCTCGTCTGAGAGAGAAGACCAAAGTTTGATTCCTGCTGATCTGGTCGTGACTGGGACCCTGACAGTCAAGAACTGCCACCAACAACAAACCTGACGGAGAAGGTCCGACGGAGAAGATCCAAAGAAGAAGATAGATCTCTATTAGGTTATTGTTGTGGTGTAGAATGAAAATCCAAGATTTGTAGTAGATTTCTATTATGATTTGTAAGAAAGTCTAAGAAAATGTAATAGACTTTTTGTGGTAAAATGAGAATGGAAATGATAATTCTTCTATGCTCAAAGATTTGTATTTGTGGATGAATTATGGACATGATAGATAATGAAATCTTCTTTTCTGTTTCAGAGTATATGATATTATCAGAGGTATTATGGACGTGATAATATGTAGGAACTCAAAAGAAAATAGATTGATTTCTATGCAGAGGTCAAAAATGACAAATGAGCAAGTAGATTCAGAATTGATTCAGAGGTTATAATATAAAAACGTGATCAATAACGAATCCCTACTTAATAAATTGATAGAAGATTATGAACGGATGAACCGTTTAGGAAATGATGAACGGATGAACTATCGAATGAATGTAATAAATGAATGGATGAACCGTCAAGTACTAATGAATGTATGAATCGTCGGATGAATGTGATGCTTCATTATTTGAAGAACTTCTGCCTATAAATATAGCAGAAATCTGACAAGAACGAACACTTCTACTTTCAAACATAAAAATGTCGTCTGAAGAAGCATCCAAGAAAGTTGGAATTGCCATGAAGATTCAGAAAGGCACTGGAGAATGCCTTGCTGATCCAATTCAATTGAAGAAGGCAGTAGCCGGCGAAGGTTCGTCTGTACCCAAGCCACCAAGGGATATTCTGGACTTCCTGCTCGAACCAGGAAAGACTGAAGAAGAAGAAGCCATGAGAATGGCTGCTTGTAAGTTTCTCGTGGGTTCCAGCAAAGAGGTTCTCAGTTCTTTTGCTGATCGCGTCTTCGAGAAGGACGGCAGTGGCCCACGTCTAAATGTAGAAAATGATGATAGTGATCTTCTTTAATATCATGTATCATCATTTATGATAAAAATAAAATAAAAATTTTATTTCTAAACATGAAACTGTCTGATGATTACAAGCATTTACATTTATACATAATACTTTTTAAGGAATTTGCCATTAATAGGCATCAAAACTTTTCGACCATCCAATTCTGAGAGTTGATAAGCTCCATTTGAGAAAACTCTGCTCATGATATAGGGTCCTTCCCATTTTGCGTCAAAATTGCCCTTGCTCATATAAGTCATAGTCATAGGACGTCTGACTGTTAGAACAAGTTCTCCTTTTTGATACGACCGAACTCTGACTTTCTTATTAAAAGCTCTTGAAATTCTAGCTTGATAGAATTCAATATTCTGTTGAGCAGATAATCGCCTTTCATCCAGAGCTTCTAATTCTTGAAGTCGAAGACGATCATTGTTTTCTGCAGTGAGTTCATTAGCGATTGCTATCCTTAAATAAGGAATTTGAATCTCTAATGGAAGAACAGCTTTGCAACCATACACCAGAGAGAAGGGTGTACATTTAGTAGCATTACGAACTGTAGTGCGATAAGCCCACAAATATTCTCCGAGCTTCTCACTCCAATTACGTTTGTTAGTAGAGACAAACTTCTTTAAGAGTTTGATGATGGTCTTGTTGAAAGCTTCTGCTAATCCGTTAGCTGCCGGATTATATGCGGTAGAAGCCACATTGTTGATCCGGTGATCGTCACAGAATCGAGTAAACTTCTGACTAACGAACTGTGGTCCGTTATCATGAATAATGCATCGAAGAACACCAAATCTGTAGATGACGTGGTGCTTAATAAAGCTAATGACATTGGACGTCTTAACTTCAGACAAAGGAATGGCTTCGGCCCATTTGGAGAAGTAATCGGTTATTGCGAGAATAAACCGACGACCTTTTGATGACGGCAGATTGATCGGACCAATAATGTCCATGCCCCAAGCTTCGAAGGGCCATGATGCTGCCGTCGGATGTAGAATTCCGAAGGTTGATGAATAAAATCCGCATGGATTTGACAAGCTTTACACTTCTTTGCATATTCGATGGCGTCTGATACCATAGTGGGCCAATAATAACCCATACGTCGAATACGGTCTTGAAGTTTTGGTCCAGGCTGATGTGCTCCACAAATTCTATCATGTGCTTCGCGAATAATTTGTTGAGCCTCGTCACCGCCAACACATCGAAGAAGTAAACCATCATAGGCTCGATGATATAAGGTCTTTGTTGTATGATTATAATAGAATCGGAGTGATCGTCGTCTGATAGATGCTGCCTCACTCGGATCATCCGGATGAATATCATACAATACGAAATCTAAGAAAGGAAGTCTCCAATCCGTATCCGTATTTTGATTCTCGGCCGAATTATTGAAGATGAATTCCATGCTGGAATCAGATAAAGATGATAAAAACTTACGACTAAATCCAAATCCTCTTGTTGTGTTGACGTCATAAGATGTTGATTCTTCAATGTCAACTGGAAGTCCTAGGGTCAGGTTATTTTCAAGATGAAATAATTCTCGATTGCGAACAATAACCATTTGTTGTCGTCTAATTGGGATAGCCAACACTGCTGCAAGATTAGCTAGAGCATCAGCTTCTGTGTTACATGCTCGCCTAACATGTTCAATGAAGAATTCTTCAAACGAAGAAGCCATAGTTATAGCTGATCTATGATAAGGAACCAGATCTTGATGGCGGACTTCATAAGTACCCCTTATCTGATTGACAATGAGTTTAGAGTCTCCGTACGCCTCCAAATATTGAATATTCAGATGTTTAGCGAGTTGAAGACCAATGAGTAATGCATTGTACTCAGCTACATTGTTCGAACACGGCTGATCGAGAGAATAAGCTCTTTGGATAGCAAGACCTTCTAGCGATACAAGAACGATTCCAACTCCAGCGACAATATCACCATTAGGACCTATCCTTGAAGCTCCGTCAAAGAATAGACGCCAAGTAGGATCTTCTTCAGCAATTTGGTTTGAATCTAGGACTTCATCTGGAATTTCGTCATAGAGTTTTGAATCTTCTGGAATTGAATAAGCAGCCAGAAAATCAGCTAAAGCTTGTCCTTTGACTGACTTCTGAGGAATATAATGCATGTCATACTGAGCAAGTAGGATTCCCCAGTTAGCTAATCGAGAATTCAAAACACTGGGTTTCTTCATCATGATCCGTATAGGATTGATCCTGGAGATGACGTGAATAGTTTGGCCAATGATATAATGTCGTGTCTTTTGAACAGCGAACATCAAGGCTAGGCATTCTTTTTCGACCGGTGAATATCGAGGTTCAGCTCCGGTCATAGTACGACTGAGATAGTAGATGGCTTGTTCATGACCATTTTGATTCTTTTGAGCGAGTAATGCACCCAATGAATGACTCATTGCTCGAGTATATAGGAGAAATAGAATTCCTGAAACGGAAGGTACCAATACTGGAGGGCTCATCAGATATTATTTTATATCATCGAATGTTTTCTGACATTCATTATTCCAGACAAAAGAAACACCTTTCTTCATAAGTTTATTGAATGGTCTGCAGCGTCCTGATAAATTAGAGATGAATCTCCTGATATAAGCGATCCTTCCTTGAAATCCTCGTAGCTCTTTTAAGGTGCGTAGAGGACACATCTCTTGGATGGCTTTGATCTTCTCGGGATCCACGTGTATACCTTTAGAGGCAATGACGAAGCTGAGAAATTTACCCTTAGAGACGTCTAAGAAGGACTTAGTAGGGTTCATCTTTAATTGATGCTTACGCATTAGATCAAATATAGTCTTCAAATCTTGGATATGATCCTCCTTTTGTCGACTTTTGACTGCAATATCATCAACATAGCATTCGACTGTTTTCCACAAATGTTCACGGAATATAGTACTCATAGCTCGTTGATAAGTTGCTCCTGCATTCTTGAGACCGAATGGCATAACTGTATAACAGTATGTACCGATCGACGTTCTGAAAGAAGTGTGTTTCTCGTCGTCTGGAAACATTTTAATCTGATTGTACCCAGAATACCCGTCCATGAATGACATCCGTTCAAATCCACAGGTATTATCAATCATGACATCAGTGATTGGTAGAAGGAATTCGTCTTTAGGGCATGCCGTATTGAGATCGCGGAAGTCTATGCATACTCTGATCTTGCCAGTCTTTTTAAGGACAGGAACTATGTTAGCCACCCAATCAGGATGTTGTTCCTCTCTAATAAATCCGGAGGTTATGAGTTTATTGACTTCAGCTTCAATTGCATCCATAATGTCTGGACGAAATCGTCGCTGTTGTTGTTTGACTGGTTTAGCATTCGGCAAGATATTGAGCTTGTGAGTTGCAATTTATGGATCGAGTCCTGGCATATCTTCATAACTCCAAGCGAAGACATCAATGTAGTCACGAATGAGTTTGATCATGTCTTGCTTATCAGTTTCAGAAAGACTTTCACTGATGAATATTGGTTTGGGAGGTCCCTCTTCACCAACATCTATTTGAACAAGTTTGTCTTCAGTCGGAGATTCTTTTTGCTCGAAACGGAACTCCCATTGATTATCTAATCTTTGGGCCCATTGTTCTGATTCAGGTGAGATTTCAAACACTTCTTCGTCTTCATCGCTTTCTTCAGAATGGTTAATGGAAACCATATTGGAAGACAGAAGGTTGTAGTAGAAGTCACCGATACTCGTATCGGAATCCCAAGAAGTGGTACTAGAAGAATCAGATCTCTTATCTTCGTCAGACTCGGGATCTTCATGGATAATATTGATAAAAGGAGTAGGAGCTGTATAGCCCAATCCACATTTCGTTCTTCCATATTTCAGAGGAGGAATACGTACAGGCATTTTTCTTCCTTTTCCACTTTTGAGGCCAGTCTTGAAGTCATAGCCCATATTTTTGATGATGTCTTTAGATTGCTGACTATAACGACGTAGTTGTAATCTTCCAGTATCATCATTTTTGTCTTCATCTTCTAAATCAGAAGGACTTTGGGGCCCTTTGTAGAAGAATATTGGAATATCTCCTGGCTTTCTGCTGGGAACTAGAAAGTATGAAGATTGTACAGGTTCTAGGGATACATCTGTATGAACAGTCTGTACAACCCCTATGGTTATTGTGTTCAAGTCATCTAACAAATGTAAATAACTATGAACATAATTACACACATCAACATACTGCAAAGATGGAGACTTTTTATTAAATGTAAAAGCAGCAGTATTTACATTAGGAGAAGGCTGAGCCTTAGAGATTTTAGCCAAGTCAATGACTAAAGGGGGAGAAGTAGAACGAGAAGAAGCGTTGTTTCGATTAAGATCGATAACAAATGGCTCAGAAGAGGTGAGCTCCCTTGAAGCTTGAGATGGAAGAATAATCCGCCCTCCAACTGGAATTAGCAGAGTATCCTGTTTCACATGTGGTGATGCAGGAATTGCAGTACGCCCACTGATAGGAATAATCATTGTGTCTTGAGCAAATGACTGAGGTAACGGAGAAATTCGTCCAGTCACCGGAATGATGAAAGAACCTTCTTCAGAGAGTTTGGAAGATTGTTGCTGAGTAGTTCGACCTTTAACAGGAATTATTAAGGTCTCACTTTGTGCATCCTCTTTCTCCATAGCTTGTATGACCCTTGTATACTCTTCTTTGTACATTCGGGAATCATTGAAATAGGCTTCAACCCCATGGAAGAGATTTATGTCAGCAACTTCTTTTTGTACTCTTCTATTGCTATCAATGTATTTAAAACACTGATGAAGAGTAGAAGGCACCACATTATTTTCATGAAGAAAGGGCCTCCCCAGAAGAAGATTATAGGATCCGACGATCTCGATCACAAAGAAAGTGACTTTGGATCTGAAATCACCTATTTGAAGCTTCAGATGAATCTTTCCCAAAGGTTCGCTTCGGCTTTGATTGAATCCCAGGATAGTAGTAACCGTCTTGGAGAGTTTGTGAAGAGGGATTTTTAGTTCATCCAATAAACTCTTTGGCATGATGCTTATAGCAGACCCTGGATCAATGAGGATACGATCTATCTTCATTGTATCGATATAACCGGTGTAGTAGAGAGGCCGATCATGTCGATTATCCTCCAGTAGCATGTCGTCTTGTGTAAAAGTGATATTTGGGATAATCTCCAGTACACTGTTGCAATGTAAGCAAGTGGCAGGTTCCACATCTGGCTTCTTCAATTGTGCAAGACAAGAGTCAGCCTGTAGAAGTGCTTCACTTAACGTCTCCCGAGTCTCTTTGGAAAGACGTAGAAGTTCGAAGAGGGACATTCTAGCTGGAGTATTAGCAAGTTGAGCTAGAATGTCGAAGTTATAAGGCTTCTGAAGTCCAAGAGGAGGGGACTTCTTGATTGGCTTATCAAACCGAGCCTGTTGTTTGTCTTTCTCCAGAGCTGTAGGCTTGGGAGGAACAGGTTCAACCGGTGTAGTTGAAGGAATAGGTTCAGTGGATGATTCTTCTTCAGGAGGAACATTAGGAGCATCTTTATCAGCTGGAGGGATATCAGGAGTTTCCTCAGGATTCTTGGAATAATCCTTTAAATAAGGTTTCCCCGTTCGAGTGGCACTAATAAGTGCTTCTTCTTTCTCTTTTGGCTCTGTATCAGAGGTAGACCCAAGAGATGTCATATGACATGACTTAATCTTACCAGCCTTCTTGGACTTTCGAGAAGTAGTCTTTTGAGGAGATTCAAAATCTGCCACTAGATCAGGATGAATCTACATAATTTCCCCTGTTTCCAAAGTGACTGACACTAATCCTTCAGATTACGGAGGAGGAATATTCACTATCTCAAGAGTTGTCTTGGGAATAGGAACAATCCCACTTTCAAGGAGTTGAGGAGGAAAATCTCCGAATTGCATAGAGACGACGTTGGAGGTGACGGTCTTCTCTTTTGGAATAAGAGAGATAGCTCCAGATTTAATCATTTCTTGGATCTTTCCTTTCATAACATGTACGAATTGTATGACCCAGCATTCTGTGATATAGGCAGTATTTGGGATGATCTGTTTTACCAGCTTCATCAGGTTTCTTGATCTCAGGTAATTGTATCTTATTACCTTTCAGCAGACATTCAAAGATACCAAGGACATCGTCGTCATCGAAAGAGTATTCTTCTTTAGGGCGAGGTGTTCTTGGTTGTTGAGTTGTAGGAGTTTGAACAGTTGATGCATCTTTGCTCTGAAGATTAACTTCAAGAGTTTCTTTTCCCTTGCGAGCATTGTTTTTATTGTTAGTACCTTGACCTGTTTCTTTAGGAGTCATCTGCACTCCTAAACCTTGAAGGTTTTAGCACTAATTTCTGCGGCCTTGGCACTAACTATGAAAGAAGGCCAGTCTTGGAATTGGGTGGATCCTGTCCACATGCTGATGATTGGCAACAAGTTTGATTTGCATGTGTCGATGGTGACAGTATCAGGGGTTCCAAGAGGCATCTTCAGAGCTTCTCTTCGAAACCGTTCAATGTACTCTTCTGTAGTTTCATTATTTTTCTGCTTGATTCTAATAAGAGCAGACATAGTCATGTCATTGAGCCCTTCATAGAACCGTTCAAGAAACATCTGTTTGAAACCGGAAAATGAGGTAATGCTCCCATCTGGGAGACTTCTATACTATTCATAAGCCGTTCCCTTGAGACATCCAACAAACCCCCGAGTAAGGAGGGCGTCGCTTGGTTGCAGTTGATCAGTCATCACTTCAAAGTAATTAATAAACTGACTTGGAGAAGTGGTTCCATCATAGAATGAGATAGTGGGAGGCTTGTATTTAGGAGGATACGATACTTGCTTCTATTCTATCGGATAAGGTTGTTTGATGCCTAACCTTTGTAAACCATCCTTCTATTTGAATGCCTCGAATTGAGTTTTGAGATTCCTCAATTCTTTATTAACAACTCCGAAAGATTGTGGAGTTGTAACTTGTAGAGAATAGTTGGGAGGAGGAACAGTATTGTAAGCACTACCCCCAGCTCCAGAGAGACTAGGATTTGGTTGAGCTTGTCCAGGAGTATTGGATTGTACTGCTGGAGGAACTTGTACTGGACTCATATCAGTATCAGTTGGTACGGCATCTGGTACAGTCTGTCAATTTTGCATCTGTGTTGCCATGAGTTCATACATCGACTTCATAGTATCAGCCATAGACTTTATTTGTTGTTCCAAAGAAGCAATTCTTCGATCTTGAGGAGTCAAGGAAGAAGAAGGTTCATCAGTATTCCCATCAACCATATAAGTTGTGACTGTACGAGGGATTATTGATGAACTGGTAGATGTTGTTTGTTCTGAATCATTGCTTTGTGCATCAAAGTCAATTATAGGAGAACTACCTCCAGTAGAAAGAGGTGGGAAGTTAGATTCTCCAAGGAATTCAGAATCATCTTCAGAGATCAAATTTCTTTGACTAGAAGCTAAGGCTCTTGCTCTGGTATTTCTATATACTCCATCTGGAGTATCAACTCTACCCCCAGCATCCCGAGAGGTCATATTGACAGAAGCAAACAAAGGCTCATCTTCATCAGGCATAGGTTCACACTGAATCCGATTGAAGACAGATTGTCGTTTAGTTTGACATCTGCATTGTATTGTGACTCTTGGCTGGAAGTCACATTCATGATCAACATGGTCATGAGCCATTGATTGACATCTGCATTGAATTATGACTCTTGGATAGAAGTCACATTCAGCATGGTCCTTTGTCACTGAATTACTCCTTCTCTTCTGTTGAAGATGTTCTCGTAAATCTATTTGTGAAGATTAAGGAGTATATTTCCTGTTCTTGGGTCTTGATGGCTCTTGATTATATAGAGAATGATTAATATGAGCCATATAGTTTCTTGCATACTCTGCATCTGGATCTCTTATCCTTGTTAACAACTGGTATGGTTTCTTAACACTAGAAGTGTTTAGTTTTGTTCTTAGATCAGTTGGAGGTAACACATTAGTTTTGAAAACATGGAGTTTTCCTTCCATTGATCTGGATATTTGCAGAGAAGGAAAAGTTGAACCACCCCCTTGATTAGGAGTTGGTAACAGACCTTTTCTAGACAAATTCTGTGCCTAATTCGAAGAAGTCATAGAAGAAGACATTAAGGAATGTTTCTTCTTAGACTCATTCAAGTTTTGAGATATAGAATGTCCAGAAGGAAGAGTAGTCAAAAGACCATCTCCTTTTCTTTGACTAACAAAATTGTCAGTCAAAGCTGTTCCTGAAGTAAAAACTACAGGAGCAGAAGAAACAACTAAAGAGTTATTCCTTTTCGAAGGAACTTTATGTGGAAGACCACTCCCAGTTCTAGTAGAACTTGGCAAAGAAGAAGAGATAGCTAAAGAGCTATTCTTCTTAGATGAAATATACGCTGAAACATGCTTGGTTAAAAAACCGGTGCTGTTGGCATGACTTTTGATTTTGGAAATACACGCTGGAACAGATTTGGCTAAGGAACCAGTGCTGTCAGCGTGATTGTTGATTTTAAAATTACACACTGGAACAGACTTGGCTAAGGAACCAGTGCTGTCAGCATGACTTTTGGGGTTAAAATTGTACGCTGGAACAGATTTGGCTAAGGAGCCAGTACTGTCAGCATGACTTTTGGGGTTGAAATTGCACGCTGGAACAGATTTGTTTAAGGAGCCAGTACTGTCAGCGTGACTTTTAATTTTTGAGACACACACTGGAACAGATTTGGCTAAGGAGCCAGTACTGTTAGCGTGATCTTTGATTGCTGTCATCTTCGAGTGCACAAGAGTGTACGTGCTTGCAGTAGAGTTCTTGCCAGTGTTAGGAGTAGACACTGTGGCAGAGACTTCACCATTGGCTGCCAATTGATTCTTAGGGACATAGACAGAGTGTCCCTTCGACTTGGCAGTAATGATGGAGGCTGTAGTGGGCTTACCACTCTTAGCCCGCTGTATTTCTTCAAAGGCGAGTTGATCGAATTGGATCGTCATCACCTTCTTCGTCGAGCCGATTGACGAAGTATCGTATTGAGTTGTTGCCATCTCGGAAGAAGAGATAGTTTTCCCCAGCAGAGTCGCTAATTTGTTTTCCATGAATAAATTCCTTTATTTATTGTGTATCTGGGAAAATTACAACTGTAGGAATCTGATCTAGAAGACGATCACTTTATCCCTTGGACTATGCGAAGAAGAAAAGCTCTCAAAATTTTGACAGTAGATAACTATGTATCTGTACAATGAATAAGAAAAAGAACTCTATTTATAGAGTTAAAAATAATAACTGAAAAGATAACTGTCTTCACAGCCTGTGCTTAGTTGAAAATCACGCAGGATTTAACATACGCAAGGTTGTGAGCAATTACTGGACATGGCCTGTAACTGTTGGACACATGGCAATCATGCATGAGTCGTGTACAAGTTACAGGACACGCAGGCGAGAGATCAGTGGCATGGCTGCCACGTACTCTAATTTGATGAAATCCATGCAGACTTGTTGAAGACGAAATCTACGCAGACTCGGGGTAGAAAGCTTCAAAATCCACACAAACTTGGGGCAGGAAACTTCAGGATCCACGCAGACTTGAGGAAAAAAGCTTCAAAATCCACGCAGACTTGAGGAAGAAAACTTCAGAATCTACGCAGATTTGAGGGAAAGCTCAAAATACACGCAGACTTGAGATAGGACTGCCAGATGTCTTGATTCAGCGTGCCTCGACTGACATAAAATCTCTGACAGTGATTGCTTTTGTCAGTCGCATTAAATGACAAGAAGCTCTTTTGGTACGCCAACTTGACGAAGGTTGAGTCTTGCTGAAGAAGATTTCGAAAATCACGCAATAGACGGCTGTGATCTCTCGAATTTTGTGCATACGTGGCATACGAAGAGACATTCTTCGATTGTTGTGCTGTCAGTTATAATTACTCTCTGACAAATGATGAGCTGTCTCCTCAGCGTGATTTATAAATATTGTCTGGATCAACGGAGCGTGACTTTTGACTTTGCCCTGATCAACTTAGCGTGACTGTCATTTTTAAAGGCCTACAATATCTTAGAAATTCCTTAGATCTTGTGATTATTTATTTTTGAACTAGATACGCATAACTTAAGGGGGAATAAATTAATTGTTTCAATTTCATTTATACCCTTAATATGTGGCATACCTAGTTCATTATGGACATATATTCTTTTACTTAATTCTTATGAATTGTGTTTATGATATTTTTTATTTATTGGTTTATGAGGGTATATATGATTATCCTTATTTTCTCTTAGTTCTCTCTTATTCATGGGTTTATAAGTTTGAACTTTTCTATATTATCTTTATTTTCTTATCTTGATGATTATATTGAATTTAATGATTTAGGCTTTCTTGTTGAGGTTTTATCCAAAGTTCATGATTATCAATATTTAGATTGGTAATATTTTGCGGGGGAGCATTCATGTCTATTGAATTTCTCCTTCTCAAGTATTCTATCTCATTTACCATCATGATTATCTAATGGATACTCACATATCATGCTAAGGTGGTTGAGTTCATATGCATGAACTTGGAAAAGTGGATAGATTTTGCATAAAGGAACATTCTAGTATATTTAGTTATTTTCTTTTTATTGATTATATATACTCTTTATAGGATTCTTTTACTAATTTGTATGGGCAAAGTGGGAATCATATTTTGTTTTTGATTATTGTTAAAGATCTTACTATATCTTTGCGATTACATTTGCAAAAAATCCTATCCTCACGCTTAAAATTGGTATCTATTTTATATGTTGCTTCACTCATTTTCCTCTATGTTTTCTTTCTTGCTTCATCACTTACGGGGGAGCTATCCATTTCGATGAAGTGACAAAGGGAGAGAAAATGATACAGTTACAAGAGAAAGTCTCATAAGGTAATTGATGAGACAATTGCTTATAATATGCGGAGGAGTTTAGAGGAGTATTGTACCATCATGTATCATGCCCCAGTTCCAAAATACCTAGGAACTTGGACGAGACGACGCCAGCTAATACATTCTGGAATATGTTCTCAAATTTAATGGACATATCTAGACGTACTATGCTGTAAAAATATACGAAGCATATGCTATGTCAACTAGTCTCAATCCACATATAAGTAAATAGAGTAAGAATATACATCATGTACTATAGTCGGCCACCCTATGATACACATATCTGAGCAAACTCGAAGAAGTGTAAGCTTGCAAAATTAGACTACAACAATAAGTAACACGCAATAGAAGAATAATAGATTAATAAATAAAGATAAACATCTAGCTATAATATAACTGAATAACCGACGTCCCATCATCAGCTCTAGCAAGTCACCATATATATCAACCAACTCTCCAATCTGGCAGGGAACCATGTTCTCAGAGGGACGTAACAAGATACAAAATGCATGCTATAAAGTAAATATTGTATAAACATAAATGTGAACTAACCATCTATGTGAATGCACTTGAGGATAACTTTAGAACATATGGGTAGGGCAAGCTCAATAGTAATCTCTGGCATAGCCCTTGGCTAGATACTATATATACTGACATATATCATCAATCGATATAACGTAGTACTAGTAACCATCGCCAGATATACCGACATCATATATATCCAACAATAACGTATACAACGTTATTGAGCCACTAGAAACATATAATCATAGCTCCGTAGTTTCATCCGAATACTACGACAGACCAATTTAGTTGTCCTATACGCCTACCAATGATCCTCCCTGCCAAAATGCCAATGCACAGGCTGTGACTACAACCTGAACATCTCATAACTATATGACAAGTCAAATCTAAGCTACAACTCTCTAAACTATTTATTACACCGTCACTCGTACTCCTTGCATCGATAGCTAGTCGATTACGTAAGCACTTGTCCATCATGAACTCACCCTCACTCACAGTGTCGTGTAATAATACGTGTCAAGGTCTGGAAGATATAAAAATAACTCCACAACTTTAGGTGGGTCTACTATAACTAAGTCAACACAATTCACATCGACGCCTTCGTCGACTGCACTCGTGGCATTCTCAGACGCGACTTTTATACTATTTCTAACAATTTACACTATTTCTAACACAGATAGACATAGAATTATTCATGAATAGTTTAATACAGTACAAACAAGGCAAGGTATACTTGCCTGGATCTCCAAAAAGAAAGAGCTATGATCCAAATCCCTGACCTGTAGTCGAAGTATCCCGGGAGCCTATAATAATTATTATAAACTTAATTAATAATCTAAAGTTATCATTTATCTATAACATACAATTACTAACTACAAATTTAATATGACACTAGGAATATGGTTTAGGCTGAGGTAGAAGCTTCCTAGTGCCAGCATGACCCGATGTACATCTTGTCCTATAAAAGAAACATAAAATACATAACAAAAGATAAAATCCAGACGACCTCGTTGTACGAGAATAGTTGAGATATGTAGTGCTGACTTTGTGTCGATGTGTTGACTATGTCATATAAAGTCATGGTCAATCAATATCAAAATCAAGTTAACCAATGACCATATGGGCCAACAAGAATTGCATAGAGGATGCTATCAGAGGAAATTTGAATATATGGTTACCTTATCGATTTGTTAACAAGTATAGACCATGCAAATGATTTAAAAATGTGGGAATGGAGTATAAGTCGGGATAAGATAGAAAGCAAAGATCATAAATGGTATACTATTGAGGTAATGATGTTGGATTTAGAAATTGAATAGTTGGCTCGATTATATAAAAGCAACTTTAGTACAATATGAGAATGTAAATTGGATCAAGCACGAGATGACATGATTATGCAAGTGAAATTTAGAATTTGAAGTTGGATGGAATTTTGCATATTGGCTTCGAGATTGATCAATAAAAAATACTGGATTAACCTTATCGATCCTGGGGTGTCTAATGAAACTTCATTGGATATAGTCCCAATAATGATTATGTGTAGATAGATTGGACCCTATAGTTTCAGTTGGTTGTCTAGTGTTGGATTGGTCGACATTGAGGTTAGCCTATTGATTATATCATATTTTCGAATATGGCTAATTGATTAAGTTTAACATAATGATGTCACTAATATTCATGTAAATACTATTATGTTGCTGCTTAAACTTAGCATTGTCCTAATATTTACTATATCATATAGCTATACATGTATCATACTGTATCATATTATTTTGTTTGCCTAACATGTACTTGTAGACAAGCAGTAAGCATGATCAAACCAGGACATATGTAATGAAGAATTAATGATGGGCCAAAGATGATGTCATACAAGAAGATTTATTTGAACCATCCAACGACCTATCCGGGACCTCGTACTCGGGGATTCCTGTGAAACTCGTCTCATAGTATCGGTATTTATATACGAATACAAATTTTTGTACTGTATTTCGTATTTTCTTGGTTTTCGAAATAGTTTAAAAAAATTTAACTTATAGATTTGCTCCTTGATCGGTATACCGCCAGTATACCAGTGTATACCGACAGCATACCTGTCACTCCCGTGTTTCGTTATACCTATTTTTAGTACACATGTACAAAATTCTGACGTTTGTTAGGTGACCCATGTTTTGACTTGTCTTTCTTAGCCTTGACTTGGTTTAGTCTTGACTTGGTTTAATTTGGTTTGGTTCAACTTGGCTTAGCTTTTCTTGGCTTGGTTCGGGTTAGTTTTAGATGAGAATAGTTTTGTATAAAAACAACTTCTCTCTCTCTATCCTCTATTTTTCATTTACTTTTCATCTTCTTCTACATTTACTCCTCCTCCATCCCTAGGTAAGTACATCTTGCCAAATCTTGAACAATGTTAGTTTGTTTGTTCTATTATCTTCCTTGTACGATTCTAAGCCTCTTTAGAACTTGGAGTTTTCGGTTTTAATGCTTACATTTTTGTAGATCTAAGTTTGTAACTTTTTTTTGTTTTGATATCTTGAACTTTGTTATTTTCGAAAACTAATGGTTCCATGCTGTCAAAAATTCAATTCTATCTAATTTTTGCTTTTGAACCATTTGATTTCATTTTATTTTGAGTTAGTTATGCCATTTTTCGTGTTTATGGGTTCTATACACCTTTTGGTGCTGTCGGGACGATGAACAGTGCCGTACGCAACATTTTTGCCTTGCGCGCACCTTGCACTGTGGGTATTTTTGCCTGTGCGTGTAGCGCAACTTGACGGGCCGTACGATCGCACGATTTTCTGTCGCGCGCCAGCACGCCGTGCTTGCTCGCACCTTGCACCGTTGGCATTTTTGCCCGCGCGTTGCGCAACATGCACGCCCGCGTAATTTTTTGTTGTGCGCCTGCATGTCGTGCTTGCGCCGTGGGCATTATTCCTGCGCGTGCTATGCAACTTGTGCGCCGCGCACCCGCACAATTTTATTCCGTGCGCCCGCTTGCCAGCCTTGCGCGTACCTTGTGCCGTAGGCAGTTTTGCCCGTACATAGTGTGCAGTCCGCACACCGTGCATGCGTGCACCGTGCATGCGCGCACCGTGGGCATTTTTGCCCGCGCGTGCAGTTTGCCTTGAATGGCTATTTTTGCTTGTTTAAGCTGTTTTGTAGCTAGAATCTTGAAAAACTCAAAACATGAAAGTTGTAGATCTTTGTCTTGGCTTTAATAATCTTTTTGTTTTACTTTAATTGGAGTTTATATGCAACTGATAATTTCAATTACAGTTTTTGATCTTCTTTGCATGTTTTCTATATTTGACCTAACTTGCGATGGCCCGACTTGATAACTTGTTAATATCGAACTTAACTTGAACATGACAACATGATCTCATCTTGATGATCTTATATAGTTAGATGATGATTGTACACCCTATACACACTTAACACTAGCACATGTTCAATTATTATTCTATGTCATGTACTTACTTTTAATTATCCCTTTTTACATGCGATGATATGTCTTTCCTTTCGATTCTTTCTTATATGCTATGATATGTATTGTCATGCCTTCCCGGATTTATTGTACTTTGCAGTCTATACCATGTCTAGAATTTCTTTGTTGTGGCCCGTCGTGGCGCACCCATGTTATATGTCTTCTTTGCTTACTAGATAGTGGCCCGTCATGGCGCACTTTGCTTACTAGATAGTGGCCCGTTGTGGCACACTCATGTTGCATGTCTTCTTTGCTTACTAGATAGTGACCCGTTGTGGTGCACTCTCGTACATGTCTTTTCTTGCTTACATGATAGTGGCCTGTCATGGCGCACTCCCTATTTTCTCTATAGTAGCTCGTCGCAGCGCACTCATGGCTTCCAGCTTATTATATTTTCTTATTGTAGCTTGTTATAGTGCACTTTCTTGTATTGTCCAGTCTTGCGTATTATGTCTAGGATGGATTCTGCGGAATGCCACACCCAGAATCTAACAAGAAAACATTAAGGACTAAACAACTAGCTTGATTACCAAGATGCATTAGGAGGAGAGATTTTTTCGGTTGCCTGCAAGACCTTTGTCCCGGCCCCAACCTAAATGGATTTTGATCTACCTGTCATGATGAGCACATTTCTAGCGCACCGTCGAGTGTTGCACCTTTTATATGTTTTACGATACATTTGTCTTCCGGGCGATGTATCCACTATTACTTTCTTTTCCTTTTGGCTTGGATAAGACGGGTAGTCTGCAGGGCAGGTAGCTGGATTAGATTTTTCAAAAGTACATATGTTAGTAATTAGGATTGTGATAACCCTAGTTAGCTATTGTATAAAGCCGTACTCATTGCTTGGCCGTGATTGTTATATGGAGTCCAGTCTAGTTTAGTTTTGTCTAGACAATGTCCGTATTTGTTTATTTTAGTACATTATTGTTTATGTTTTACTTTTGTCGATAAATTATTAAAAACTAAGTTCTGTTCAGGAGAAGGTTACAATCCCGGTCCTTATTTGGTTTACGGGTTGTAACTTGGGTTCCGAAATAGTTTCTTAGTCATCTTGTCATTTGTCGTCCTATTTAGTACTCACACGATATACATGATTCCTATGTTGTACATTGATTAGAGACTATGTTCTGTTGAGGAGAAGGGTTGCAGTCCCGGTCATTGTTTGGTTTACGGGATGTAACTTGGATTCCGGAATAGTTCCCAAGTCATCTTATCATTTGTCGTTCTATATAGTTCTAACATGCTCACATATTCCAGTTATCTAACATGCTCACTTGTCCCAGTTATCTAACATGCTCACATGTATCATTTCTCTTACATGCTCACTTGTTCAGTTTATCTCACATGTTCACATGTTTTCTTTTATATTTCATGTCCATAGTTTATATTATGTCACATGTTATTTACCCTATGTTCCATGTTGTTTTGCTTATTATCTTTTCTATTCTCGGGATAAGTGCATTGGTAGTGCACGAGTCTCGATCAGCATTTGCTTATTTCTGTCTATAACCGTTGCTATGTTATTTATTACTGGTTTTAGTTCATAGCTTTGGCTTCCTTTGTGGCACTTGCTATTGGGGGTCTGACCCCACTAGTTTTGTTTGGCCAGATCTGATAAAAGAGCCCGGAGGATCTTCTGCACCATCTACTCGACGGTGACTACCCGGAGCATCGGAGTACCTTAGTAGGTTTTCTATTTCATTCTCCCACTAGTTATGTACATTATTCTTCTATGGCGCTTAGCCTCCGAGCACGTGTTTAGCTCGTATTTTAGATCTTGACATTTAGCCTACGGGCCTAAACATAATTTGCGTATTCTCGACTATAGCTAGATCTTATCATGTATGACTATTACTCTTAGTAGTTCTTCACTTTGTATTACTAGCTTTCATGATCATCCATGTATATATATATATATATATATATATATATATAGTTTGGGACGCTTTAATATTTTATGTCTGGTGATCATACTTCTTGTACTTTGTATATTTGCCTGTGATTGAGATACCTAGGATTGTTCGACCTAGGATTGATTGTTGGCTTGTAGTAGTAACCCTATGTCTTGACAACTTATACGTTATTTCAGAGTACTAGAGTACTTTGGTATTACGTAGCTGGCCTGGTCCATCCCCACTTATCAGTATTCTGGTTCTGGGGCGAGACAGTTTCGCTGCCCGGTCAGCGGACAAGAGTCGAGGAGGCAGCGTCCCCTTGGGGGTTCGGGGCCGAAGCCCCCAAAAGGTATTCAGATTTCCAGATATATTTATCTTTAGACGACCGCCATCAAGGAAAAATGCGTCATCAAGTCTGCTCAAATAAAAGAAGAAAGGCGTTATCTAAGTGCTATTGGTTTTTATATTTATTTTTGTATTTTATACTTTATTGAGTCTTGGAAAGTATGTAAGATTGATCGGATCGGTACCAGCTTAACTAATCCTAGCCCACAAAAATATAGCCTACCTATCCACAATTCAATGTCCAAAAGTCTACATACGAAAATAGCCCAAAACGCATCAAAATTGGCCCAAACAATTATGGCAGAACTTGGCCACAACCCGGCCCGAGTTTGGTCTGAGTTCAGTCATGGGTTTTTTAATTTTTAGTTTGGTCTTCCACCATATCTGCTTAGAACGTTCGAATGCGAGATTCATGCATCCGAACTCAGCCCGAACTTTGTCCAAATTCGGTCTACAAAAACACTATAAATAGAGAAGAATTTTGACCATTTCAAATAATTAATTCCTTCTCTTCTCTATTCATTTCTAAGTATTTTCTACGAGCTACACTTTCAAATCTAGCCTATACCACTCTTAGCCAAGCCAGTACAGGTTCTGTTTAATCTAGAGTTTGGTTGTGAAAAGTTGTATTGGAGGTTGTATTCAAGAAAATGTACCAGTTTTCAACTTGCCTTCTGGAGTCGGTCGTTCGCTCATCGCCAAACACGGTATTGTGAAGTCGGTCGTGCACTTGTCGCCAAGCACGATGTTGTAAGAGACTACAAGCTCTCAATTAGCTTGTTTTATAGTGGATTAACATCGAGCAAGAGTACTCGAGAATGGAGTAGTCCTCTAAGAGGAAGACCAGTATACTTTCCTGTGTCACTGAGTTTGATACTCTTATCTCTTACTTTGGATCATGATCAAAAATTAACGGTTGACAAATAATTTTTTATGAATACAAATGTAATTAAATACATGACATGGTCGGTGAGAATTGTGGTATCAGATAAATTGTTGCTACTAATTTTTTATCAATTAGGATGTTATGGATCACGAACGAGATTGAAACAAAACTCTGGATTCGTTGGAAACTTGATATATTAAGTCGCAATATTTTGGGAAATTTTTGGATCAGTTGTAGAAATTTACTTGATTTGGAATTAGTAACATTCATTGTGTTCTTAATTGGTTGGTGACGGATAAATGAATTGAGAATGATACCTAAGTCAATACTTGATTTGAGTAGTCCGTGATGCTTGTTTGTTGGTAGGATAGAAAATGGTGATGGTGAAGTAGAAGTTAAAATAAGGCGATTTGAGGCTCGATATAATTGAAGGCATGAATATATATATATATATATATATATATATATATATATATATATATATATATATATATATATAGACAGAGGGAATATGATATAATTTTGAGATAGATTAAACTGAGATATGGCTAGTATTCGAAAATGAAGTTGCACCTATAGCTCGTTCGATTTCTCTATCACTAGTCTTGGTTTAATGCATATATTTCTCGGACGCCTAAAATATATGTATGATCAAAACTAAGTGGTATGTTGAATTCAAATGAAGCTACATGGAGGATTATCATGTGCTAAGGAAATTGTACGAATGTTGGATAAAAGAAAAAAATTGTAAAATTATTTTGAATCACTCAAAACATTATGGCGAGGTGTTGAATCCGAATTAAAATTGAAGTTACGTGAATTCAGTTGAAGTTACGAGAATGAGTTCGGTTTAAGTTTTGAGAATTAGAATTGAAGTTACGTGAATTCAGTTGAAGTTACGAGAATGAGTTCGGTTTAAGTTTTGGGAACATGACTTTTTATTATTCGTATATTATGTAATCCCTACTCTGTATGGTGCATTATGATGTTTGGTTGGTTCGAGAAAGCCTTGTCGGACTTGGAGATTTGTGAAATGATTGCTATAGAGGTTATGCGATCGTGCCTGCAATCATCTTGATAATATGCGTAGAGTGAATCCTTTAAAGATCCTTTCGCTTCACGGTTAATAAAAAAATTGTATTATATGATTACTTATTGAGTTGCTAAATGATACCTTGCATGGAGCCCATAAAACTAATGAAAGATAAATAATCACATGTCCATAAACTATTATGAATCAAATATTAAATTGTGTAGTTTTGTAATAAATATCGGACAAGTGAAGCAAAGTCCCAAATACTTAGGCATTGAGTATATCAAGCCATGACTCAATGAATGTATTGTGACACATATGCTAAGTTCCAAGAATTGGGCGATGAGTATATTGAGCTACGGCTCGAAGGGTGTATGATATCAAAGATGCGGAAAGGATTGAGTAATCACATTCAGTTAACTGATGATTTTCTAGAATGTTGATTATACTAAGACCCTGGATTGGGCAAGCTAAGTTCCTGGATTAGGCAATTGGTATTACGGGCTATGTCTCAAGGAAAATATGGCAAGACGGATGAGAACTGTTGCATAGTTACTTTGGTTTCCATTATCATGCATTATATGTTTTCTTTAAAGCTAAGTTGCATAAACTTGCATGGTCATGGACAACTTGTGCACAAAGATTTATAAGTTCTTCAAAATATTGCCGAGGCATCGGGATCGTGTCGACCTAGCGGAACAGGGTTTGCGAGTCCTTTAGCGACGCTGTGACCTGGTCTGAAGAGTACTTCAGAATACAGGCAGCAAGTCCTTCGGCGGAGTTCGCACCTCTCACACGAAGGGTCGCCGATACAATAGTCCAAGATAACGTGTAGTCAGTGACCAGCATATAGATAGGTCGTATGCTAATGGTGTATTATGTAGGTAGAGTAAGTTATTACTCATTTACAGGAAAGGATATTGACTGCTGGTAAGAATCAACAAAATGGTGAAAATTATGATAATAACAATGTCTTATGTAGACAGAGTGAGTATTGTTCAACTACATGGATGGTTAATGACTGTGAGTAAGATTCACCAAGGGGTGATAACATATATAATTTACTTTTCTGTTGGTTATGAACAATATGCATGCTTTACTTTATGTCAGATATGAACTACTAATTGACCCTAGGACAATAGAAAGATCACTTCTAATAATTTTCCTATCACATGATTACTTAGTATTGTCTTCTTAGGTGAGTTGGGGCAGCACCGTTCACAAGTATACGGTAATGTACTTGTCCAGGTATGTGGGCATCTTTATAGGTATTCGTGTATAAGGAAATAGTTTGATCAGTGGTGTGGCATCGGTGAATTAGATGGGTGTACAGAAGAACTTATTACAGGAAGATGTCTTCTGCTATAAAGGGCATAATGTATGGAATGTTATAAAATAGTTGTACAAGTAAGATTGTAAACCAAGTCGGCACATACAGTTGTAAGCAATTTTGACAAGTTAAATGTAAGCCTAGATGGCAAGTATTTCAGTTGCCTATCAAGAGCCTTGAGTTATGTCATAAGTTTTTATTTCGGTATAAGCCTTGTACTTCAATGCAAATGTTAATAAAAATAGTTCACTTCTATATATTATACTATGACATCAATTTATCTGCTTGGTTCTGCTGCAATGTTGTTGTTTCTGAGAAATTTTATAAACTGTGATGGTTTTGCCATGTACAAGTTTAACTTAGACTTGTACGACATCACGTCTATTAGCTATATTTTTATTCTCCGAAATTGAGGTGTGACATCAGTAGGTAGAATAGTAGGCACATTCGTTTTGGCTAGGTAAGCTGGTCCCGTAAAAAAGGACATCTAAAGAGATGTGAAAATGTTCTTAGATAATGCGGAAGTACATGGCATAGAGTAAGTCATGCCTGCGCTTGCGATAGTGAACCATAGAGCTTATGATAGTCTTTGGAAGTAGGGGTGAGCATTATTCGGTTTTGGACCAAAAACTGAACCGACCCGAACCGAATAAGAGATTCGGTTTGGTTTTAAAAAAATCAGTTCGATTTCGGTTTTGAAAATACTAAATTTTCTTATTCGGTTTCGGTTTTGGGTTTCGGTTTCGGTCTTAAACCGAAAACTGAATAAGAAAATTTAGTGTTATATATATATATATATATATATATATATATATATATATATATATATATATATATATATATATATATATATATAAAAGAAAAAAAAAATATATATATATATATATATATAATTATAGGTATATACTATAGGTATGTAATTAATATATCTAGGTATATTTAGTTATTATATATATTAACAAAAAAATACAAATAAACTCAAAAAACGAAAACCGAACCGATTTAATTCGGTTCGCTTCAGTTCGGTTATTGACCAATTCGGTTCGGTTTCGGTTTTGCTTATTCGGTTTCAGTCCAATTCGATTTTCGGTTATTCGGTTCGGTTGGAACCGAATAAACCGAATACTCACCCCTATTTGGAAGACTAAAAGGAACAGTAAAATGCAAGTGATAGAGAGAAGACATTTCCAGAAGAGTGATTTCATCAATTGAGCTAGTCTTGGGAAGAATCACTTAAAATATGATTCAGTGTAGTTCATAGAAATATTGATTCAAGTATCTAACATATAGATATATAGGTGGAGGAGGATGGGTTCTCACATATGTTACCCCAATGATTATATCATGTTTTTGAATATGGCTAATTGATTAAGTTTAATATAATGATGTCACTAATATTCATCTAATCACTATCAACTTGCTATTTAAACTTAGCATTATCCTACTGTTCAATAAACTTATCATACTGTCATACTGCTATATTTGCCTAACATGTACTTGCAAACAAACAGTAAGCATGATCAAACTAGGACATATGCTATGAACAATTAATGATAGGCCAAAGATGGCGTTATACAAGAAGATTTCTCTGAACTGCCTAACGACCTATTCGGTTGTCACCCTCACTTTTCCAAGATAGGGGTAAAATGGTAATTTTTCATTTTCGAATATTTTGGGAATTTTATTTCATGAAGGTTAATATTTAATGATTATAGGAGTCGGGTTCGAATTTTATCGCATTCTGACTTAATTCGGGACTCCAGGAAATTTTGACTTAAGTAGTGTTTAACACATTAATTGGCCATAGCCCACCAAACTAAACATTTAGGTCTAGGAGTTTGGACTAATCCCACATGAGTGATTAGGCCAAATTATGATTTTTATTTAATCTAAACTAACCCCCAAAATCCTAATAGGATTAAACTTTTATATGGAAGCAAAGGAGGGGCAAACTTGTAATTAGCCAAGGGCCCCAAACCTCCTTTATAGGGCTGGCCACCCCTTCCCCCATTTCTTCTTCCCACTTCAAATGTCTTCCATCTCTTTCTTCTCCAAGTCTTCTTTCCAAAAGCAAGAATAGAAATCCTTAGGATTGATCTCCAATTAATGTTTCATTTCCAAATCTTTTTCCATCCAACTCTCCCTCCACCCCAAGTGGAGCTTCTACAAGCTTTGGGGAGCAAGAAGTGAAGAGTTGTGTCCTAAATAATTCATTTTGTGTCGGAGCCGTGTCGGAGGATTTTTGCATTGGGATCCATCTCCCGATAGGTACAACCTATCCTCTATTCCATTTCTTCATCATATAAAATAGTTTGGACCAAGTAGGATTAATCTCCAAGGTTGTGTCCCTATTCGTGTCAAGTTTGAGTCCATTTGGTGTGTCCTAGGAGGAATTTTGGTTTGTGGTTGTGTCCTAGAGTTTTTCCCCAATTTGGACACCCCTAGAATATAGGTTTTGCCTCTAAGTGGTTTTGGCACTTTAAACTTCATTTTGTGTTAGTGTTATGGAGTATTATTTATATATAGTATGTGTGTGTGTGTGTGTGTGTGTGTGTGTGTGTGTGTGTGTGTGTGTGTGTGTGTTTATATATATATATATATATATATATTTTTATACATATATATATATATATATATATATATATATATATATATATATATATATATTTATATATATATATATATATATATATGTGTGTGTGTATGTGTGTGTGTGTGTGTCTCTATATATGTTAGTATGTGTGTTTGTATATATAGAGAAGAGGGGAAAAAGAATGAGAGTGATTAAATGTATGAGTGTTTTTGTATATATAGAGAGTTAGAGAAGAGGATAAGAGAGGGAGAATAGAAGAGGATTAGAGAGGGAGGATAGAAGAGGAATAGAAGGGAAAATATAGGAGAAAAGGAGGAGGAAAAGAAGGGCAGGAGCAGCAGCAGCCGGGGGGCTAGGGGCTGCTGTCCCCCCATTAAACAGCTGCAGCAACTGCAGGAATGGCAGCAGCAACAGCTGCAAAAACAGCAACAAAAGCAGCAGTTAAGGCAGCAGTAGCAACCCCCCATAGCCCCATAACCCTCCCTATATATATACCTATATATATACTCTATATATACACCAATATAACCCACTAAACTAAACCCTAAACTAGTCCTATGTGAGAGTGTGAAGAGTGAGTTTTGAGAGTGTGTGTGAGTGGTTGTGTGAGGGCAAGTGAATGGAGATTTTGAGATACGTGAGTCAGAACGTATCGAAGCTTGAATAGGACTTAGTTAATATAAAATAGAGTTTGTGGGTAGGCTCCTAAGTTAAAATCGGGATTTCGTTTGGGATTAGGAGAGTGGTATCACCCGATACCATTGAGTATCCTACGTTACTCAAGATAATGGGTATTTGAATAACATGGACTGTAAGATGGACTGGATGTCCACCTTACCTAGAGAACTTGGTAGGTAATGATTGTATAGGCTAGTATCCTACTACCCTAGGAAGCCGGGAGTGAAACTCCCAAGGGAAGGCCACTTGGCTTTAATGTTAGAGTGGTAAAGGGTAAATATATATAAAGGATAATCGGGTAATTTCAAGATACGGGATACGGGTAGTCGGTTTGACTTGAAACTTAGGTGACTTGATAGGTACACCCTACAAATGTCATAGTTGAACAAATTTTGGCTCGGTTAACCCAGAGTTGACTTTTTACCCAAAAGTCAACAATGAGTCAACCCTTTGTCTAAATTGGACCAAATCCAAACTAGAGTTGACCAGTTGACTAAAAGTCAACTGTTGGTCAACATTTGACCAGTTTGACCTAGGGTTGACCTAGAGTTGACCAGGGTTGACCAGTTGACTAAAAGTCAACTGTAAGTTAACTCTTGACCCCGTTTGACTTGCTTTGACTTTTTTTGTCTTGCTATGACTGGTATGACCTAAAGTTGACTTAGTTTGACTTACATTGACTTGACATGACTTAGTGTGACTCAGTGTGACCTAGTTTGACCTAGATTTTATATCATTCATTAGAAATCATTCATAACTTTGTTAAAACTAAATTAACATGCAATATCTCATCTTAGGTCTCTGATTACCACTATGAGCATTGATATACCCTACAGCTCAGGACAACAGGCGAGTAAATTCACTAATAGTTTTTATTGTCTTGATATCTGCTATATCCGATTCAGTTGTAGTGTCTTACTCGATTTCCAGTCACGATAGTTCACGGACTAGTATACGTTGGATCACGACATGAGATGTTGTTCCTAGATTTCTGGGTATATTGGTATATTTCCTGTCTTGTTCCCTGTACTTGTATAGACACCGATTTCTAAGAGGACTTGCTACCATCTTATGGAATCACGTCCCATGATGTGTCATGTCCAGATCCATTGTACTATTCGGGAATAGGGAATTATTAGGGGCTATATGATCCAAGACACCCTGTCACTATATTCTTGTGCTCGTGCCACTCTTCCCTCACGTAGGGTGTAGCGAGATCCTATTTTCCTTGTGCTTGCTATCCAGGTTGGCCGGCATGACCCTTCCCAGATTTTCTTGTGATTGTCGGGCCAAGTGGATAGTCTGTCATGTAACGTATCCCAAGTCGATCACATAACGCTCTAATAATTCAAGGCACATTTTATATTTTACTTTATCTTATCTTATATCCTGCTCGGTTCTACATTCAGTATTTTCTCACCATGCTATGATATTCAGTTACTCACATGTTCTACATGCACTTACGTTGTACCTTGATTGGAGACTAAGTTCTGCTCGGGAGAAGAGTTACAACCCCGGTCCTTGTTTGGTTTAAGGGTTGTAACTCAGCTTCCGAAAGGTTACCAAGTCTTCTTATATCTTTGTCTTGTATTTCATTATACTGTCTCTTATAGAATTTGTCAATCCACATGGAACTGCTATTAGTGCTTGTACTTGCTTATTTTCCTGACAGAATACCGTTGATATATTACAGATGATTCTGAGACAGACTGCTCGACCTATTATGGGCTCGAGTTAGATGGAGTAGTCCAGGACCGTGGCCTGATAGTAGAGCCACTAGACTTTGTACTCCCAGAGTAGTGTAGCTTAGTTGAGTTTGCCTGGACTGCGATCCAGATAGTACTATCAGACTGTAGCTTTCTATATTATATTTTGTGACCCTGTGATGTTGTGTATATATCTGGGCTTGTGTAGAACTTATTTTCTATTTTCATCTATCATATTCCCTTTTGTGCTATCTACCTTAGTTTTATTCTGTGATTGAGACTGTATTGCTATGTCACCTCCACTCGGAGTGTATATACTGCACAAGTACCTTTATACTGTTATTTGCAGTATTTACAGACGTTATATACAGTGTTCTACCGCCACTACTACGGCGTAAACTGGACGTACCCACGTGCTTGTGTCCCTCATAAGGGTGCGGGTCGTGACATCGGTGCCTCGCATCGGGGGTTCTACTGCTCGGTTAGAGGACAGGGGTCGAGGGGGCAGCGCCCCATATAGGGGTTTGGGGGTGAAGCCCCCAAAATGTATTCAGATTTCCAGATCAGTTTATCTTTGGATAACTGCCGTCAAAGAAAAAGGCGTCATCAAAGTGCTCTTAGTTTTTATATTTTGTTCTATATTTTATCTTTCTTTTATAGGACAAAATGTGCATTGGGTCGTATTGGCACTAGGAAGCCCATAGGCGTGACAGAATGGTATCAGAGAAACATGATCCTCTATCTAATTATTGATTCGATTGAATTCGAAGATGTTCTCCTGATCAAAATTTCTTTGCCTACTTGATATCATCGATTAGATAAACTTTCCATACAATATGTCCGTAAATATTTTTTAGATATTTTTTGATACCGGTATATGTTTTATCGATTCGATTAATTGAGATTGTGACGCTTTATTGAACATGAGTTTTGACATGATCTGGACCGAGATTTTTATGGATTAATAATGGCGAAGGATGAGGACTATCGCTGCTATGGATATCGTAAGTTTCTCCTTATATTTTGAGGATGAAACTTTTTTTCGGTAGGTAATTATGTAGTGCCCCGCTCCGCGAGTGCACTAAAAGAACAGAAAAATTGGATTACTAGCCCTGCAACAAAAGACAATTAATCTGGGTGAGTGGATGAAGACTCATTTTTTGATTCTTTCACGCCTAATATGAATCTGAGTTTTGAATGAATGTTATTGTTAATAACAAGATGGTAATCATTGAGAATGCTAGTACAAATCAGTATGCTTATATCACATATTGCTATGCTAAGAACAAGAAAATAGATAATCTGCATGCTAAGAAATAAGAATGTTGCCTGCTAAAGTTAGGGAATGCTCATATGTCCGAATTCATATACTGCAAAAGTAGAATGATTTGAAATCTGTACAGAACTGATTATTATGTTTCAAAGATATAAACGATTGCATGTCCTTCAAAGATGTTCTAAATGTTATACATGTACAGACGGACTTGTACATGTTGTAATAGAATGAAATATGTAGGAGCTTCGGCTCTAAGAATGTAGGAGCTTCGGCTTTGAGATAAAGAAAAGAGAGAAGGCACGAAAATAACGTATTGTATATCTGTTAAGGCACGAAATAAATGTGTCGAGTATCAGGGCATAAATCTGTTTTATCTGGTAGTGTAACCCCTCTTCCCAAAATTTTGAAATATTTTTATTTATTTGAATTAAATGGAAATTTTTGGAATTTTAGAAATATTTAATTAAATAGGTATTACGATAGAATGCTTTAGTCATGGTTAAGATTTGGAGTACAAGATGACTATAAATTTTGGCACGAAGAGTGTAGTCGAGTGCTTTGACTAATATTTTAGCCATGGCAGGGAAGGCCGAGCCATGTATGTGTTCTAACTAGGAAAACCAGGCTAAATTGTGACATGACCCCTATAAACAATTTAATTAGTTATTTATTAAAATATTGACTTTTAGGAGACCTGGTTGTGTTAAACTGGTCAACCTAGACCCGAAGCAAACCCGAGCCCATGTAGGTCTATAGTGTGTCCAAAGACGTCCATGTAGACATATTCTATGTATCTGCATATACTTCATATTTTATTTTTGGATAGACAATTATTGTCATACGTATAAAATAAGTGTCATTAATATTTATATGGCATTTTAGAATATTCACAATATTACAATGGACCAATAATTATTGGTGTAATGTATTTTGTCATCATTATTGATATTATAGTAAAAATATCCTTATTAATGGTTATTTTGTGTACTTTAGGAAAGGAATATTAGTATGTGTGCACATACTTGTATGTATAGGCCTACACTAGGAAAAAGTACTATTAAGATTTTTTAGGATTTTATAGAGTATTTATAAAGGTAAAGGTGTATATATATAGATATAAATATATAAGGGTTTATATTTAGAATAAACTAAAAAAAGTAATATTGTATTGTTCCCTTAGGAACAGTACTCGGCAAATCCCGAGTGGTTAATAGACGAACAGGAAAGGTTGTGATTTTTAATGTA
>JANAVB010018465.1:0-63458 GCA_029216955.1 Iris pallida | reverse complement strand
CTAGGTGGCTCGCACTTCGTACAACAAGCGTGCGACACCTGCGGTAGACCAGAGGCCCGTGTTGACAGTAACACGTGTAGCCGACGGAGAGCTATACAAGATTGGCTCACGCGCTCTGATGCCTCAACCAGTCGAATCTTCCTTCCACTGGGGTACTCCTGTGCGTAAGCCAAGCCAGGGGTATGTCCCACAGAAACGGAGCCATACGAGCGGTGTTCCCACAGGAGTGACAAGAGGCTTCCTCGCCAGACCCGCTTTGACGTTGCTTACATGCAGCTTCCCTGCATGTACAATGGAAGTGCTACGACAGAAGATCCAACCCTCTCCCAAGCGGAAGAAGAATCTGTGGCACTAGACGTGCCTAAATCAAGGCACTCTTGTACCCAGATTACCATCAACTGCCGTTGTCCGTGGACGGTTGCGCCATCGCCGAACATTTACTTCGTCTTCCAGAGACTCTACTCTACGCCGACTCCGCGCCAGAGGCCTAACAGGGGGTCGGTGAGACATAAAAAATGAGACCCGCATCGCCACATGCTACGCGGTGCAGGGTTCCAGAGCTTTCAAGTAGCCCGCCTCCCAGAATCCTTCCATATCGGTTGCTAAATCGAAGAGGAGGTCAGAGAACAGTAAAGCTAAGGTACCCGATGCAGGTGTGTTCCAAGGCACTCGTTCCAAATCTGCATTGGGTGCCTTGTCAAAAACTGGGGGTAGCCAACCTCCTACCATGCATAACAACCCTGTTCCAATCTGACAGAACAATACGACACGAATGTCTCCATTGGTGCAGCCAATCACCAGACCGGGGGTAGCAACCATACTGAGTCCGAAGAAGGTCACAATCTTACGGTATATCCTCAAAATAGTGAGACTCAGGCGTCTGAGCCAGAAATTGAAGGATCCACGACTCCCTCGAGTCACCCTCACACTCGGTCTGTGTTCATGGCCGATGGCAATGAGGAAGACAAGAACGAAGCTCTCAACGTATCGAAGTCCTCGAGACGAAGTTAGATACGTTGACGGACACTATAAAGACCCTGTCCTCGATCATAATTGACCTCAAAGTAGCATGGCCCTCGCTGCCTCTATACCTGTTCGTGGTTCGCCAACCAATGACGAATCTAGTAGGTTGCCTACTGCCAATCAGACAAGATCATCCTTGTCTACTCCATCGGTTACAGGCTCCACAATGCCGGCCGAGATACAGCAGGCCCTCAAGGAGCTATATGCTCGTTATGATGCCAAGGAGAAGCAAGCAACGCTCCGAAAGATGGGGATCCGATAGCCATACCCTGTCGAATGGGACAACGTCGTCTATTCTCCCAAATACAATCCGTAAACACTTACACCTTATGAAAGGAAGGGGTCTCCCCATTAACTTAAGGTACTTTGCTTCAGTAATGGGGCACCTGCCAAAGGATGACGCCCTCCTGTCCAACATATTCATAGGAGCCCTATAGGGTGTAGCCTATGAGTGGTTCTGTAGTCTTTCGGATGACTGCATCTCGTCATTTGAAGACCTGAAGACTCGGTTCATGGACTGATTCTACGAAGGCGGCGTGGATATGACCACGTCGATCCTCATTGAAATTGTCCAGAGGGAGAAAGAGCCTGTCCGCACATACATCGAGCGCTTCCTCCAGGAAGCCCTCAGATTACCACCCGACATGCCTGAGGCCATGCTTATGGACTTATGCCGCAAGAACATACTGCCCGCTATAAAATTGGGGCACAATGCTCCCTGCACGGAGTGGACGCCTTTCATTACAGAGACGAATGTCGTACAAAGAAAAGCCCAGGACGTACAACTCCTGGGGCTACACTTTCCTGCGCCCGAAGACAATGGAAGACGCTCGTTCAGCAACAACCCTAAAGACGAAAAAGGCAAGCAAGCCATGACCATCAACATCTCCAAAGGTTCAGCAGCTGTGAACCCCAAGTCTGCGTAAGCACAGAGGTCGAGGAGACTTACTCTTTAATGACGAGGATACGCTGGAACTCTTCGAGATGCTTACGAAGAGTGGAAACTATCCCCAGGCACCCAGGTATCCTGATAAAATGGGAAAGGTAGACCATTCCAAGTACTGCCATTATCACCGGTACGTCTATCACTCAACAAAGGACTGCTATATGATGAAGGGGCAAATTTAATGCCTTATTAATGCTAATGTCATATCGTTGGATTACAAGAGAAGACTGTCACGGTCAACATGGTTACTCTCCAGTTCGGGAGTTTTCTAGCCACAGAGGTACAAGATGGCATCATCCCTATTCCAAAGGCGACGATGGAGGTAGTCAACCTTCTACCAGCACGGGACAACGCTCAAGGGCTCATCCCGTTCTCCATGCCTCGAGGTGAAGTCATGTGGAACATCCCGACTTGGTCTTCGACATGATGACATCTACGACCCTTTCTGCCAAAGAAAAGAAAAGTAAGGTATGTCGCATGGTCTCGACGTCGACCGACGATGCTTTGGTGACCACCAGCTCGGCGCAGAGGCAAAAGGAGAGCCAGGATCCAGACCCGAAGGCATCTCCACCAAATACTCTCCCTATCCCAGATATCAAGAGCAGATCCACCTCAGATCCCTGAGGCACCAGAGACGGGTCCATCCAGGGCCCCTACCGTAGACAAGCAGAAACAGAAGGAGGTTTGCTTCGACAAACCTCTCAGAAAAGATTCGATAATCGGGCCTATCAAGCCCTACAACTTCGATATTCTAGCGCAACTGGCTAATACTCCGGCTAGATTGTCACTTTTTGAGCTCCTCCACCTCTCTAAAAATACCCAAGATGTGCTCATTGAAGCTTTACATAACGTCAAGACCTTTCTTACCCAGGTTCAGCCACCGAAAGTGTATCCCACAGCTTGCCCACATTGCCACAGCGTGGTCGAAGTGATTCCTAGTATCACTTTTACCCAGCAAGACATGTTGCTAAAGAATAACCAGCACAACCGCCCCCTGTACTATACGGGGTATGTCGGTGCCATTAAGGTCGATCGTATCCACAATGACCCAGGTTCCTTTTTGAGCATTATCCTAAGAAGCCTGCTTCAAACCTTAGGGATTTCGATGCATAAGTTGACGGCCTCTAACACAATAATCAGTGGCTTCAATATAGGAAAGAGCGAGCCCTTGGGCAAAATTTGCCTGAAATGTCAGATCGGTGACCTTCACACTGAAGTGACTTGCTATGTCATTGATGCAAACATAAATTACAATATACTGCTGGGGCGACCATGTGTAACGCCCAGTCCTAAATACGTAGGACTAGGAACGTAGACATGCCAGCTGTACTCATACGAAGTACACTCCAATATATAGAATCTCGTATGAATACATAAGCTGTAAAATACAGTAGAACCATAACTAATCTCATCCAACAAATAAATGAATAATAGATTTCATATAATAATAATGAATTGTTTTGATACAATATTGGGCGGAGACAAATCTACTACCAACAAAATAAGGAAAAAAACATGGAAAATGAAATGAGTTTAGCGAGCGAAGCGAAGACGATCCAAGTGCAATCATCCTCGAAGAAATAGCGATGATCACGGCTAGAGCTAGAACACCTGCGAAAGTCAAGAGCACACACCTAGCGAGATAACCAGGTCCTCAGAGGGACGTAACAACACATAATATCATGCCATATAAACTGAATAAATATTGCTTAAATAAATAAGTCAATTAAACTATAACATGGTCCAATACACTATTGAACTAGCTTACCATCCCCCAACCAAACAAGGACAGGAGATGGTAAACTAATTCACCGTGACGTATCTTTCCATGCTATGAATCCAATATAGTATCCGGACCCCAACAAGGTTCAATACCTTCTCATCGGTGTAGTAAGTCACACCTACAACCAAACAAGGACAAGATGTGACAAACAAACACGTGACAAGTTATTGTTCCAAGCTACGGTCAGATACAAGTACCCAAACCAAAAGTACTCGTACCTAACGGATAAAGGTGCCTAACCGTTCTAAGTGAAATGTAGTTAAGAACAATCCTTCCTACGCATGGGCCCTGGCTAAATAGGATCAGCATAGTCCCCCTGGGTACCAGAGGCCCCATCAGTAAGAGCATAACGTTCTGCAGAATGTCAGTGGCCATCAGTAATCATGGGTAATCTGACCCGCGTCTCCGACGGGACTTACGGGTTACAAAAGGGAAAGTGCGTCGAAGCCCATACGCTAAGGAATTGTCCTCCCCGCCTAATGCCTACTATGTTGTATCCACACAAAACCTCTATAACCGTAAAGTCAAACTAAGCATGCAACCTCTATTAGCGATTATTCCTATCACACGGCTTATACGTACCGGTGGCCAGCCAGTCACGCATGTCCGTGACATGCGACACACAACTTCGTGTTACAACGTGTCAAGGCCAATGAATGCAACACACAAGGTGGTCCCTTAAATCTTGGTTTAATGTGTAAAAATACATAGCAGAAATTATAAATGAACAGTAAGTTCTAACAGGTTATGCCATGTATCACAGTTTATTTTGTATAAAAAATAAATAATGCATAAATATGATCTAAAGAAAATAAACAGCAAATGGCATGGTGTCTTGCCTGGTAGGACGCTTGGTGTACTGCAATGATCAATGTGGCACGAACTGCGACTTCGATGCAACAACTATGCAAGGTGACCTCTGATGTCGGTACGGACGATTCCATCGGGTCCAAAAGGGGCAATTTAGTTAGGGTTGGTAGGAGGAGTTACAGAATTGGCGAGTGAATAGGAATAGGATTGGTATGGTCAAGAATCGGTAGTCGAAGGGTTGTGAAAGTAATATATATACTATTTAGAAAAATAGTTATGATGCTTGAAGCTATATTTTATAATGAAGTAATTTTAGATAAATGCATACTTGAGAAGAAAAAGAAATAGAAATCGTTTTTAGGCTAAACCCTATATTTGTCAAAAATGAATTTATAAGTAGAAAACTCTATTATCATTAGTTAAAAATAATTATTGATAATATTTGCAAATCTAGAAAACCAGTTTAAGACAAAAACCAAATTTTGTTGAAGTAAAATTTTTGGTGAAAACTATCTCTGAAAACGGTTAGAAAATAATATGTCCATAAAATTTCTAAAATAATGATAGTAGCAAATAAATAATTTTTTTTTATTTTTACAAAAATAACCAATATACAAAATGAAAATGAAAATAGTATAATAATAATAATAATATTAAGAATAATAATAATAATAATAATAATAGTGACAATGAAATAATAATAGTAATAACAATTATAATAATATGAATAATAATAATAATAAAAATAATAATATAATATAATAATAATGCCAATACTGATAATAACAGAGATTATAATATAAAAAAATAATAATAAAAATCTGAAAGTGCACTGTGTGAGTACTCACAGTAGTCAGTAGCTGGAGAAATTAAAAGAAAGAGAAAAAACAAAAAAAGAAAAGAGAGTTGGAGAGAGAGGGGAAACGGGGGTGAGCGGAGGGTCTCGGCGGACTTCGGCCGACGGAGCGGGCGGCTAGGGCGCGGTGAAGGAGGCGCAAGACGGATCGGAGCCAGCCATGGGGAGGCAGACGACGACGCTGCCAGCGCGCGAGGGGGCACGCACGGTGGGTTGCGATGAGCTACGGCGCGGCGGCGGACAGCGTCGTTGGAGGAAGGATCGGTGGCAGCTGTGTGAGGGAGCGGGATGCACGGCGGAGAGCGGGGTTTCGGCTGGAGGCTGTCGGCACGCGGGAGGAGAGGGAGAGCCGGAGTGAGGGGGTCGGGGCGCTCTCTTCCAGGCCTTGCGGCGCCGGAGGCGAGGGATCCCGCGGCGGGGCGCTGGTTACCAGGGTTTCCGACGGTGAGGGGAGCGGGGGTTCGTTCCCAGCGACTTTCGACGAGGCGGCCGCGGGAAGCCACGGTGGAGGGGGTGCTCAACTGAGGGAGCTACGACATGGCGACGGACGGCAGCTCCGGCCGGCGGAGATAAGGTGGTGGTGGTGCTCTTTTTCTTTTGTAATTGTCGTGTGGGTTATGGTCGTGTTTGGAGATTGGCCGTGGTGGTGTTGTCAGTGGTATGCTGTGGTGGTGGCTGGGTTTGGCCGAGACTTGGTCGGGTTGGCCGGGACGGTAGGAGGCGAGGTGGCGATGGCTGGGTTAGCGATTTTGTGGCACCGGTGATTGGCGCCGGGTTGACAGGGTTCAGACGGGGTCGGGCTGCACTAGGATTGACGGGCGATGTGGAGGCAGGGTGCTGTGACAGGAGACGGGTCGACTGTGGCATGGTGGCGAACGAAAGATGGATGTCACCTGTAGTTTTCATGAACAGGGGTATTTTGGTAATTTTCCACTTTAAAATTATTTTGGAATTATTTATTTATTTATTGTATTATTTGGGGTTATTTGAGTCGGGTTCGAATTTCAACTCATTCCGACTTGTTTCGACTTGTTTCGGGGACCCCGGGTAGTGTTGACCTTAGTGGGCCCACACACTAGTTAGCCATGGCCCACATGTTAGTTATTTTAGTTAGTGACTAGGCTAATTATTTTTAGTATTATTTTGAATTAGTGGTTTAGGATTGACTAAACTACCCTCGACTTAAACCCCTTACCAATGTAATAGCAAATAGACTTAAGAGGGGCTTTCTTAACTTTCCCATATAGGACAAAAGCCCTCTAGTGGCCCCACCCATGTAGGGATAAGGTCCCATCACTTCATCATTTCCTCTTTCATTTCTCTCTTGTTCTTCCCCAAATTGATTTGAGAGCAAACCCTAATCAAATCATCCCCAAATCTTTCCATTTCTTCACCAAATCTTCATCCCTCCTTCTCAATTCAATCCAAGGAAGGAGCTCCCCAAGTTTGAGAGGATTCGGAGCTTGTTCGTGTCCGTTTGGGATTCCTACGTGTTGGTGGCATTTCGGGATCGAATCGAATCACCGGGAGGTATAAATCCCTTCTCCTTCTCATTTCTCTCATGCATTAGATTCATTTTGACCTATAGGAATGACCCCCATGGTTTGGTGCCCATTGGTGTCCATTTTGTGTCCATTTGGACATTTGTAGGGGTGTCCAATGTGTAGGATCGTGTCCTAATAGGAAAAACCCCCCTATTTGGACACATGTGTTTGTTTGTACATTTATTTTGGTGTGTTCTAATATTATTCCATATTTTGCTATGTGTTAAGAATAGTTTTTCCCATGTATCATAATGTATCATATTCATATAATCTATATGTATATATATGGTTATATATATATATCATTCTCTATATATATATGTATATATATGGCTTATATATATAAGTGTATATATTATATGGTTGTGAATGTGTGGCATTGTGTTGGATGGGGGGAGGCACACAGGTTCGGCCAGGGTGAGCCATGTGTGTGTGCTTGTGTTGTAGAGAAGTGTGTAGGAGAGGTGCTTGAGTAAATGTGGTGAGTAGGGAGTGTGCTAGTGTGGGAATTAGAGGGGAAACCACTGTCAAATTTATCAGCTGCATACCCATGGCTGTCCCCTTGGACTGTCCAAGGACAGCCCCAATATGTCCCCTCAAAACCTTTCTTACTGTCCAGATTTCTCCCCCCTATATGCTGTCATATTCAGCCACTAATAGCCCATAGGACTGTCCTGAATTGTCCCCCAAAAACCTGCTATTTCAGTCCCCATTTCCCCACTTAGACATTCCAGATTTTAGCCTTAGATGGCTGTCACATGCTGTCCTGCTCAGCCTAAAACCTGTCCCCTTTGGCCACTAAATTTCAGTCCACCAACACACTCCATAACAGTCCTAACAAGGCCCCATTTCCAGCCATCATAAACCCCCCCTAAACTCAGTATATGGCAGTCCATATGTAGCCTTGATGGCTGTCCCTAAACCACACTAAATCAGTCCCTACATTGCCACATTGCAGTCCATTACATCCTATATTGGCTGTCACTTGAACCCACATGAACCCCTGTCCTAACATCCCATTAAACCCCTTGAACAGTCCAGTTTTCCATCATAGTGCTATCCCCATATGGCTTCATTGTCCAAATTTTCTTCACCCATATAACTGTCAAAACAGTCCCACACACCACCACCATACCACTTTAAACCTGTCCCATTTTACCAATGTATGTGAGTGTGTTTTATGAGGTTGTGTGTGTGTGTAGGAATCCTATGAGTGAAGCTAGTAACCTATAGTATAGCCTATATCTAAACTAATAGGAAACCTATAGGAAGCCTATGAGTGTGAGATATATGAGTGTATTTATGTGAGAGTGTTGTGAGGGTAAATTCATGATATAGTTTAGGAATAGGGTAAACCATACCCATGTATCCCAACATAGCCTAAATACCTAGGATCCCTATTTTCCTTGGTAGGTAAACCTTAGATAGGTTGGTATCTAGCTACCCTAAGGAGCCTAGGCTAGTATCTTGGGTATTAGTGGGGTTTCCTTGGGATTGGACAAGGTATCGGGATTTACCTTGGTAAGGTAATGTTAGTTTTGCCTAGAATAGGGTATTTGTGTTAGAAGTCTAAGATAGAGTTAGAACTTGATTCTCGTGGTTGGTAATGATCAAATATGGTGCTCATAAACTAGTTTTGACGTCGGTTGACCTTTTTGACCGAAAGTCAACAAAAGTCAACCGAGAGTCAAACGTAGCCTTTAAGCGACCAGATTTGACCGAAACCAAACCAGAGTTGACCAGTTGACTGAAGGTCAACAGTTGGTCAACATTAGACTAGTTTGACCTAGGGTTGACCTAGAGTTGACCAGAGTTGACTTTTTGACCAAAAGTCAACTGTAAGTCAACCTTTGACCTAGTTTGACTTGGATTGACTTCCAGTAACCTAGTGTGACCTAGTATGAACCAGTATGACCTAGTATGACTCAGTTTGACCTAGATTGACCTAGTTTTGACTTAGACTTGCATTCATGGCTTATATTAGTTTTCTTTTCAGTATAAACCTGTTTGACTCATAGTATCTTATTTTAGGTCTGTGATCACTCTGAGCGTATGTTTACCCTATCAACTCAGGACCACAGGCGAGTACATTTACTGATAGTTTTCATTGTCTTGATATCTACTATATCCGATTCAGTTGTAGTGTTTTACTTGATTCCTGACACGACGGTTCACGGACTAGTATACGTCGGATCCTGTCATGAGATGTTATTCCTAGACTCCCTTGGTATATGAGTATGTGATATTTTGTGTTCCTGTACTTATATAGACACTAATTTGGGAGTGGCTGGCCCCTGCTCTCGAACCCTGTGTCATGACGTGCCATGTCCGGATCCGTGATACTATTCGGGGATGGGGAATTATTAGGGGTTATGTGATCAAAGCATTCCTGTAACTATATTTTGCTAGCGCCACCCTCACCTCACATAGGGTGTAGCAGACACCCCATTACCAATTATCCAGGTTGGACGGCATGACTCTCCGTTGAGGATACTGCGGATTACCGAGCCAAGTGGATAACCATCTCTTGCTTCCCTAGCCGATCATATATCGCTCTAATAGTTCAAATCACTTTTACATTTATTTAGCGTATCTTAATTCCAGTTCAGCTTTACTTTCTGTACATCTCACCATGCTATGATTTCTATTTTTCACATGCTCTATCTGTCTTTTATACTGTACCATGATTTGAGACCAAGTTCTGTTTGGAAGAAGGGTTACAACTCCGATCCTTGTTTGGTTCAAGGGTTGTAACTCGGCTTTCAAATGGTTCCCAAGTCGCCTATATCTTTTGTCTTGTATTTCATTATTGCTGTCTCTTATGTTATTTCTCAATTCATATGGAACTGCTGTTGGTGTTTGTACTTGCTCATTTTCCTGACAGGATACGTTGACAAATTTTACAGATGATTCAGAGGCTGACTGCCCGACTTACTATAGGGTTGAGTCTGATGGACTAGATTTAGACCGTGGCTTGTTGTAGAGCCACTAGACTTTGCTCACCCTGAGTAGCATAGTTTAGTTAGGTTTGTCTGGCCTGCGAGCCAGCTAGTACATTCCAGTTTTGTAGTATCTTATATATTCTCTGAGACTTGGATGTTTATGTTTAGCTCTGACTTGTGGATTTTGGAACTCATTTCCTGTTTTATCTATCATATCTCTTTTCCATTGCTATCTACCTTAGTTTGATATATGTGATTGAGACGGTATTGCTATGTCACCTCCATTCGGAGTGTATATACTGTACAGGTACATTTATCTGTTTTAGTATTTACAGACCCTATATACAGTATTCTACCGCCGATACTGTGGCGTAGGCTGGACGTAACCATGAGCTCGTGCCCCTCTTCAGGGTGCGGGTCGTGACACATTTTGTGGTGGCCCATGCAGGTCAGTGTCGCAACTAGTGCGAACTCGTAATGGCGCTCGACTTAGAGTACTACTTACGAGCTGCAATTAGGACATAGGATTAGGGTATGATAGGAGTTACTCAATCACATGTTAGGAGATTCTGATCTTTTGATTACCATAACAAATTCTTTTTGCATTGAATTTAATTGTCCGTCTTTGATATTCCTATCATGTGCCATATTGATTCCTTATTTCAATCTATCCTCAGGATGACGATCACTCGCTCTCAGGTAGCGGGTTCTAGCACTGTACCAGAGAGGCCCGATCCGGCAGGAGGTCTTCCACCTCCGACTGCGGGAGTAGCAGTGGCAGTCCCAGGAGGTCTTCCACCTCCAGCGAGAGCTACAGCTGAGGGAGCTGCCACCTCAGTTCCTGCCCTTCCGGCGGGAGCAGCAGTAGAGACGGTTCCAGGAGGTCTTCCACCTCCAGCAGCGGGACCGCCCCTGGTCATCCCTGATATTCTTCTACCTACCGCCGCCTCAGTTACCGGCAGACACTCAGGGATGATGGCCCTTCTGCAGCAGATGCTGCAGACACAGAGAGCACAGGCAGAGGCACAGCACCGTCAGGCAGAGGTGCTGAGATACCATGGAGAACTCGCCTCAGTTAGCTATGGCAGTAGTGGAGAGAGGTGCACCGGCTACAGTTCAGGGAGCACCAGCACAGCAGCAGGGTCAGGGGAGGCCCGGTACACACCTCGACTTCAGGAAGATGAACCCGCAGGAGTTCAAGGGTACCGAGGGTATCCTATACGCGGACGACTGGCTAGAGGATGTCCAGCGGAGTCTGGAGTTGGCAGAGGTCCCGAGAGGACTGTGGGTGACTTCTGCAATGAGCCAGTTCTTTGACATAGTGCTGACTTGGTACGTACGGATCCCCGTACGTCAGTAAGAGGTATATCTTGGGAGGACTTCAGGAAACTCTTCAAGGAGAAGTTCTGCCCAGATGTAGCCTTGACAGCTTTGGAGGGGCAGTTTGCCAGTCTGGTGCAGGAGAACTCGTCGCTAGACGAGTATACAGCGGAGTTCTTCCGCCTGAACAGGTTTGTACCCAGTTTGGTCCAGGATGAGGGGTGCAAGGCCCAAAAGTTCAGGAGGGGTCTCATTCATGCAGTGCGTACTCGCACATCTGGGCGACGAGACGCGACCTTTGAACAGATCTTGGAGGCTCAGATTGCAGAGGAGGACTTCGGCCTCAAGCCGAAGAGGAGTGACGTTCTGGGAGCCAGTTCGAGTGCAGGGCCAGCGAAGCACCCACATTTCCAGCAGAGGCAGTTCCAGCAGCAGCAGCCTCAGTTGCAGTTCCAGCAGGCACCGGCGCGTGCCCAGCAGCATCAGGGTCAGGGTCAGGGCCAGAGGCCAGCTACACAGTGTAACTTCTGCGGGAAGCCAGGACACACTAGGGAGGTTTGCAGGAAGAGATTGGGCGTCTGCTTATACTGTGGGGCGCCCGATCACCAGCTGAAGGACTGCCGTATTCGAGGAGTCCGAGGAGTCCAGGACAGAGCACAACCGGCCAGAGGACCAGCAATACAGCAGAGAGGTCCTCCACTTCAGACGCAGCAGCCATTTTCAGCAGCACCAGAGGGGAGCCCCTACGGGCAGAGTATTTACCCTGACAGCAGAGGAGGAGGCAGAGCCAGTAGGCGATGTAGTGGCAGGTCACGTTCTTCTTGATTCATTCCCTGCATTTACCTTATTTGATTTCGGTGCCTCTCAAAGCTTTGTGTCTGTCTCTTTTGCTCTGAGACACAATATTATTGCTGAACCCTTAGGTAGGACTTGCAAGATATTGACCGGGGGAGGCATCATCCTGGTCAACAATATCTTCAAGGGGCGGAGAGTTACTGTAGGAGGCCGAGTTTTGGGTGCGTGCTTGCTCGTAATGCCCCTTCCGAGGTACGATGTGGTACTCGGAATGGATTGGTTGAGCATGCACCATGCTACTATGGATTGTAGAGGAGGTAGGATTTTGTTTAGGCGTCGGGAGAGCCAGAGGTTGTGTTTTCCAGAGGAGCAGCTGAGCCGGTAGATGGGTTCTGCGGAGCTTTACTGGCGGGGCAGGCATTGCCGCATCCATTGATAGCTGACTTCATGGATGTTTTTCTCGAGGAGTTGCCTGGGATGCCGCCGGATAGAGACATTGAGTTCTCTATAGACTTAGTGCCAGGTGCTGAGCCTATCTCACAGCACGTCTATAGAGTCAACAATAGCGAGTTGGCGGAGCTGAAGAAGCAGGTCGACGAGTTACAGGACAAGGGATTCATTAGATCCAGTTCATCGCTTTGGGGAGCGCCAGTCTTGTTTGTGCCGAAGAAGGATGGTACGATGCGTATGTGTATCGATTACAGGGCGCTCAACAACCTTACTATCAAGAATAAGTACCCATTGCCGAGGATCGACGACTTGTTCGATCAGTTGAGCGGCGCTAAGGTTTTCAAAGATAGATCTGAGGTCCGACTATCATCAGCTGAGGTGGAAGCAGGAAGACATTCCGAAGACAGCTTTTTGGACTCGATACGGCCAGTACGAGTTCACAGTGATGCCATTTGGGTTGACCAACGCCCCAGCTGTGTTCATGAACTTGATGAACAAGGTATTCCATCAGTACCTTGACAAGTTCGTGGTGGTCTTCATAGACGACATCCTAGTCTACTCGAAGACGCCGGAGTAGCACGAGGAGCATCTGAGGATTGTGCTCGAGACTTTAAGAAAGGAGTAGTTGTATGGAAAGTTGTCAAAGTGTGAGTTCTTTCTGGACCAGGTCGAGTTCTTGGGTCATGTTATGATCGAGCACGGGATCTCAGTAGACCAGAGGAAGATTGCTGCGGTAGAGTCTTGGTCTACGCCCAGTACAGTTGTCAAGATTCGAAGCTTTCTGGAATTGGCGGGCTACTATCGAAGTTCGTCCAGGATTTCTCGCGGATCGCGGAACCGATAACTAGACTCACCAGGAAGGACGTAGAGTTCATCTAGACTGAGGAGTGTCAAGCCGCCTTCGATGAGCTGAAGAAGAGGTTGATATCAGCTCCGATCTTGACATTGCCGTCTGGGACCGATGGTTTCTCGATTTACAGTGACACTTCTGGCCGGGGTCTGTGTTGTGTACTTCAGCAGCACGGGAAGGTGATTGTCTATGCATCTAGGCAGTTACGTCCTCATGAGAAGAACTACTCGACTCACGATCTGGAGTTAGCCGCTGTCATCTTTGCCCTGAAGTTGTGGAAGCACTATCTGTACGGAGAGCGGGTTGAGATCTTTACTGATCATAAGAGCTTGAAGTACGAGTTCACTTAGAAGGAGCTGAACATGAGGCAGAGATGTTGGCTTGAGCTGATAAAGGATTTTGATATCGCCTTGCAGTACCATCCAGGGAAGGCCAACGTAGTTGCAGATGCCTTGAGCAGGTATCCAGTGGCTATGTATCTAACATCAGACCGTCGTCTTTTGGTTGACCTAGACAGTTTGGGAATCGAAGTAATTATTCGGGCATGGAGGTGCAGATGTGGGGCTTGCAGATTCAGTCTGGGTTGATGGACAGAGTCAGATCAGCGCAGTATGATAATGTTGCCCTGAGGTGCATCAGGGAGCAGGTGCAGGCAGTGCTGCTTGATGATTTCTCTATTGCCGAAGATGGGTCGCTGCGGCACGGTACTAGACTGTGCGTTCCGAGTGGGGAGCTTCGGAAGGAGGTTCTTCAGGAGGCTCATCGCTCTCAGTACTCTATGCATCCTGGTGCCAACAAGATGTACAGAGATCTGAGAGAGCACGTTTGGTGGTACGGCATGAAGCACGAGGTAGCTCAGTTTGTATCTCGCTGCTTGGTTTGTCAGCAGGTGAAGGCCGAGAGGCAGAGGCCTGGTGGGTTGCTACAGCCACTACCCATTCCTGAGTAGAAGTGGGAGCACATCACCATGGACTTTGTGTCCGGACTTCCACGATCTCCAGGAGGAAAAGATACGATTTGGGTCATAGTTGATAGATTGACCAAATCGGCCCACTTTTTGCCTTTAAGGTAGAATTGTCTACGGAGAGGTTGGCAGAGCTGTATGTTCGTCAGATCGTACAATTGCATGGGGTTCCTATGAGCATAGTTTCAGATCAAGATAGCCATTTCACTTCCCACTTCTTGAGGAGTTTGCAAGCTAGCTAGGGCACCTCGCTCAAGTTTAGTACCGCTTATTACTCCAGACAGATGGGCAGTCGAAGAGGACTATCCAGACCTTGGAGGATATGCTTTGCACGTGTGTGCTAGATCTCACGGGTTTTTGGGAGGAGCATCTTTACCTGGTAGAGTTTGCTTACAACAACAGCTACCAGGCCAGTATAGAGATGTTGCCATTCGAGGCTCTATACGGACGAAGATGCCGTACTCCTTTATCATGGGACGATGTTGGTGAGAGGGTGCTGCTTGGTCCGGAGATGGTGGTGGATGCAGCTGAGAAGGTCAGGCTGATTAGAGACAGACTTCGGGTGGATCAGGATAGGCAGCGGCATTGGGCCGATAGCCACCGGAGACCGTTAGAGTTCGAGATTAGTTTTCAGTTCCTGTTTGTGATTTTGTTTGTCCTGCATTCTGAGTTGTTCTATGTCTAGGCTGGTGCTTTGGTGTTCCTGAAGATTTCTCCGACACAGGGCACGATTCGTTTTGGCGGGGGCGGGAAGCTTAGTCCGTGCTACAATCGGACCTTTCACCATTCTTGAGAGGGTCGGTGCAGTGGCTTACAGGCTAGACTTGCCGCCTACGCTAGAGGGGGTACACAACGTGTTCCACGTATCGCAGCTGAGACGGTACGTGGCAGACCCCAGCCATATATTAGATCATTCAGCGATCGAGGTAGGGCGTACTCTTCACTATCCAGAGCAGCCAGTGGAGATTCTGGATCGTAGGGAGAAGGTGCTCCGGAACCAGGTTATACCCTTGGTTCGCGTTGCATGGAGGCATCACTCTCCAGGTGAGTCCACCTGGAAGAGAGAGGACGACATGCGGGAGCATTTTCCTTATCTCTTCGAGCCCTGAGGTATAATTTTGTTTCTGCATGTGATTCAGTGTATGTTTCTTTTAATTTTGAGGACAAAATTTTTTTTAGGTGGATAGATTTTATAACCCCCAGTTTTCATGAACAGAGGTATTTTGGTAATTTTCCACTTTAAAATTATTTTGAAATTATTTATTTATTTATTGTATTATTTGGGGTTATTTGAGTCGGGTTCGAATTGTAACTCATTCCGACTTGTTTCGACTTGTTTCGGGGACCCAGGGTAGTGTTGACCTTAGCGGACCCACACACTAGTTAGCCATGGCCGACATGTTAGTTATTTTAGTTAGTGACTAGGCTAATTATTTTGGTTAGTATTATTTGAATTAGTGGTTTAGGATTGACTAAACTACCCCCGACTTAAACCCCTTACCAATGTAATAGCAAATAGACTTAAGAGGGCTTTCTTGGACTTTCCCATATAGGACAAAAGCTCTCTAGTGGCCGGCCACCCATGTAGGGATAAGGTCCCATCACTTCATCATTTCCCTATTTCATTTCTCTCTCTTGTTCTTCCCCAAATTGATTTGAGAGCAAACCCTAATCAAATCATCCCCAAATCTTCCCATTTCTTCACCAAATCTTCATCCCTCCTTCTCCATTCAATCCAAGGAAGGAGCTCCCCAAGTTTGAGAGGATTCGGAGCTTGTTCGTGTCCGTTTGGGATTCCTACGTGTCGGTGGCGTTTCGGGATCGAATCGAATCACCGGGAGGTATAAATCCCTTCTCCTTCTTATTTCTCTTATGCATTAGATTCATTTTGACCTATAGGAATGACCTCCATGGTTTGGTGCCCATTGGTGTCCATTTTGTGTCCATTTGGACATTTGTAGGGGTGTCCAATGTGTAGGATCGTGTCCTAATAGAAAAACCTCCCTATTTGGACACATGTGTTTGTTTGTGCATTTATTTTGGTGTGTTCTAATATTATTCCAGATTTTGCTATGTGTTAGGAATAGTTTTTCCCATGTATCATAATATATCATATTCATATAATCTATATGTATATATATATGGTTATATATATATATATATATATATACATCATTCTCTATATATATATGTATATATATATATATATTATATATATATATATATATATATGTATATATATATATATATATATATATATTTGGCTTATATATATAAGTGTATATATTATATGGTTGTGAATGTGTGGCATTGTGTTGGATGGGGGAAGAGGCACACAGGTTCGGCCAGGGTGAGCCATGTGTGTGTGCTTGTGTTGTAGAGAAGTGTGTAGGAGAGGTGCTTGAGTAAATGTGGTGAGTAGGGAGTGTGCTAGTGTGGGAATTAGAGGGGGGGAAACCACTGTCAAATTCAGCAGCTGCATACCCCATGGCTGTCCCCTTGGACTGTCCAAGGACAGCCCCAACATGTCCCCTCAAAACCATTCTTACTGTCCAGATTTCTCCCCCCTATATGCTGTCATATTCAGCCACTAATAGCCCATAGCACTATCCTGATTTGTCCCCCAAAAACCTGTTGTTTCAGTCCCCATTTCCCCACTTAGACATTCCAGATTTTAGCCTTAGATGGCTGTCACATGCTGTCCTGCTCAGCCTAAAACCTGTCCCCTTTGGCCACTAAATTTCAGTCCACCAACACACTCCATAACAGTCCTAACAAGGCCCCATTTCCAGCCATCATAAACACCCCCTAAACTCAGTATATGGCAGTCCATATGTAGCCTTGATGGCTGTCCCTAAACCACACTAAATCAGTCCCTATATTGCCACATTGCAGTCCCTTACATCCTATATTGGCTGTCACTTGAACCCACATGAACCCCTGTCCTAACAGCCCATTAAACCCCCTTGAACAGTCCAGTTTTCCATCACAGTGCTGTCCCCATATGGCTTCATTTCTGTCCAGATTTTTTCACCCATATAACTGTCAAAACAGTCCCACACACCACCACCATACCACTTTAAACCTGTCCTATTTTACCAATGTGTGTGAGTGTGTTTTATGAGGTTGTATGTGTGTGTGTAGGAAGCCTATGAGTGAAGCTAGTAACCTATAGTATAGCCTATATCTAAACTAATAGGAAACCTATAGGAAGCCTATGAGTGTGAGATATATGAGTGTATTTATGTGAGAGTGTTGTGAGGGTAAATTCATGATATGGTTTAGGAATAGGGTAAACCATACCCATGTATCCCAACATAGCCTAGATACCTAGGATCCCTATTTTCCTTGGTAGGTAAACCTTAGATAGGTTGGTATCTAGCTACCCTAAGGAGCCTAGGCTATTATCTTGGGTATTAGCGGGGTTTCCTTGGGATTGGGCATGGTATCGGGATTTACCTTGGTAAGGTAATGTTAGTTTTGCCTAGGAATAGGGTATTTGTGTTAGAAGTCTAAGATAGAGTTAGAACTTGATTTCCGTGGTTGGTAATGATCAAATATGGTGCTCATAGACTAGTTTTGACGTCGGTTGACCTTTTTGATCGAAAGTCAACAAAAGTCAACCAAGTGTCAAACGTAGCCTTTAAGCGACCAGATTTGACCGAAACCAAACCAGAGTTGACCAGTTGACTGAAGGTCAATAGTTGGTTAATATTAGACTAGTTTGACCTAGGGTTGACCTAGAGTTGACCAGAGTTGACTTTTTGACCAAAAGTCAACTGTAAGTCAACCTTTGACCTAGTTTGACTTGGATTGACTTCCAGTGACCTAGTGTGACCTAGTATGAACCAGTATGACCTAGTATGACTCAGTTTGACCTAGATTGACCTAGTTTTAACTTAGACTTGCATTCATGGCTTATATTAGTTTCCTTTTCAGTATAAAATCCTGTTTGACTCATAGTATCTTATTTTAGGTCTGTGATCACTCTAGGCGTCTGTTTACCCTATCAGCTTAGAACCACAGGCGAGTACATTCACTAATAGTTTTCATTATCTTGATATCTACTATATTCGATTCAGTTGTAGTGTTTTACTTGATTCCTGACACGACGGTTCACGGACTAGTATACGTCGGATCCTGTCATGAGATGTTATTCCTAGACTCCCTTGGTATATGAGTATGTGATATTTCTATGTTCCTGTACTTATATAGATACTGATTTGGGAGTGGGCTGGCCCCCTGCTCTCGAACCCCGTGTCATGACGTGCCATGTCCGAATCCGTGATACTATTCGGGAATGGGGGAATTATTAGGGGTTATGTGATCAAAGCCTTCTTATAACTATATTTTGCTAGCGCCACCCTCACCTCACGTAGGGTGTAGCAGACACCCAATTACCAGTTATCCAGGTTGGACGGCATGACTCTCCATTGAGGACACCGCGGATTGCCGGGCCAAGTGGATAACCATCTCTTGCTTCCCTAGCCGATCACATATCGCTCTAATAGTTCAAATCACTTTTACATTTATTTAGCGTATCTTATATTCCAGTTCAGCTTTACTTTTTGTACTTCTCACCATGCTATGATTTCTATTTCTCACATGCTCTATCTGTCTTTTATACTGTACCATGATTTGAGACCAAGTTCTGTTTGGAAGAAGGGTTACAACTCCGGTCCTTGTTTGGTTCAAGGGTTGTAACTCGGCTTTCAAATGGTTTCCAAGTCGCCTATATCTTTTGTCTTGTATTTCATTATTGCTGTCTCTTATGGTATTTCTCAATTCATATGGAACTGCTGTTGGTGTTTGTACTTGCTCATTTTCCTGAAAGGATACGTTGACAAATTTTACAGATGATTCAGAGGCTGATTGCCCGACTTACTATGGGGTTGAGTCTGATGGACTAGATTTAGACCGTGGCTTGTTGGTAGAGCCACTAGACTTTGCTCACCCTGAGTAGCATAGTTTAGTTAGGTTTGTCTGGCCTGCGAGCCAGCTAGTATATTTCAGTTTGTAGTATCTTACATATATTCTCTGAGACTTGGATGTTTATGTTTAGCTCTGACTTGTGGATTTTGGAACTCATTTCCTGTTTTATCTATCATATCTCTTTTCCATTGCTATCTTCCTTAGTTTGATATATGTGATTGAGACTGTATTGCTATGTGACCTCCATTCGGAGTGTATATACTGTACAGGTACATTTATCTGTTTTAGTCGTAGTATTTACAGACCCTATATACAGCGTTCTACCGTCGATACTGCGGCGTAGGCTGGACGTAACTACGTGCTCGTGCCCCTCTTTAGGGTGCGGGTCGTGACAATGTAGACGGTGGCTGACAGAGGGCTGAGGGTTTGTGTAGGATTAGGTTTAGGAATCGTGTCCAAGTGTCGGACACAGAGATTAGGTTGGAAAGAATTTGTTGTACGTGTCCGGTATGTCGGACACAAAGAAGACGATGTACATGTAAAAATAAGGATAGTGGAAGACATCCGGGGTCGGACCCGAGGCCGTCACGGCTGACACGAGGATGGATGGAACACCGACACGAGGCATGCCTATTTGTGGTGGAATAATTTGTGGAGAATAATTGTGGAGAAATAATGGATGAATACTTGCCTATTTATAGGATGTGTAAATTCCCATTTGGATAGGATTAGAATTTATTTAAAACCCCAATAGATAATTATTAAATTTAAATCAATGAAATCAAATCTAATTTCAATTCAATTTCAATTTAAATCTATAAATTCTACCTTTATACTATTAGATTAAATCAATAAAATTAAATCGAGATTTAAAATAGCCACAATAATTTTCAAATATATTTTCCAAAAATACCATTAATAATAATTTCAAAAATAATAAATCTTTTTGAATAATAAAATATTAATATTAATAAATTTTGAAAATTACATTTTTATTTAAAAATAAACTAATAAAATATTTATGAAATATATGTACGCACTAAAAATATTATTTATTATTAATAACAGTATAAACGAAAGGCTTTGTATAAATAAAATAAATAAAATAATGAACTTGGAAATTTTGGTACGATAGCTAAAATAATTATTACATATATTATTTGAAACTATAAAAATAGAAAAAATGTTTTTCTAAAAATATGTACGCTCGCACATATTCGCACTCGTCGAGCAATCACGAAAAACGAAAATTCGCGCGTGACGTACAATGCAACTATGCGACGTACAATACAAAATTTTAAATCAGTACCAAATTTAATAAAAAGAAAAAATAGTAGAAATTTAGGGGTTTTATACCATGGATCCATGAGTACATGATTGTACCTTTCACCCTATATCAGTGTATGAAATATGTGGCCAGCGACGGGACTATCAAAACAGAGTTCGATGATATCGACCTATTCTGAGGACTTGAAACCTACAGTACAGATGCTGATCTGTATAAGTCAGTCTTCTGGGATAATGACAGCAATGATGCTGACGACGAGGCAGAGACAGCTTTAGAAAGCGTAGCAGTGGCCGAAGAACCTTTAAAGGTTCAACTGAAAGGGAGGCCCCCCAAGGTGTCAGCGTCTCTTGTTGTTGAGCTTCGGGGAAAAGCTCCACCTTTGCCTCCAGTGACGATGGAACATGGTCAGGAGCCTATACAAATGAAGTTACCCCGGAGGTCCCCAAGGTCGACCATGAAGACGCAGGAGCATCCGACCACCATTCCCTTGATGGTCAAGCTGAAAGGGAGGCATCCTCATTCTCCTCTGGCGGCTGCTCTAGCCCTCACTAATGAAGAGCTAGAAGATTACGTCTGTGCCTATACAGAGGCCCACTCTTTCGATGACGTAATCCCTCGGGACAAGATATCCCACTTCATCAATAGAAAGTTGTCATCGAACTACTCTGGCGCGTGCTGGAACACCAAGTATTTTTTGGACAATTCTCTGTGTAAACTACAGACGCAAGTGACAACTACCAACCATGTGAGTCGGGTTATCCCTGCCCGAGGCACCTACTTCATAGTTCAAGCCAGGAAAAAAGAAGAGGAATCCATTATATTCGATCGATTGGAGCATCCGCAGCGAATAACCCCGGAAGACCCAGACCTCGACAGCGGCAAAATGCAGTTCTATTGTTACATGGCGCAGGCCAAAAACCTTATCCAAAAGATGGGCTACGACCTGAATAGCAACAAGGGGCTCAATTATGGCAAAGGCCGATGTCTTTCCATACGGATTCACGCTCCAAAGGGAAAAGCTGAAAACTACTACCAACGTACTCGTCGAGGGCTGGGGTATGTTACACCTACGACCATCTCAGAAGATTCAAAAGAAGAAGTCATAAGGCACTCACACTCTTCTGACTCCTCAACTTGGGACTCCGATACCAGCATGGGTCAAGTCTTTAAGAAGATGTTGTCTGCTAACAAGATCACTAATCAGTTAACCATCAAAGACAATCAGTGTAGGTGGTTACAAGAGCTAGAAGTGTTGGATGAAAAGTGCTTGCTCGCACAGCAAAGGATTGAGCTTTACCAAGCTCGCATCTCTGGGGCCTTCAACAAAAAGGTCTGCAAAAGATCCTACCAGGTGGGCGACCTCGTCTTGGCAGTACGGAGACCGATAGTGATGACCCACAAGACGGCTGGAAAGTTCGAGCCCAAGTGGAAAGGATCGTTCGTCATAGAAATGGTGTACTCCAACGGTGCTTATCGGCTAGCCAAGCCTAATGGGGACTTTTTAATGATGCCTATCAACGACAAGTTCCTAAAGAAGTATTACGTCTGAAGAGAGAACCAGTATAGGCACCCACATCCCCTGAAAAGGGTGTCCATGAGTTCTGGTAAGGGGATCTCTCGCTCTCCCTCCTATATATTCTCTCAAGTAGATGAAGCACTTTACGTCCACATTACCTCTGGATTGCTCCTCTATGCCTGGAAGTCGCGGCTACCATGTCCACATTACCTCTGAGTAGTCGTTCTTCTCGCATCAGTTCTATGATTATCCTGACGGTCTAGAAAATAGTTCACGTCCATATTACCTCTGGATTATTGTTCGATACCCCGACAAAGATCAAGCCTACCACGTCCATATTGCCTCTGGTCAGGCAAATCCATTATAAAGATTCTCTCTTTATTCTGGAGACAAAAGCAAAGGGAAGAAGAAAGCTTCTACATATAAAAACATGTGGCTACAAAGACCTATTACAGACTCTTTGTAGTTACATACACAGAAGCAAAAAAGCTAAAATCATGGTACAAGCTCTCAATAGCGTAGGCGAGGCGGTGACAGAGCCAATCACTTCCTGGTCAAAAGGAAGCCACCGCCCGAAGTAGCTACTGGCTCGAGCCGGGGATGAAGAGTAGCACAGGACTCCCCTATCTCCCCAGCTGGCCGGTAAGAGCAACCACAGCAGCAGGCCTTACTATTCCTCGGTCAGAATGGCAAGCAATCCTAACCCAGGAAGCAGAGGTTCGAGACACCATTGACGACCACGACATCCAGAACACGAGACGTCTCGAGATCCAATGGTAGTTCTACTACAGCTTCTTTGGATAAAAAGATTTGCCACCGACGGCTGCCTCAAGCAAACTCTAGGATCATTCGGAGCCGAACATCGGGCAAGCAAGGCCATTGTTGAAGCAGCTAAGTCTTCTCTTGAAGGAGGACAGTCCTTTATATAGGTTGTTCGTGTGGTCCAAGCACAAGCCAAACATCGATCAGAAGGAAGCTTACAAGTTAAGCTAAAGCTCAACTCCATGACAGATGGCAGTACTGCGAGTGACCAAAGGAACGTGACTCTTAACCTTCTCTGCTAAAGAGATTTGCGATCCCTACAAAGATGCAAGAGGCTAGGAGCCTATGCTATGAAAAGATGACTCAGGACAATTAATGCTAAGAACTAGGCGTGACACCAGCCATCATCCAGCTCGTACAGTCCTGACGTGTGTTCATGTTTATGTTCAAAGTATCCCGAGCTTGACTCAACTTCGGGACACTTTGAAGGGGGTCTTGTAGAAGCATAAAAAATCTCAGCTGAAGACATCTCTTCGCCAAAGCGCAGAAGATGCAAAAGACTCATGCTCAGTGCTAAAAAGATGAAACAGAAGATATGGAAAGAAGTTCCTTCATTGTCATGTGTACCAAAGTCTAGTGCAGACACATCAGGACCATACATAAGGGACTAATTCTGTTCTTCTACAAAGGATCTAGTACAGATTCGACAGAAGCCTAGAGGAATCTACAAGGGATGCAGTCTTCATCGAAGCGCAACCTTTCTTCTTCTCGATACACACGCTGGAGGATTAACCTCCACCGAAGCCTGTTCTGATATTCTTGTGGGTACAAACTCTCAGAAGCATATCAGTAACTCAGCACTTGAAGAAGCCAGAGCCTTCAAGCTAGATGCGCAGCTACCTCCCTGCGCCAACCTCAAAAACAAGATGGTGGTAGGCCGCCCTTCCTTCTTTTATTTCAGAAGCCAGTGTCTTCACTCCAGAGGTGCAGCTATCTGCCTGTGCCAATCTATGACGCGCAAGGGTGTCATACCCTTCCCTTTCGCAGCCAATACCTTTACTGTTTAGAGGTGCAGCTACTTACCTACGTCCGCATGAGACACAGGATGGTGATATGCTCACACCATCTCCATTCCCACGGTACAGTTATCTGCTCTGGATCAGAAGCTTAAGTCACTTCTCTACAAGAGACTTGGGAACTCCTATCGCAACCAATGCAAGTCAACCTGTCGCTCCAAAAGCACTGTAACCTTGTCAACCTGAAACACAAGCCTACTTGTCACTTACAGCACAGTAACTCTGGTAGCCTGAAAGACAGCTTCATAAGTTGCTCTATACGCACAGAAGTCTCGTCGTCATTCGAAGCCAAGTCCACTCGTCGTCTGAAAGCACAGAGGTTCTGTCGTCTCCAGAAGTACGGTCTACTCGTCGCCCCGGAAGCACAGCAGCACTTAGTCCTTACCAGAGGCACAGAAAGCATGGGCCTACCCCAATTGGTTTGTTTAAACCACCTCTTGCAGAGAAGATTGGGATTAAATCATGATTGATATCATATCAGATTGGATTAAATCTTAGACGAGGATCAATTAGACCCCAAATCTAGGATAAAATTCCAAGATTTACTTGGCTATATCTGAGTAAGCAAATCGACACACGCCACGTGTCACCTCCTTCGGTTATGTTTATAACCACTAGGGATCTCGTTTGAGGGAAATCTCGATGTCCGCCACATGTCAGCGTCGCAGAAGTCCACACCATACAATGACGGTAGATTCTTTCATCTCAGGAACCCTAACGTACATCGCATATATGCTCGATTTTCTATAAATAGAAGAAGTTCTTCTTCCACAAAAGGGGAGAGAAAAAAAAAGCAAAAACATTGATAATCGACAATCTTCAAAGGAGCAGCGATCTCTATCTGCGAAGAGTCGACCACCCTCATCCACCTATCAACCAAAGAACCAACCAACCATCTTCAAGGGATCTTTTCATCCAGACAACCTCTTAATCGGTGACCCCGGAGTCCCATCAAAGGTGCCAGAGATCCATAGGAAGGTTAATTCGTCGTCAGATCGTCAACGGAGTAAAGGAGCCGCTGTAGTGCTCGATCTCCATTGTCACACTTTTCCAGAAATCTCTTCTTCATGTACTTATAATATCCTGTTTAGGACTTCCTTCTTTGTACACAGATACCTTATACGTTCAATAAAGCAAAAAGTTTGTTTAAACTTTTGTTACGTCGAACAATATAACCCGCTCTGATACCAATTGTAGAAACAAGACATAAAGCGCTATACTCTAAAGGGTGGTGAATAGAGTAGGCAGCGAAAAGTTGGCTATTAAAAATTGTTAGTCACAAGATAACAGAAATATATCACAGATATGGAAATATAAAAGTAGAGTGCAGAAAGCAAACGCAAACACAATAATGTATATTGGTTTTACTCTTTTGAGGACTAATCTACTTGGAAGAACTCTAGCTTCTAGTTGAAATCCACTATAGAAAAATACAAGTTTTCATGCGAAGTCCTTGCAACTTCTGCAAACGCAAGCTTTAATCCGAAGCACTCGACCAGCTTCAATTGTGAAGTATCTTACTTCTTGTCAAGCCTCTTGATTACAATCATTCTGAAACTTCTAGACTGTACAGCACTGGCAAATCGACTAGAGGATTGTAACTGGCTTGGAATTTGAAAAATAAAGCTTAAAGGTTTTGGAAGAACGTAGTAACCTTAGAGAGAAGAGAAGAGAGAATGAATTGGTGTGTTGAAATGATAGAAATTCTTATATATTTATGGGTTTTCCAATAGGAGAATTCGGGGCAAATTTGGGCAGAATTTTTTGAGAGAATCTCGACAGATAGTCGTTGCATCCGTAAGTGCGGGGAGACTAAGTTAGAAAGCCAACGTTCCACTAACTGAACTTGGGCCGAATTCGGGTCGACTTCGGTCTGAATTTTGTTGGACCAGAATTGTTTTGGTTAGGATTTTGCAAATCAAGTTTTGGGCTTTGTAAGAGGTCAAACAATTAGGAAGTAGTTTTGGGCTTTTGTAAGTAGGGCTTGTTTTCAAAATAAAAAGGTATTTTGAAAACATTTATGGGTAGCCTATTTGCCAGTACGATTCGGTGTACATTATATTTCCTAAACTCAATAAAATATAAAAAATACATTAATAATTGATAATAGAAAATATAGACTTAATGGCGAAATAGCTCCAAGTCTTGAACGGTAGCAGTAGCAGTTCTTAGCAGTTTGTCCAAGTAGCCCTTATATCGAGATACGGTTAGATCAATTATTAAAATCAGGTTTGACCATGACCAATGGGCCAACACTCTAAGGTACTCTAAGTTACATTATGACTTTAAAGATTAGCAAGTCTCATTCTTAAAAAAATTAATAGATAGTGTATACTTTAGAATGGGCCGGTGATCGTAATCTTGAGAGTGATTGATCATTTGAAGCCTAAGATCGCTCTGGTAACTGGAAGTATAGTTCGCCATCGACCGGTTCTAGCAGATGGCAAGAGCGAAGGTATTTTATTCACTTAAGTTCGGGATTCCATCAGGTGACGATGCGAGAAGAGGATATTCCAAGGACACTACTCGGGGTCCGCTACGGCCACTACCAGTTTGTTGATTTCTTTTGAACTAACAAATACACCTACGGTATTTTTCTATTTGATGAACAAGGTGTTCCATCAGTACTCGAACTAGTTGAGGTAGCTTTGATTATATTTTATCATAGGATAGAAGCTATATTAGTAAAATTTCTTAGAATGATGATTATCTAAGGTATGTACGAGTATAGTAGAACAACTATATTAGAAAGACCAACTAGAATAGAATGGCTTAGCACGCCTTGTACTTAAGGCTCGACTTAAGTCTGTGTTGAACCATTATTGTAGGAATTTTCATTTAAAGAAGATAGAAATCTAGGATTTACATGACTAGGTAATTACATAAGGTGGGTAGAATATCATGGATACTTACCTAAGGAATAAGTTAGGATATAGTAGAGTATAAAGGCTAACCTCAACAATCAACCATAGAATTATTAGACTAAATCATGCTATCTTTTGCCTAAGATAGGACTTATATTAGAAGTACTGGAGGAATTATTATCTGACTATAGTGTCAAGATAATTAGTAATCTAAGAGTGTCAAATAGAGAAAGAAGGTCTAAGTAGAATGGACGATCATCTCTATACATGGTAAGACTAGTCTTGAAATGACCTATAAAGGGATAGGACTAGAAGGATGACTAATAGATTTATGTAGCCGGCTAGTTCAGCCTCGACCTTTACCCCGCAGTTAGGATCAATGGTTAAGCTTACTTGTAAGGATTGTATAGATTGCTTATAGGTAGAAGGAGTGGATCGCGAATTGAACAACTATAGAAGTTGGTGATGTAACTTACATGAATATATAATATAGTTTAAGGATTGATAGAGTTATGGAGGAATTATGATTTTTCTATGGTTAATCATAGATAAAAATATAAGAGCCAAGTTAGAAGCTTTACCTCTAAATTTGTAACCCTTTGGTAATATAAAGAGTGTTGGAGAGGTGGCATATCGACTTGCATCGCCCTATCATTAGAGGGATTGCAGGATATATTCCATGTCTCGTAGTTGAAAAAGTGTACGATTGATCCCAGCCATGCGGTCGACAATTCCAAGACAACAGTGGGACCCAGTCTATCATATGGGGAGCAGCTGGTTGGTATCTTGATTGCGGAAAGCATGTTCTTGTGACATGCGTCCATCAATACCAGCTCAAAAATACCAGGAGGTAGCCTTAAGGATGCCTAATGTAGGCACGAATTGGCTCTATTTTCTTCTGGGAAATGTCTATAAGGAAGGGCATTGTCATATCCATTCCTCCTTCGAAAAATTATGAAAGAAAGAGTCACTTGATGTCGTCAAAGGATGCGATGCAGTTATCAGAAAGGCTACAGAACCATTCATATGTCACCCCTGCAATGCTCCGATGAAAAGATGTATGAGTAGGGCGTCATCCTTTGGCAAGTATCCCATCATAGAGGCGAAGTATGTCAAAAATCGATAGGGAAACTCCTTCCCATCGAACGAGGTTAATGACTATAGTTTGTACTTGGGAGGGTAAACAACATTGTTCTACTCAGGGGAATATGGTTGTTGAATCCCAAGTTTTTGGAGTGCCTCCCTCCTGTGTTTGGCGCCAAAGTGAGCCTGCAACTCCCTGAGAGATTCATGCATATCCTTTGACACTGGCGGGATAGATGACAGTGGCAAAGTACGGTTCTCAGTCGTAGGTAGAACCTGGTAGGGTATGTTAGATTCTTTATTAGCCCCGGATCCTGGTATGTTGGAGCGGAGGCCCTTGGCGGCAACCTATCATTGAGCTCTAAGACCACCTAGGTCAAAGCTTGCGTGGACTCACTTAATGTCTTGAGACCTGCTTCGAGAATCTCTATAAGTTGTTAATGATTTGACCCTTTGCTACTTCCCGTATTATCACCTCCTGTCATGTACACTGACATCAAATGAGAGGAAGTGGATGGTGCAGTGGACCTCTCGCTCTATGGTTCAGACCCTTGAGCTATATTATCCTCGAAAAAGGCAAGCAAATTGGTGTCGTCCTCCGAATCCAGGGGTAGCTAATCCCAGCCTGCTGATAACACGTATACCTAGATGCATCAATGTCAGTTCCATGAGAAACCTCATCTGGATGGAATGAAGGATTATCATGGAACATCGAGAATTTACAACCTCCCCCCCCCCCGCCTGTACTGTCGATGAAATAGCAGTCTCTCTAGAGGAAGACTTAGTTTCTGAACGGGTGCGTTAAAACACTCCAGTGTTGGGCACATCTAGGTTACTGCATCTGGGCTGACTTTTTGATGCATTGGCCGAGACTGGAGGATTTTTGGATTTGGATCTTTTCTTCAGAGAAGGCAAATTCCATGTGGCATGGCACGAGACAACAACAAGTTATTCCACATCCTCTATCGTTACCCTCTTTTCGAGACATTGTCGGACCGTGCTCCTGGCTGCAGTCTTTAGAATATAGACTGCCTTGCTGATGAAGGGGACACTGTTGTGCTCCAGCAGCAATTGATGATGATGTTAACACAAACATGCCCTGAATAGGCATATTGTGTGTAACGAATATCTCTCCCTCTTTTCGTTTGTGACTAATCATGTCACACAAATCATGCGAAAAGAGATTCACAGTTACACCCACTTCATGTGCATGGCTAAGTCGAGCGCTTGGATGTATATATGAGTGGTGTGATCCCTAATCTGGTTCTATCGCATGAGATGCACACAGATCAATGTTGAAAGATGTATTGCGAGGCAGACCCACTGTATGTGCACAACCAAACTGGGCGCAAGGGTCTATCACTATAAGATTTGCTTCCTAGCTTGGTTCCAGCGCATGAGATGTGCCAAGTTACATGAAGACTTGAAGAGTTGAACCAATTTTGGCACAGACATGCTTGGGTCAGTTCTATACAACCTACCATCGATTGTGCGTACGACAGTCAGCGCATGATTCTGGTTGGTTGCTGATGTGGCAGTTTGAGTGCGCATGGCATGCCTACTCTTCTTTGTACTAGTGCTCAAGGGAGCTTAGTACTTACAATCCAAGTTTTGATCCCCTCCCTAGCCTGGAGATTGGGGTCCACGTGGAAAGAAAGCACTGGATTTGTTACGTGTAGACAGGTTCCTACGCTCCTGAATAGAGACATTCCTCTTCTTTTGTGCCTTAGTTTGGGATTGGTGGTGTCACGACCCGCACCCTAGAGTAAGGGCACGAGACGTGGGTACGTCCAGCCTACGTCGCAGTGTCGACGGTAGAACGCTGTCCTAGGTCAAACATCTAACAATATAAAGGTACCTGCACAGTATATACTCTCCGAATGGAGGTGACATAGCAGATACAGTCTCAATCACAACTAAGGTAGAGCGAGATAAAATATAGGTAAAATATGAAATCCAAAAGAGATACAGCAGATAGAAGTCTAAGTGTCTAAGATACACAAACCCAGAAAACATCTCAAAGCTCAATACAGTAATCCATAGAATAAATACAACTCAATACAACTGAAATAACTAACTATACAACCTCTACTGTGTCTCCTCTAGGCTAGCAGGCAACCTCCAGGCTATCTGTAAAATTTATCAACAGGTCCAGTCAGGACAGGAACGAGCACATCTCATCTAGAAAACCCAAGTAAATGACAGGGAACTATACAGCAGTTATAGACAGTTATATTGATGAAAATGGCAGTTTATATTCAGGTGATGGTAAGAAAGAGAGATAAAGTGCAAGGAAAGTAAATACTAAACAAGAGAAGAATCATAGCAATGAAGACTGTAAAAATAGAACTAGCTGAACCAGGGTAATATGATATAAAGTCCAGACAGAAAATATGACCAGTGTAAAACCTATGTAAATCCAGTACAGGATGAATCTAATACAAGATGAATCCAGTAAGGAACGATTCCAGTTATAGTGATCAACGATTCCAGGGTGAGTCCAGCCTATACTCTAGCAGTGTGTTTTAAAATACCGAGTTCGACATGTAAACGGCTGTGGGTAATCAGGCACATCCCTCACTGATCAGGCGAGAGATGGCTATGCTTCCAGTAGATTCCAGTAGGGAGATTCCAGATTGGGGTATGTCTACATGTCTCACTCTAGTATTTCCCCTCCCAGCAAGTGAATCCAGAATTTCGACACAATGATTCAAGATGAGTCCAGCCAAAATATAATGATACCAGTAAATGATTCCAGTAAATAATTCCAGTAAAATGATTCCAGTTAAATGATTCCAGTAGGTGATTCCAGTAATAGAGATGATACCAGTAATAGGGGCCAGAAAATAAAAGTGTGTCGTATACATGAACCCAGAAATATCCACACATATTGTAATAGAGAATCGTATACAACTAACTAGAACTGAAGTACAGTAATTGATAAGTAAATAAGAGAACTATCAGAGAATGTACTCGCCTGATATCTGAATGTCCAAGGTAAAGATACTGTCCGACGAGAGGTGTCTGGCTCCTAATTAGAACAGCACAAGTCACAACATGTCCAGAAGGGTAATATAAAGCACTACAATGCATTCTACATAAATCTAGGTCAAACTAGGCCAAAGTCAACCCTTGGTCAACTCTGGTCAACTGCACTAGTCAAACTAGGTCATGTCCTAACCCAGCAAGTCTTACTAGGCCTAATCAAGACTATCCTAGCAAGCACACATAAATACAAGGATATACAAGCCAACATACACCCAACTCTATATAGCATGCAATTATTCAATACTCAAATAGGCAAGAATTCACATTGGATATACACTAGGTAATCTATTACTTTAAGCTGTATATGTCTACACATATATACACATGCATATATTGGTATTCAACAATAGGTCTATAATCATGGTATTTCAAATGGTTATATAAACTTATATATTACAACATAATATGCTAACATATATATAATATACATACATAGCTAAGTTAACTATATTCATAATTACTTATTTAAGAGGCTATGTGTGTGTATGTGAACATGGCAAAGGGGCAAGTGAGGGTTAAATGGGCATACATAGTGTATACATATCAAAGAGTATCAAAGTGTAAGTGAACAATATGTCAAGTGTGATAGTGTCAACATAGTGTAAGGGGGTACATGAGGTAATATAGGATTTGTGTTAACATAGAACATTACATCTCATTAACTTGTATATTGCATACATTACATCTATTATTATATTACATTCATGCTTGCATTCATTCATCATTCATTTATTCTCTTGTACCACTATATGCACCATACATTACATACTATGGAACCTACATATTCATTACAAGCCATACTTATACATGCTTATATTAGATAGGATACTTATACCTCATACATCATTTATTTAACCATTTACTCATGCTTGCATTCTCTATTTAATTACATAATGTATATACATTAACTTGGGTTAAAATCAAATAGAACATTATATTACACACAAGGGTGCACAAAATGCATATGCCAAATAGTAACTTCTACTAATAATCAATACTGTACCATCTCAGCATGAATTAAAATCTAGGATTAAAGTATGTTATAGATCTATGTGTTAGCTTTCCGAAACTTCAAACGGATCGCGTTTTCGTTTCCGGAAACTCCCGGAATCGCAAAATTACCGAGAACGCGTTTGTCCTTCGTACAGCTAACACTCAAATAATTCTCCAGAAAGTTACAGAAAGAATTAGGCCTATTAATATATGTTTTTGGAAAGCTAACTTCAATACGCTTCTTTTAAAAAAATGGGAGATTAAACCGAGCTTTGAGCTAGAAGTTATGATTTTTCTAAGTTAGGGCTGAAATTAAAAACGTGGATAAAAATCATGACGGATTTAGGTAGTTTGAGACAAAAGAACACAAGTATATAACATAATATATCAAGAACTCACTCTCTACACTAATATATATATATGAGACACTATAGAACACATCTTCAATACAAAAATATGAGATTAAACATGTAATAATTCATTCATACATAACAACAACACATAGTGTGTCCAAATTTGGGATTTTCCCACATGGACACAACCACAACACAAAGGACACTCCTATGACCTCCAAATGGACACAAAATGGACACAAATGGAGATACAACCATGGGGGTCATTCCTATGGGTTTAAAATAGACCTATATGCATGAGAAAATGAAAAGAAGAAGGGATTTATACCTCCCGGTAGATCGAATCGAAGAAAAGCCTTCCCGGAGCGACACCGACACGTAGAGATTCCAAAAGGACACGAACGAGCTCCGAATCCTCCCAAACTTGGGTAGCTTCCTCCTTGGCTAGAATGGAGAAGGAAAGAAGAAGATTTGGTCGTGAAATGGAAGGATTTGGTGGAGAAATTGCTAGGGATTGCTCTCTAGGAATTTGGGGAAGAACAAGAGAGAGAGTGTGGATAAGAATAATGAAATGAACTTGAGCCTATCCTCTCCCAAAGTGGCTGGCCATATGGGGCTATTTGTCCTATTATAGTAAGGTCCAAAATGCCCCTACTAACCTATTCTATTAGTATTAGGAAAGGGCTAATTGGTTGGGGCTAAATTAGTCATTCTAAAGTCTCTAATCACACTAACCTTATCCATAGTAATTAGTCTAACCTCTAACTAAAATATTTCTATTATGTGAACTAAAATTAATATCATGTGGGCCATGCCTAACTAGTATGTGGGTCCCACTAGAGTCAAACTACCCCCGGGTCCCCGTTTCAAGTCGGATTGAGTTAAAATTCGAACCCGACTCAAATAATCCCAAAACAATATCATAAATAATAAAATAAATTTCAAAAATATTTCAAAAATACAAAATGATAAAATACCTATGTTCCTGAAAACTGGAGGTGACAAATTTCTCGAAATTAAAACCAAACAATAGTAAAATGTCAAAATCACAAGTCATAATTTTAAATAGTTTAAAAATGATTAAAAATCACCAAAAATCATAATATGAAATAATAATCAATAAATAATAATTATAATTACAAAATTTCAAAATTACCCTCATCTAGAAAACTGGATGTTACAAACCTACCCACCTTATAAAAATTTTGTCCTCGAAATTAAGATGATCGCACCCCCTTCTATGTCAAACATAGTCAAGGGTCGATCACTAGTCAATTTCTCAACGTCCAAGTACTTGGTCATCAACTGGTCAACTTCTTAGGGTTTTACCTATGCTAGCTATCTAGGTGTTGGCAACTAGAATTTAGCAAAAGAGAAACTCTATAATAGACTAGCTCTTAACTTCCCAATCCTATCAAGTCACCTATAACTAAAATACCTACAAGCTAAGCACATGAATATCAAATACCACACATATATATATATAGATATACTCAAGAACAACAACCCATCACATATATCCTAAGTATATCATCTATATATATATACATGACTGATCAACCAAGGGTTAAGGCAGACTAAACTTATAAGGGTCTGAAACAATGCTTAGAACAAGGCTAAGGATGAATGGTCTGAATCAAGGGGACATGGTATCTAGTGAAGGGTCTGCACACTGCCTATAAAGGTGATCAACACAAAGGAACTCAACACGAAGAGAACTTAACTAAAATAGAAAACTGGACCAAGTATAAGCTAAACAACATGTTTATAACCCTATACAACTATGGCCTATAGATACCAACTAACCTATATCCCATATGCCAATATCATATGCAATCTATCTATGCAAATAGACCTCTCGGTCTTAGGTGAAACTACAACTATACTCAAAGGCAGGCTCTGGTCATGGGTGCCTCACTGGAAAAGGTAAGGGAAAGTAGTAAACTAACATCCTATGTGTAACTGGTTGGTATTATAGATAACAAGAGAATTATCTGCAATGGGTTACTATTCTAACACCAATGCTAACTATCACCTCTAGGGTACAGACACTCAACAAGTCATCATACCATTATACTATGAAGGAACTACCTATGAATAAGCTCTACAAAACTAAATATCCCTACTCCTAAGTCATTTATAACAATCAAAAGGGTATGATGTTTAAACCTTCTCAAGATACAATCTGTTAATCATATACGTCTGTCCAAAATCATGTTGTCCAGAGTCTTCATCATGCTAGTGAGCAAGGCTACGATAATCACAGAGTCCTTGACTAAGGTACGTATCTCTAGGTTCATGGTATTTAAAATTTTCGTACTGCCGTATGCGACGGCGAAAACCTTAAATTCCCATACCCGAGAATAAATCCAAAATCTGACTATATGTCCTCACTATGCCAACTAACACGACTATCGAGGATTCTAGATCCCATGATTTAGGCGACCTAGCCCATATAATTTTTTCAGAAGAAAAACAACACAACAAAAGAGTAACATGGCAAAATTAATCAATCAACAAAGAACAGATGGAATCGGATTTCAAGGTAATTATAAAAGACAATTGCGGAAATAAAATTGAGAAGAACGGAACTTGCAGCAAGATCTCCAACGGTCTATGCATCCTCGACTATCCTGACGATAGCTCGCCCTGTTGGTTTTCTCCAGCCTGATGCTGATACTGCACAAATCTCTGCTGCTGATGCTGCATGAATCGCTGCTGCTGAAAGAAATCGGAAATGAAGGAAAAAGTCTCTGTACAGACGGAGGTGCACCTCCAATATAGCAGAAACGCCAACCTGAGTCGGCACAACAGAAGCTGCGGTCTCGAGGCCCTGATGAACAGGACGAGAGGTGGCCGGCCTCTCGATAGTATCCCCCGAACCGAAGCGATGAGATCGTGTCTTCATAACCATCAAGAAGACATCAAAACAAGAAGCGATTTCTGAGAATGAAGCAAAAATTCAAAGGAGAACAGTTTATATTCAAGGGAAGTCAATAAGCAACAATTTTAGACAAAAGGAATCGGATTAAGAGTTTTTCCTAATGTGATTGAGTACCTCCAAAAAAATCCTAATCCTACTGCAGGCTGTAGTGATACTCTAGTTCGAATACCACTACATAAACTCGATCTGCATGGGCCACCACTAAAAACGTGTCACGACCCGCACCCTAGAGTAAGGGCACGAGACGTGGGTACGTCCAGCCTACACCGCAGTGTCGACGGTAGAACGCTGTCCTAGGTCAAACATCTAACAATATAAAGGTACCTGTACAGTATATACTCTCCGAATGGAGGTGACATAGCAGATACAGTCTCAATCACAACTAAGGTAGAGCGAGATAAAAGATAGGTAAAACATGAAATCCAAAAGAGATACAGCAGATAGAAGTCTAAGTGTCTAAGATACACAAACCCAGAAAACATCTCAAAGCTCAATACAGTAATCCATAGAATAAATACAACTCAATACAACTGAAATAACTAACTATACAACCTCTACTGTGTCTCCTCTAGGCTAGCAGGCAACCTCCAGGCTATCTGTAAAATTTATCAACATGTCCAGTCAGGACAGGAACGAGCACATCTCATCTAGAAAACCCAAGTAAATGACAGGGAACTATACAGCAGTTATAGACAGTTATATTGATGAAAATGGCAGTTTATATTCAGGTGATGGTAAGAAAGAGAGATAAAGTGCAAGGAAAGTAAATACTAAACAAGAGAAGAATCATAGCAATGAAGACTGTAAAAATAGAACTAGCTGAACCAGGGTAATATGATATAAAGTCCAGACAGAAAATGTGACCAGTATAAAACCTATGTAAATCCAGTACGAGATGAATCTAATACAAGATGAATCCAGTAAGGAACGATTCCAGTTATAGTGATCAACGATTCCAGGGTGAGTCCAGCCTATACTCTAGCAGTGTGTTTTAAAATACCGAGTTCGACATGTAAACGGCTGTGGGTAATCAGGCACATCCCTCACTGATCAGGCGAGAGATGGCTATGCTTCCAGTAGATTCCAGTAGGAAGATTCCAGATTGGGGTATGTCTACATGTCTCACTCTAGTATTTCTCCTCTCAGCAAGTGAATCCAGAATTCTGACACAATGATTCAAGATGAGTCCAGCCAAAATATAATGATACCAGTAAATGATTCCAGTAAATGATTCCAGTAAAATGATTCCAGTTAAATGATTCCAGTAGGTGATTTCAGTAATAGAGATGATACCAGTAATAGAGGCCAGAAAATAAAAGTGTGTCATATACATGAATCCAGAAATATCTACACGTGTTGTAACAGAGAATCGCATACAACTAACTAGAACTGAAGTACAGTAATTGACAAGTAAATGAGAGAACTATCAGAGAATATACTCGCCTGATATCTGAATGTCCAAGGTAAAGATACTGCCCGAGGAGAGGTGTCTGGCTCCTAATTAGAACAGCACAAGTCACAACATGTCCAGAAGGGTAATATAAAGCACTACAATGCATTCTACATAAATCTAGGTCAAACTAGGCCAAAGTCAACCCTTGGTCAACTCTGATCAACTGCACTAGTCAAACTAGGTCATGTCCTAACCCAGCAAGTCTTACTAGGCCTAACCAAGACTATCCTAGCAAGCACACATAAATACAAGGATATACAAGCCAACATACACCCAACTCTATATAGCATGCAATTATTCAATACTCAAATAGGCAAGAATTCACATTGGATATACACTAGATAATCTATTACTTTAAGCTGTATATGTCTACACATATATACACATGTATATATTAGTATTCAACATTCGGTCTATAATCATGGCATTTCAAATGGTTATATAAACTTATATATTACAACATAATATGCTAACATATATATAATATACATACATAGCTAAGTTAACTATATTCATAATTACATATTTAAGACGCTATGTGTGTGTATGTGAACATGGCAAAGGGGCAAGTGAGGGTTAAATGGGCATACATAGTGTATACATATCAAAGAGTGTCAAAGTGTAAGTGAACAATATGTCAAGTGTGATAGTGTCAACATAGTGTAAGGGGGTACATGAGGTAATATAGGATTTGTGTTAACATAGAACATTACATCTCATTAACTTGTATATTGCATACATTACATCTATTATTATATTACATTCATGCTTGCATTCATTCATCACTCATTTATTCTCTTGCACCACTATATGCACCATACATTACATACTTTGGAACCTACATATTCATTACAAGCCATACTTATACATTCTTATATTAGATAGGATACTTATACCTCATACATCATTTATTTAACCATTTACTCATGCTTGCATTCTCTATTTAATTACATAATGTATATACATTAACATGGGTTAAAATCAAACAGAACATTATATTACACACAAGGGTGCACAAAATGCATATGCCAAATAGTAACTTCTACTAATAATAAATACTGGACCATCTCAGCATGACTTAAAATCTAGGATTAAAGTATGTTATAGATCTATGTGTTAGCTTTCCGAAACTTCAAACGGATCACGTTTTCGTTTCCGAAAACTCTCGAAATTGCAAAAATACCGAGAACGCGTTTGTCCTTCGTATAGCTGACACTCAAATAATTCTCCAGAAAGTTACAGAAAGAATTAGGCCTATTAATATATGTTTTTGGAAAGCTAACTTCAATACGCTTCTTTTAAAAAAACGGAAGATTAAACCGAGCTTTGAGCTAGAAGTTATGATTTTTCTAAGTTAGGGCTGAAATTAAAAACGTGGATAAAAATCATGACGGATTTAGGTAGTTTGAGACAAAAGAACACAAGTATATAACATAATATATCAAGAACTCACTCTATACACTAATATATATATATGAGACACTATAGAACACATCTTCAATACAAAAATATGAGATTAAACATGTAATAATTCATTCATACATAACAACAACACATAGTGTGTCCAAATTTGGGATTTTCCCACATGGACACAACCACAACACAAAGGACACTCCTATGACCTCCAAATGGATACGAAATGGACACAAATGGAGATACAACCATGGGGGTCATTCCTATGGGTTTAAAATAGACCTATATGCATGAGGAAATGAAAAGAAGAAGGGATTTATACCTCCCGGTAGATCGAATCGAAGAAAAGCCTTCCCGGAGCGACACCGACACGTAGAGATTCCAAAAGGACACGAACGAGCTCCGAATCCTCCCAAACTTGGGTAGCTTCCTCCTTGGCTAGAATGGAGAAGGAAAGAAGAAGATTTAGTGGTGAAATAGAAGGATTTGGTAGAGAAATTGCTAGGAATTGCTCTCAAGGAATTTGGGGAAGAACAAGAGAGAGAGTGTGGATGAGAATAATGAAATGAACTTGAGCCTATCCTCTCCCAAAGTGGCTGGCCATATAGGGCTATTTGTCCTATTATAGTAAGGTCCAAAATGCCCCCACTAACCTATTCTATTAGTATTAGGAAAGGGCTAATTGGTTGGGGCTAAATTAGTCATTCTAAAGTCTCTAATCATACTAACCTTATCCATAGTAATTAGTCTAACCTCTAACTAAAATATTTCTATTATGTGAACTAAAATTAATATCATGTGGGCCATGCCTAACTAGTATGTGGGTCCCACTAGAGTCAAACTACCCCCGGGTCCCCGTTTCAAGTCGGATTGAGTTAAAATTCGAACCCGACTCAAATAATCCCAAAACAATATCATAAATAATAAAATAAATTTCAAAAATACAAAATGATAAAATACCTATGTTCCTGAAAACTGGGGGTGACAAATTTCTCGAAATTAAAACCAAACAATAGTAAAATGTCAAAATCACAAGTCATAATTTTAAATAGTTTAAAAATGATTAAAAATCACCAAAAATCATAATATGAAATAATAATCAATAAATAATAATTATAATTACAAAATTTCAAAATTACCCTCATCTAGAAAACTGGGTGTTACAGGTGGTCAGCACTGCGCCTCCTATCCCCACGCGCTGACTCTGAGGCAACCTTAACTCTCTTGCCAGAGTTAGGGAGTTGAGCTTACTGTGCACAGAGGCGGCTTATATAGGCGCATGAAGCACGTTTCTAGAGGCAAGCGGTGCCTCATCAACAGAAAGTTGGTGAGCCACATAGGCTTTAGGCACCCATGCCTTGCGCATCTTTTTAGGCTTTACTAACCTGGGAGAGGAGCCTACACCATCTCCTGGGAGTAGATCTTCAAAAGCTTATTGGTTGAAACGTACGACCAACATCTTTTGAGAAGATTCGAGTAAGTTGTCGTCCGTCACCACCTTCTTGTCAGAGGAGAAGGAAGTCCTCAGTAGAGTCACCAACTCGTTCTCCATGAATAGAAGTTATACGAACTTTTTGTATTACAAATGAAAAAAGTACAAAAAAGTCCTAAACAGGAACTCTAAGTACAATATTTTTTATTCTGGTGAAGTATGACGGTGGAGATCGAACATTGTAGTAGTTTCTTTACTCCGTTGACGATCTGACGACAAGAAGTAATTGCTCCAACTCTGTGTGTGGATAATCTGGGGGTATGAATGAAGGAAGGCTCATTCTATTTATAGCATCTTTGGGAAACTATATCTATGTGCGCATATGCGATATGTGTACAGATTTTAGTGCGCATGAGTACTGCACGTATGAAATTCAAACTGAATTTGTTGTAACTGCACTGTTGAACTACGGATGAGCTGTGTCACGACCTGCACCCGATGTAAGGGCACGAGGACGCGGGTACATCCAGCCTATGCTGCAGTATCGACAGTAGAGCACTGTCTAGGTCTACTATACTATCTAATGCATCTCATGAATAATATATCACAACTCCAAAAGGAGGACAATATAATGATAATACTCATACTCAATCACAATAAACTATAAGGAAGATAAATGGCACGATAATGACATAAACGATATCATATGATAATACAAGAGAAGTCCAGAAGCATAACATAATCCAAAACTACATCCAAATTCTATGAGTCTAACATCTCAACATAACATAAGTCTTAAAAATAATAACATCTTAATGTATCAGAAAGTTGGAGACAAATCCAGTATGAATAGCTAATCTAACTAAGTCGCTACTAGTGTCTCCTCAACTGGAGCTAGTGCCTCATGAGCCAAAGTCTCCTGATCTACTCCAACAACATCCTATGGTCCATAGAGGGTAGGGTACTAATCATCTAAATCATCTGAAAATATATATCTAGTCAGGATTAGAGCGAAGCACACCTCTAATAACAGTTCCAATTAATGATATAGACTATATAACAGTAAATAGAGAGAATATATAAGATAAATGTATAGGTACATGAATAAAACAAGATATAGAAATGTTATAAGTAAATACAAGAAAAAGAAATATTATGTGCAAGATTCAGGAAATAACTATCTATGTGAGTGAGCACTAGTTTCAGCATGTGATCGGCTTGGAAATTTGACACAAGTATTATGGCCTGATTAATTATATGTGCGGTGTATAATTAACATTATCCATGGAACAAGACTTGATACAAGGTGGGTATGATCACATATCTACACTAATACTCTCTGCCCCCAACTGGTATAGTGGATCCAACTATGGTACCTTATGATATGGGATTCTCTAAGAAGGTAGCAAATCCTCTCAAGAATTAGTGTTCATACAAGTACAAGAAAAACAACAAGGCTTGTATAAGGTACACCAAGATATATAAGGAATAACATCCTATGACGGGATCCAAAAATACTAATCTGTGTAACCACGTGTCAATAAATCAAGGATATCTACACTATATACAAGAAACATATAAGATATCATAAACATGAAATTATTAGAGAATGCACTCGTCTGGAATCCGGGGTGAAGTATCAATAGTATCTGTAACAGTACCTCAAAGACTAAATATAGAATATCAATGTCAATTGGTGTTTAGGAATCATAATCATTGATATCTAATTTAAAATGTGGTTTCTAGGTCATTGAAGTCAAACTAGGTCATTCCTTGCTAAACTAGGTCAAACTAGTCATTACCTAGATTTCTAGGTCTATACCTTGCAACACCAAGGGACCCTAACTAATACTAGGCAATACTAGCTCATACCCTAAATATCTACCCTATAATATACATATAAAGACTCTTGCCAATATACCTTAACTATTTACCTTTATCTTATACATTCCCTAGCATACGGCCTATACATAACCTAGACATTTACCCTTGGTCTCGGCATTACCTTTTACCCTACCTACATGTGTACCCATATCCTAATTATTACCTATAGTCATTTACCTTTACCAATGTTATTTACCCACATAACTAAATACCACTATGCATACTCTATGATCTAGGTGCATATCCCTAATATTAGCCCATAGATATATACATATATCAATGCTTACCCCCTTTATACCTATGCCACACCTATATGCAATTACATATGATTTGCCTACATACAACCTGCTAGTCTATATGAACTATAGACACTATACTTGTACCTATACCATATATTACCTATACACTAGGTATCATAACACAACCCTTACTAAACTCTAATTTCCTTGACCTCTAGCTGCACACACACTCATACACTACAATGTTGCACAATGCTAGACTCTACTACCTGCTACAGTCTATATTTCAAACTGCTGGTAGTAGTCGGTTTATTGGTGCTGCTGCTGCCATGTTAGGCCAGTAGTTGCTGCTGCCATATTAGGCCAACAGTTGCTATAATTCTTCTATCTACTGCTAGCTAAAAGAACTCCCTCTACTGCTAATATTGCTGTTGTTTGCTTTGTACTGCTGCCAGCATCCAACTGTTAGTAGTTCTACTGCCTATGCCCACTGAATGCCTAACTGCTAACAACAGTTCATCAACTGTTGCTACTATCCTCATTTTCTACCTTCATAATTCCTACTGCTGCACATTCATCTCTGCCTATAGCTAACAACCACTGCTATGTTTCTTACACTACTAACAGCAATACAGTGAATACTACCCCCTCTTTTTACTACTGCACACTCACATCACTCATCCCTTACTGCTAGTACACACATGTATAAAGTAGCTACCAAACTGCTGCTAGCAATGCTAGCAAGCAATTCTCCTACTGCTACCACCTAGTCCTTCTTTATGCTGCTATGCAGCTACCTTCCTAGATGTTGTCCTCAAACAGTCAACAAACAACTACATGCTCTCCCCCTACTGATACACACACATACAACCACATATTTTTATTCTTACACTACTAACAGCAGTACAGTGAACACTACCCCCCTCTTTTTACTACTGCACACTCATATCACTCGTCCCCTACTGCTGGTACACACATGTGCAAGGTAGCTACCAAACTGCTGCTAGCAATGCTAGCAAGCAATTCTTCCACTGCTACTACCTAGTCCTTCTTTATGCTGCTATGCAGCTACCTTCCTAGCTGTTGTCCTGAAATAGTCAACAAACAACTGCATGCTCTCCCCCTACTGATACACACACATACAACCACATATTTTTATTCCCATATATATATATATATATATATATATATATATATATATATATATATATATATATATATGTATTTTTTTATATATATATATTACGTGGGCAGGCTTCGGCATTTTGAGCCTTCTTTAATAAAACAAGGGGGGTTCTCTTATATATATATATATATATATATATATATATATATATATATATATATATATATATATATATATATATATATATATATATATATATATATATATATAATATATAAAAAAAAAAATATATATATATATATATATATATATATATAAATATATATATATATATATATATTTATATATATATATATATATATATATATATATATATATATATATATATATATCGGACGCATAGACACATAATACTGATAGAATTGCACCATACCAAAAGCTTGGTGTGCATCACCCTAGTATCGTACCAATCTATGATAGTCTTGTGATACGCCCAAGATACCTATATCAAACCTTGCCCGAATCTACCCAAATCACATGAGCATGCCTAAAACATAATTAGAGCCTAACTAGAACAATATATGACTAATGCAATGTGTCATAGAGAATTGGACATGTGTGCCACAAGCGTCGAAAGAAAACCTCCAAAATGACTCTGTGTCCTACCGTACCATAATACGGCCTACTCGTACCCAATTGTGGACACGGATCTAGGCACACAACTAAAATTAGTGTAAATAGATCTAGATTACCAAATGACAAATACTTGGTACACCAATCTTGGAATTCTCCCAAATTGGGCACAAATCTCAATATAACTTTCACATAAAGGGTTATTAGAGCCTAATTCTTCCTCCTATATGTAGTCCTAGTCCATGGGTGGATTCATAAGGGTCAAATTGAACAATTAGAGTCTAAATAGAGGAGAAATTGAGATATATACCTATTGAAAGATGTATTTCCAATGCAAAGTCCAATAGACACGATCCGAACATGAACTCCTACCAATTAGTCTTCTCTTCTAGTGCTCTTAGCCACCAAGCTCCTAGGCTCCTTCAAGTGAAGAGAATGAAGAGAATTGGAAGGAAATTGATGAAGTAAAATTGAGAGGGATTGCTGGAGGGATGGATCAATTTGGGAAGAACACCAAATTGGGAAATAAAATTGGCACAAATAAAATGAAGAGAGAGAGTGCCCCTCCTCTCAATAAGGTTCGGCCAAGTATGGTCTATTCCATGCAATTGTAAGATGTCCAATATGCCCCTCCAAGCTTGTCATGAAGGCTAATTAATGGATGGAAGCTTATACTCCTAATTTGGTAATTAACTGATCTTTATTCATTAAATGAAATAACTAATTGGGTCTAATTGGGCCTAGGCCTAAGTGTTGGTCCATGTGTCATGTCAATCTAATTGTTGGGATCTAGTGTCATATCTAGTTTAATTGGTCCTACTTACACAAGTCTAATAAATAGGCTAGCCCACTAGCCATAATAACTAACACCAAAATAAATAAATGTGCATAATATATATAAAATATAAATTGACAAAATTATCCCTAGTTGGAAAAGTGGTAGTGACAAGCTGACACGTGGTAGTTGTTGGATTCATTTGTTGCTGATATCTTGGGTGGTTGGCACCCGTTCATAGGCATGATCGAGTCAATGACACGTGCCACGTGTTTATTGCTCAAAAATCTCAATTTGTTGAAACAGAATAGATCTGATGCGCTGGCAAGATTAAGCATATGAGGGGACTTGGTACATGGCCTCTAGGTCTTATGGCAAGTCTGGGCATGTGGCATTAGGGGCACATGCGAGGGATTGTCAGGTCAAGCTACGTGGCATCGCACAGTTGTAACCGACAAATAAGTAATAATTACACTGACATATGTGCTGACGTAGGCGCACGTAATCATGAATGATGGCATTTCATTCATTATGTAGTCGTCGATTGTGCATGTCTCGAAGCGTATAATGTTCCACGTTTCCAGTGACAGCCGATATCTGGCACGTTTGTTATATTGCATTAGGTGTATAAAAACTTGGCACAGTAGGTTACGGTAGAGTCCTCGGAGCATATGGTTCTTGATGCGCATGGATTGTCATGCGCATGGCCGTTTGAGGACATGTCTTAGATCAAATTTCTGAAGCGCTGCCGCTACGTGTGGCACGGGGCTCAAAATGATGACTTTTGAATGGACTTAGTCAAAATCGAGGTGGCAAATTCATTGTCATTAATGTGTGGCTTATCACATTAATTTTAGAGTTTTTGATCGATTGTCACTTGGCGCATAGGCTTTGGTCTATGAATAGGGGTATTTTGGGGGGACAAGATTTGTTCATTCCTGTTTGTCCCCCTACTTCATGTTTGAGATAGCCCTAGCTTTTGATGGTCGCGAGCCTCCTCCTTGGTGAATCGACAGCCATAAACTAAGATTATAGACGTCTTCGTTCAAAGAAATGACCGTCTTGATGAAGGAACTTGTCAGAAGATTGAGATACAATAGGCTGACTATGGATGGAGTAGTTCTTGTTCATGCAACGTACTAGCTGCGTTCTACCCCAAGACGACGTCGAGTGCCATCGGAGCGGCCAATATTTTGATTACAGGGTTTGGATTGATTGCCAATCCAAACCCTATTCGACCAGCACCTCATTCATATGGTTGACGAGCTGCGCATGCTACCAAAGGCTTATCCACATAGCCGAGGAGAGTCATGCACATGCTGCTAGAGGCTCATTCATATGGCAGAAGAGGGTCATGTGCCTATTTTGAATAATTAAGACAGGCCCAATTTTGTATTGGTTTTTCCATGTAATCATGAATATCAATGAAAATCCATTTATGTAAGAGACTTCCACTGTATTGTGATCATGAATATCAATAAAAATACACTTGTCTTTGAATATTGTGTAGTGCATGCTTCTGCTATTTTTGAGATACACCAGCTTGGTTATGTGCATGAGACATCTGGCGCATGATGTTTATAGTACATAGTCTCCTTCGTACGAATGTGCCCATGTGCATTTTTGTTTGGAGAGCATGATTTTTGTGTGATTTCTATGCTTCTACGATAGTGGGACCCAGTCTATCATATGGGGAGCAGCCAGTTGTTATCTTGGATACTAGGGAGAAGACGCTTAGAGGGCAGACGATTAGATTAGTTCGGGATGCATAAAAGCATCATTCTCTAGAAGAATATTCTTGGGAGCATGAGGATTCTATGCGGGAGCGGTTTCCACACTTATTTGCAGATTTCTGTAGGTCATTAGTTTATCTTTTAAATATAGATTTTTTGCATGTTAGTATTATTTTAATTTCGAGGATAAATTTATTTAAGGTGGATAGGCTATAAGCCCCCTGATTTTTGGATATTATTTTATTTATTTATATTTATTTTATATGGATATTTAATATTAAACAATATTTTATAATCAATATTGGCTATAGAGTTACTTTATGGTAGCTTTGATTTTTGAAGCACAACAATTATTAATTTCATCTAGTTTTATATAATCTATACGAGTACACCTTCATTTTGATATATCATGTCCAACTCAAACATGTTATCTTGTACTATATATTTCTTGCACAGCTTTAGGGTCAAAATAGTTATTTTAACCCTTACTGTAAAACTTAATGTATTTTCCAATATCGATTTGAGGCCCAAAATCGACCAAAATATTTTGACCCAATATATGATTTTGACCTATTTTGAGCCTACTACACACATGCCAATGGTATCCCACTTAATTGAGTTCCCATTATTTTTAAATGACACATTAGACCCATTAATTAGCCTTTCGGAATCAATTTCGATTCTAAAAATCATACCGACCTAGAACTAGTCCAACTAGACATGATAGAGCCTATTCTAGGTTGCCCTAACCTAATAGAATGATTTTAGACTAGATTTATTTAATATGTGTCCCAACATGAGTAGTCAAACCCATTATATTTAATTCCAAAGATTCGTTTCCATATTAGAAATGCAATAATGTTTTTAAGATTCACCTTGACATATCTTGTAAGTTGGTCCACCAGACCTTAGCAAAACTTTTCCAAACTACCACCTATAAAACCCTAACATATATAAGATTGAAGATTTGTTCCTAAACCTAATTTTTCACCCACCACCTCCCATAAAAGTCCTAATTTCAAAATTGCTTCCAGTTATGGCTGTCGACAGCACCTTGTGGCGTAACGACAGTTTCGACACATTTTCGACCTCCTGTGAAGCTCCACGATAGTTCGTTGCAAAGATAATACGACTCTCTACCATCCTATCAACTCCCACATGATCACAACCCCTTCTAATAACCCAAAATAGTCCTAATAGCCATCCAATTCTTGCAGCATAATTCTTTGCGAACCAGCAGGTTGGTCATCTTTCTCGATGTGTTTCGTATACTTTCTGATGTCCGTTTCTCACAAAACCAAAAAAATTAGAAAATCTATGTGTATATTTTCATGTACAATTGGCCACTCATGTAGTTCCAAATGGTTTGTCCGGGATGTCTGTTTTATGAACGTGTGTTCAAACTAAACCAATCCCTTCGCGTGCGAGTTTTCGTCAACTTACGGATCACTTCGACACCTTCTCATATTTTTTATAAGACTCTAGACATCCTAAAATTTCCATTGAATATATTTTTGCAGTATTTAATTGAGATTGATATTTTAATAAAATCTAAACTTGTCGTCGTGTTATAGGATCATCGAAAAACTATAGGATCTATGTGCTATTTGACTTGGAACTTGTTGGGACTTATTTAAATTAATTGTTGTACATGTTTTGATAGAAAAAATATATTTTTACATATAGTATTTTTCCAGAAATAAGATTTATTAAGAAATCATTATTTTGGGCGCTGAATTAATGGACCAAGTCAATGACTATTGATGTAGAATTAATCAATATGAGATATTGGTAGCCATTTCTCTATGAATAGAATACACTAAGTATTATTATAAAATATTTGTAACTATTTTTCTAGAATTAAATATGATAATCTTTTTTTATTAATATGCTACTTTGTTGGTTAGAATTAATCCTATGTATATTAGATTGAGTATAGTAGTTAATATGACTAGTTGGTATATATATTATTATAGTCTATATATGGTAAATTTATGTATATGGTATGTCACGGGCATGCTACTAATAGTTAGTAAATCTACTATAGGCATTCATGACGGGCATAGCGAGGATCTCGGAGTCAGATTGTCATATTCCCAATTGAAAATTGTAGACAAGTATACCTTGCCAATGTTACAGTTTATCGTACTTTCTTTTATTTATTGTATTTTGTTTTTTAATTCATTATCATTGAGGACTTAGAATTAGTTGATACTTTGCATCCATGTTATATTCGGATGTCGATGACCTCTTGTAGTCACGATTATCGATACTAGGCATCCTGTATACTTTGTTCATATTCATTGACACGATAGACTACAAGACAATGACATGATTTATGATACGGAGTCTACATGATTATTCGTGGTTACAGACTTCATGATATGATACTAGATAGTTACTTGCACTTGTGATTTATCACTACCAAAATAAGTTATATTACCGACAAAATTAGCGACATTTAAGTAAAACGTCGCTAAAGCAAAGGAATTTAGCGACGAAAGGGACAAACGTCGCAGAACGTCAAGGTTAGCGACGATCCGCGATGTCCAGCGACACAGTTTTAACTAAAAAATTGTCATTGTTGATAAGTCGGTAAACGTCGCTAATTAGTGACGATTATCGACGTTTTTATAGACATCACTTATTTTTTTAAATTAGCGACTCGTAGCGATGCTTCTTTATGTCGCTAATTATAATTTTTCGACGTTTACCGACGTTGATAAGTAACGTCGCTAAAATGAGCATATAGGTATGATTTTCCATTTCCCCCCACGTTTTTGGATTCCCCCCATTTAAACCGACCCCCTCTCTCCTCCCCTCCGGCTCCCGACCCCTCCGGCTCCCGACCCCCTCTCTCCCCTCCTGTCACGACCCGGTCCCAATTTCTTGGGTCGAATCGGATCATGCCCAGCCTGCACCGTTGATGAGACGGCGGCAGTAAGCTGTATCTTCCATATGCAGGTAATCAACAACTCAATCTAATTTGCCACAATCTTTATTATTCGATAAATTTAAAACTTGTTCAATACAAAGTACAATCATAAACCACCAACTGAAATAACATTGTTTTTAGACAAACTATCAAACTAGAAAATAGCATCTAAAGAGAAGCAACATCATCATCAAATACGCCATCCTCAGGAAGCACAGCAGGGTATAGCTCAGGGTCATAGTAGCTACTAATCAGTAGCTCTACATCCTCAAAAGGGCCTAAAAATATAGTCTCCAGTCAGAAAGGAGCAAAGTACAATTCATGATATTTTAACAATTAAAATTAATAATGGAAATATGCACTTTTAAACAATTTGAAGTAAATAGTTTTCCAGCAGTTAAAAACAGTGTGATATGAAAAGGCAATGAATATGACCGGATTGGGTTTGTTACAGTAATATCCTAGTGATATGGTATGGCTTATCCCCGTGTGTATGAGGGGTAAGCTAATACATTCAGTTATACTAATTGGATGTGGTCATATCTACTACACTACTCCCCCTAGTCCCCAATAGTTACAGTTGTTACAGTCAATGCTCTCAAAGAGAGTTTCGTGTTGTATCGTGTTTTAAACTTGCATTAAAATAATTATTAAGTAATTGTAATCTACCACGAAAATGTACTTGCCTTAAATTGATTGGACTGGACGGGTCGATACGTCGGGATGGGAATCAGATTCTTCCTTGAAATCCTACATTCGAGAAACTTGTCTCAGAAAACCAAAGTCGCCAATGTTACTACACTAGTTGCAATCTCTAGGTTTTTTCCTAGTCAATTTTAATCTTTTGATTACGTTATCACAAACAACACAATTTATCTAGTGAGTTGCAATTAATTAAGAAAGATAACTCTGTAACTAATTTTTGGGAAAAACTTTGTGTTTACCAGTTTATTGACAAAACTTTATATTTTCGTATTTATAAATATAAATATAAAACTAAAACTTTTCTTTAAGTGAGAAATACGTGAATCATTATTTACAACCCAAATTTCTATGTGATAAAACATTCATTTTCTTTTAATAAATAATTATTATCTTACTACGTTCTCACGACAGAATGTTAACCAGAAAAAATAAAACAAAATTCTAAGCTATTACAATTTCTCACAACCAGAATAAATAAATGGGCTTATGCCCTTACAGGCCAATTACATAAATTTAAATAAAAATAAAAGTTTGGTTAGTCCTGAAAATTATCCTACAATTTTAACTTACAAAATAAAATAATGAAATAACTTTTATTAGTGAGTCTCAGATATTGGTCCAATCGTCAGAATTAGCTAATGCCTCATCGTCCGGGCGAAACCGGTTTTGTTTGCACTTAGCCAGGGCCCATTGACCAATACGGTCGTCGCCCAAATAATATTTTTATTAATATCTTTTCCGAAAACCATTTAAAATCATTTAAAAATATAACTAAATTTTTATGGAAAATTCGGCAGCATTTCCTCTATTTTTGGTCAACCCAAAAACTGGGAAGTGCGCCATGATTTCCTGCAAATAATCCCAAACCAGGGAACCCAAATATACATATAAACACATCCATAAATCATCTCCGATATTTATTCGGAGAACCCGAACCAATTCAGAACTCCCGAAAACCACTCCAAAACATTTCTGAAAATTTCAGAATAATTTCAACCGTTTGGAAACTTTTTCGAAAGTTTCCAAAACAAACAGAACTGTGCAAAATCCACAAAATAAAATCCAACTATGGTTCCAAAAAATTTCGGAGCCAAACCCGTAATCGAAAAAACCAAATTTTCGAAGAAATTTGTGGACCAATCTCATCATCGACGCCTACGAGGGACGAACTACTGTGATTAACCAGAATTTACCCAAATTGACGGAATCCGAAGGGTTGCCTCGGACTCGGGAACACATAAATTCCGCGAAACGATCTCAGAATTGGACAATGGTCGCGCCACGCGGAACGGGGCCACTCAGGTCAGCTGCGCATGAACAGAAGGGGGTCGGGGCAGCCGGGATCGGCGGCGGACGACGACGGCGGTATGGCAGGGGCGGTCGGCCGGGCACCGGGGATAGCGGCGGCAGCAGGAATGAAAAAATGCTGGGTTAAGGTTTCGGCCAGGGGATGGCCGGTCGAGTGGGGTCGGATCGGGTGGGGGATCGCCGAAATAACTTTGGGGAAAGCTAGGTTAGAGAAGAATGGGGAAGAATAATGGTTTGTGGTGATGGAGAATAGTGAATAGGGGTTTTTATAGGTAGGATGAGAGGGGTTACCAGGGGAAGGAAGGCCAACGGCCTTGGCCATTCATGGTCGCCGGCCGAGAGCAGCCGAGGAGTCGTACGGTAGGGTCGACGAAACCCGAAAGGACTTCGGTTGAAAATGAAGAGTGAAAGCTCATTCATCCCAACCCAAGAATGAAAAGTCTGAACACCAAACACCAATGAATTAAAAAACTCATTCATTCATCCACAGAATGAATGGAAAGTTTGAAATATGGCCTTTTGGGCTCAAAACTAACAGGTTATATCCTAATGGCTTCATTGGCTTTAATGAATAGGCTTGGTTTTTAAAGAGAAAAACAAAATGGCTTTGGACCTAATGCTAAAAATAGGTTTTAAAAACTTTGGCCAAATTTGTTTTTAAGAAACTTGATAAATAAATATTTATAATTAAAACTAAGAATGTTTTTAGTTTTAAATTCGGTTTCGGGTCTGGATGACAAACAAAATCCTTGTAAATTATTATTATTTTTATTTATAATAATTTTTCATAAATTCACAAATAATAAAACACAAAAATTTTATTTAACAATACATTTATAATAAAATTCTAAATTTACGGGTTTTACAACCTTCCCTCCTTAAGAAATTTCGTCCTCGAAATTTAAAGGATAGGATTAGGAATTACCTCAGGTCTCAAATAAGTACGGGTACTGCTCCCGTATCTCATCTTCTCGCTCCCAGGTAGACTCGCCTGGGGAATCGTACCTCCACATAACTCTGACTATGGGAGTCACCGAAGTCCTGGTCCTCTTCTCGTCTCTGTCCAAAATTGCTACAGGATTCTCTGGTACTGTGAGGCTCGGTCCAATCTCCAGCTCCGAATGGTCCAAGATATGACTCGAATCTGGGATGTAGCGTCTGAGCTGTGAAACGTAGAAGACGTTGTGCACGCCCTTAGGATTAGCTGGTAGAGCTAACCGATATACCACTTCACCAATTCGGCTTAAAACTTCAAATGGTCCGATACATCTGGGACTCAACTTCCCAGCTCTGCCAAATCGGATAGTTCCTCTGGTAGGAAAAATCTTCACAAAGATACTATCTCCTTCTTCAAACTCCAGTGGTCGACGACTGCTATCTGCCCAATGCTTTGCCTGTCTTGAGCAATCCTGAGCTTGTCTCTGATTACTTTCACCTTCTCTGCTGCGTCAGTTACCATCTCTGGCCCCAGTAGTACTCTTTCTCCTACGTCGTCCCATGTAAGTAGAGTGCGGCAACGACGTCCATAAAGTGCTTCAAATGGGGTCATACCAATGCTAGCTTGGTAACTGTTGTTGTAGGATAATTCCACTAAATGCAAGTGGTCTTCCCAAGACCCTCCAAATTCTAAGATGTAAGATCTCAGTATGTCCTCTAGCGTCTGGATGATCCGCTCGGATTATCCGTCAGTTTGGGGATGATAGGCTGTGCTGAACTTCAGTTTTGTTCCCAAGCTGTCATTCAAACTCTTCCAAAAATGAGAGGTAAATCTAGTATCTCGGTCAGATACAATACTTACCGGTACTCCATGAATCCGGTATATATGCCGCATGTACAGTACCGCCAACTTCTCAGTGGATAAACCAACTTTTAAGGGGATAAAGTGAGCTGACTTCGTTAGTCGGTCCACAATAACCCAAATGGCGTCCTTCCCTCCTTGGGATCGAGGCAGTCCTGACACAAAGTCCATTGTTATATGCTCCCACTTCCACTCCGGAATGTCCAGCGGCTGTAAAAGTCCTACGGGTCTCTGTCTGCTGGCCTTCACTTGTTGGCAAATCAAGCATCTAGCCATAAATCTGGATACATCTTTCTTCATTCCATACCACCAAACGATGGTACGCATATTCCGATACATCTTATTAGCTCCAGAATGTATGGAATACTGCGACTGGTGTGCTTCTTACATCAGCTCATTCCTCAATTCGCCAGATGGTATACACAGCCTCGTACCATTCTTCAATGCTCTGTCACAGGCGATAGAGAAACCTTCAAGTGTTCCTGCCAGTACTTCATCTCTGAGTTTGCAAAGCGTCTCGTCTTAGAATTGTGTCTCCTTGACTTTGTCCATCAGACTTGAACGCAATTGCAACTGCATCATGGTTGAGTTAGCTCCAGGTACATCAGCTTCTCGCCCCAGTTCCTTTATCTTCTCCTCAGGCAGTACAATCTCCAGACCAAGCTTCTCTATGTCCTCCAACAAGTGTCGCTCCTTGGTCAAGAACATCGCCACTGGGTATCGACTAAGTGCATCTGCAACCACATTAGCCTTACCCGGATGGTACTGCAGGTCGATGTCAAAATCCTTCATCAGTTCTAGCTACCTTCTTTGTCTCATATTCAGCTCCTTCTGAGTGAAAACATATTTCAGACTTTTGTGGTCTGTATATATTTTTACTCTCTCTCCATAGAGATAATGCTTCCATAGCTTCAATGCAAAGATGACTGCAGCAAGCTCCAGGTCATGTGTGGGATAATTCTTCTCATGAGTCCGTAATTGCCTAGATGCGTAAGCAATCACTTTCTTATTTTGTTGAAGAACGCAACCCAGTCCTTTTCCAGAGGCATCACTATAGATTGAGAAACCACCGGTTCCTGCGGGTAGCGCAAGGATTGGTGCAGTGGTAAGCCTTTTCTTCAGCTCCTCAAATGCTGCCTGGCAATCTTCCGTCCAGATGAACTCTCCATTCTTCCGAGTGAGCTTCGTCATCGGTTCAGCGATTCTGGCAAAATCCTTCACAAACTTTCGGTAGTAGCCGGCCAAGCCCAAGAAACTTCTGATTTCAGCAACTGAGCTTGGGGTAGACCACTTCTCTATAGCAGCTATCTTCTTAGGATCTACCGAAATTCCTTCTCATGTGACAACATGGCCAAGAAAATCCACCTTATCTAGAAAAAATTCACATTTGGATAGCTTACCATATAACTTCTCTTTTCTCAAAGTTCCCAGAACTTTCCTGAGGTGCTCCTCATGCTCCTCTTCAGTCTTCGAGTAGATCAGAATGTCATCGATAAAGACAACGACAAACTGATCTAGATATTCATGGAAAACCTTATTCATAAGGTTCATGAACACAGCAGGAGCATTCGTCAGTCCAAACGGCATGACCAAGAATTCAAACTGCCCATACTTGGTGTTGAACGCCGACTTGGGAATGTCCTCCTTCCTGACCTTGATCTGATGGTAGACGGATCCGAGGTCAATCTTCGAGAACACCTTGGCTCCATTGAGTTGGTCAAACAGGTCATCGATCCGGGGTAGCGGGTACTTATTCTTGATGGTGATATTGTTCAGTGCCTGGTAGTCGATGCACACCCTCACAGTTCCGTCCTTCTTGGGAACAAACAAGACAGGTGCTCCCCAAGATAAAGCTCCGTCTCGGATAAATCCCAAAGCCTTCAGTTCATTGATCTGATCCTTCATCTCCTTGGCCTCCTTCGGATTGACTCTGTAACATCTCTTAGAAATAGGGAAAGAACCGGGGACTAGGTCAATGGGGAACTCTATGTCTCGGTCTGGGGGTAACCTGGGAAGACTATCAGGGAAGACATCCATAAATTCTGCTATGATAGGATGGGGAGGTCCGGGTTCTTCTGTGATAGAGGTGTAGGTAACACACTCCATATCCTCTGGAGTTCGAGAGATTTCAAACTCCGGTTCTCCAGGTGGGCTGAAGACTACACATCCTCTGTGACAGTCTATCAGCGCATGCTGCTTACTCAACCAGTCCATCCCTAGGACTATATCATAATTGGGTAAGGGCATCACAAGCTAAAGTGCTATAAATTGGTGGCCTGATATGGTGATAGAGCAATTACAGGTCTCTGTGATAGGTAAGGGTCCTCCACCGGTCATGATTCTACAAATCTTTTTGCTAAAGCCTGTATCTATGTGGTGTGCAGAGATAAATTTTGTGGATATGAAACTATGTGATGCTCCTGAATCAAATAAAGCTAAGGCAGGATAGGAATGCACATAAATGAAACCTGCGATGACATCAGCTGTAGGTTCCTGCTCTGACTCGTGTTCCTCTGCTGCTAGGGCAAAAGCTCGCCCAGTCTTCTGTTGATGCTGCCCAAATTGTTGTTGCTGAGTGGGCAGAGGACCTTTCTGTTGAGTTGCTCCTGTCCGGTGGGCCGCCGAGGGACAGTCCTTCACTTGGTGGGTGGAAGACCCATAGACTAGGCAATGTCCTAGTCTCTTTCTACAGATATTTGCTTGATCCCCCAGCCTTTTGCAATAGTCGCAGACAGGGATCTGCCTCTGAGGTGCCCTATCATTGTTCCTTGCCTGTTGCTGCTGGTGGTAAGAAGGTCGATTGTTGTTGTTGTTGTTGTTGTTGTTGTTAGGCTTCTTCTGATTACCCTGGAAGTTGTTAGTTCCAGGATAATCCCTCTTTGAGCGAGCGGGTTGGCTCTTCTCTATATCTTGAGCTCGCTCCAGAATCTTTTCATAGGTCGTAGCACCGCCTGAGATTACATGGGTGCGGATCTCCTCTCTCAGCCCATGTCTAAATCTTTCAGCACGATCATCAGGGTCAGCTACCAGGTTCTTGGCAAAACGGCTGAGTTGACCAAATTCTGCCGCATATTCTCCAACAGTCATATTTTCTTGCTTCAGGTTCTAAAATTGCCTCTCCATCTCCCGCAACTCTGATGTTGGGAAGAACTTTCTCTTGAACAACCTCTTGAAGGTGTCCCAGTCAAGCTGCCTGTCCTGGAGTCGGGGTTCATTCCGATACCAAGTGCTTGCTACACTTTGCAGTTAGAGTCCCACTGCTTCAGCCTTGAGGTCTTCTGGAAGTCGAGCGACGCTTAGGAGACGCTCCATGCTATTGAGCCATTCATCAGCATAGACGATTCCCTCGGTTCCCTTGAAGGGTCGAGGGTTCTGCTTCTTGAAACTCTCAATATCGCCCACCTTGGCAATATGATTCCCATTAATTTAAATGGCCTTAATATTACATAAATTAATCCTTAGATTTATGTTTACCTTGGCAGGCCTTGGTTCCTGTTGAGCTGCTTCTCCTCTCTCCATTGCAGCCATTGCCACGCTATGGGCATTCTCCATACCTTCCTTCATAATTGCCGTCTGCTCACGATGAGCTTCAGCTTGAGTTCTCTGGGCTTCTAGCACCCCTCTTAGCAGACCTATGAGGTCAGTAGGGTCCACAGGTACCGGAGGGGCAGCTGGAGTGGGAAAAACCACAGGGGCTGCATCTCCGTCTGGGAAGATGATGGATCCACCGCTGTATTATGGGGACGGTCGGCCAGCTGACGAGGTGTAGGCTCCGGACTTGATTGGGGAGGTGGGGTATGATAGGGTGAAGATACCCCATCGCCAGCAGGATTGGTTTTGTCAATGGCCATTCTCTGGAAGGTTTAGGATATAAACATAAGCAAGGTAGCCTACCCGTCTATAACAAACAAAAATATTTACATATATAATTCGGACCTATTATTGTGACAAATCAATGTTCTAGTGTTCTAATTGTCTCTAGATAGGTTTTCCTAAGTTGTTGATAAGACCTGCATGGGCCACCACTAAAAATATGTCACGACCCGGTCCCAATTTTTTGGGTCGAATCGGATCATGCCCAGCCTGCACCGTTGATGAGACGGCGACAGTAAGCTGTATCTTCCATATACAGGTAATCAACAACTCAATCTAATTTGCCACAATCTTTATTATTCGATAAATTTAAAACTTGTTCAATACAAAGTACAATCATAAACCACCAACTGAAATAACATTGTTTTTAGACAAATTATCAAACTGGAAAATAGCATCTAAAGAGAAGCAATATCATCATCAAATACGCCATCCTCAGGAAGCACAGCAGGGTATAGCTCAGGATCATAGTAGCTACTAATCAGTAGCTCTGCATCCTCAAAAGGACCTAAAAATATAGTCTCCAGTCATGAGGAAGCAAAGTACAATTCATGATATTTTAACAATTAAAATTAATAATGGAAATATGCACTTTTAAACAATTTGAAGTAAATAGTTTTCCAGCAGTTAAAAACAGTGTGATATGAATAGGCAATGAATATGACCGGATTGGGTTTGTTATAGTAATATCCTAGTGATATGGTATGGCTTATCCCCGTGTTTATGAGGGGTAAGCTAATACATTCAGTTATACTAATTGGATGTGGTCATATCCACTACACTACTCCCCCAGTCCCTAATAGTTACAGTTGTTACAGTCAATGCTCTAAAAGAGAGTTTCGTGTTGTATCGTGGTTTAAACTTGTATTAAAACAATTATTAACTAATTGTAATCTACCACGAAAATGTACTTGCCTCAAATTGATTGGACTGGACGGGTCGTTACATCGGGATGGGAATCAGGTTCTTCCTTGAAATCCTACATTCGAGAAACTTGTCTCAGAAAACCAAAGTCGCCAATGTTACTACACTAGTTGCAATCTCTAGGTTTTGCCCTAGTCAATTTTAATCTTTTGATTACGTTATCACAAACAACACAATTTATCTAGTGAGTTGCAATTAATTAAGAAAGATAACTCTGTAACTAATTTTTGGGAAAAACTTTGTGTTTACCAGTTTATTGACAAAACTTTATATTTTCGTATTTATAAATATAAAACTAAACCTTTTCTTTAAGTGAGAAATACGTGAATCATTATTTACAACTCAAATTTCTATGTGATAAAACATTCATTTTCTTTTAATAAATAATTATTATCTTACTACGTTCTCACGACAGAATGTTAACCAGAAAAAACAAAACAAAATTCTAAGCTATTACAATTTCTCACAACCAGAATAAATAAATGGGCTTATGCCCTTACAGGCCAATTACATAAATTTAAATAAGAATAAAAGTTTGGTTAGTCTTGAAAATTATCCTACAATTTTAACTTACAAAATAAAATAATAAAATAACTTTTATTAGTGAGTCTCAGATATTGGTCCAATCGTCAGAATTAGCTAATGCCTCAACGTCCGGGCGAAACCGATTTCGTTTGCACTTAGCCAGGGCCCATTGACCAATACGGTCGTCGCCCAAATAATATTTTTATTAATATCTTTTCCGAAAACCATTTAAAATCATTTTAAAATATAACTAAATTTTTATGAAAAATCTGGCAGCATTTCCTCTATTTTTGGTCAACCCAAAAACTGGAAAGTGTGCCATGATTTTCTGCAAATAATCCCAAACCAGGGAACCCAAATATATATATAAACACATCCATAAATCATCTCCGATATTTATTCGGAGAACCCGAACCAATTCAGAACTCCCAAAAACCACTCCAAAACATTTCTGAAAATTTCAGAATAATTTCAACCGTTTGGAAACTTTTCCGAAAGTTTCCAAAACAATCAGAACTGTGCAAAATCCACAAAATAAAATCCAACTATGGTTCCGAAAATTTTCAGAGCCAAACCCGTAATCGAAAAACCAAATTTCCAAAGAAATTTGTGGACTAATCTCATCATCGACGCCTACGAGGGACGAACTACTGTGATTAACCAGAATTTACCCAAATTGACGGAATCCAAAGGGTTGCCTCGGACTCGGGAATACGTAAATTCCGTGGAACGATCTCAGAATTGGACAACGGTCGTGCCACGCGGAACGGGGCCACTCAGGTCAGCTGCGCACGAACAGAAGGGGGTCGGGGCTGCCGGGATCGACGGCGGACGACGGCGGCGGTATGGCAGGGGCGGTCGGCCGGGCACCGGGGACAGCGGCGGCAGCGGGAACGAAAAAAATGTCGGGTTAGGGTTTCGGCCAGGGGATGGTCGGTCCAGTGGGGTCGGATCGGGTGGGGTATCGCCGGAATAACTTTGGGGAAAGCTAGGTTAGAGAAGAATGGGGAAGAAGAATGGTTTGTGGTGAAGGAGAATAGTGAGTAGGGGTTTTTATAGGTAGGAGGAGAGGGGTTACCAGGGGAAGGAAGGCCAACGGCCTTGGCCATTCATGGTCGCCGGCCGAGAGCAGCCGAGGAGTCGTACGGTAGGGTCGACGAAACCCGAAGGGACTTCGGTTGAAAATGAAGAGTGAAAGCTCATTCATCCCAACCTAAGAATAAAAAGTCTGAACAGCAAACACCAATGAATGAAAAAACTCATTCATTCATCCACAGAATGAATGGAAAGTTTGAAATATGGCCTTTTGGGCTCAAAAGTAATAGGTTATATCCTAATGGCTTCAATGGCTTTAATGAATAGGCTTGGTTTTTAAAGAGAAAACACAAAATGGCTTTGGACCTAATGCTAAAAATGGGTTTTAAAAACTTTGGCCAAATTTGTTTTTAAGAAACTTGATAAATAAATATTTATAATTAAAACTAAGAAGGTTTTTAGTTTAAAATTCGGTTTCGGGTCTGGATGACAAACAAAATCCTTGTAAATTATTATTTTTTTATAATAATTTTTCATAAATTCACAAATAATAAAACACAAAAATTTTATTTAACAATACATTTATAATAAAATTCTAAATTTGCGGGTTTTATACCTCCGGTACCCGACCCCCTCTCTCCCCTCCGGCTCTCGACCCCCTCTCTCCTCTCCGGTACCCGACCACCTCTCTCCCCTCCGGCACCCGACCCCCTCTCTCCCGATCGCCTCCAGCTCCCCCATCTCCAGCCCCCTCCTCCACCCCCCCGTCTCCAGTCCCCTCCTCCAGCTAGCCCCCTCCGCCTATAGCCCCCCGCCTCCAGCCCTCTAACCCGATAACCCAGGTAAACCCTAATCCTTGTTCATGTACATATTATTTATATGCATATTGTTGGTCGAGCTTGCGATTTTGATTAATAGGTCATTCTATACAAAAGACGAAATTCTAACGAGAAGTTTTTTGTAATTTATCCCATAGTCACGATATTTAGTAGATTGTCTTATAGTTGGCACAAATATAATGCTGGTAATAGGCGATAAATGTTTAACGTTGTCACGATGAATCAAGTACTATATTATCAAGTGCACCATCTCTTTAATTAGTTGTTCTACCGCATAAATGTCTCAACCATGATTACCTTAGACTGTCCAATTAATGGCACGAGAAGTTAATTAGTAGAAATAGAAGGCTGTGGCATGTGACAATGGTTGTCAAAGGATCATTAGGTTTTTTGTTGTTGCGAATGGTGCCATCAAGATTTGGTAAACAAATCACTATGGCTTGTTAATAAATATATAGAACTAGCCGTTGTATTAATGTTCGGTAGTTGTATACAAACGACGGCGCCTCTACAAAAATATAACAAGTAGTGGATCAAAGTTATATGTCTCCAAATTATTGGTCGAGCTTGCGATTTTGACCTTGCGGCAAGCTTGTTTGTGACTTGCCTAGTCTAGTCTCATTTTAACTATCCCCGTGTCCCTGCAACATAGAACATGATTTTTATCGGCCTAGAAAAGGTTATGATAATTACCTAGGGAGATAACGTGGGTGGTTTTGAAGAAGATCTCTAGTAGATATATATGAAGGATATGTCATGATTACTTGGGATTCTAGACTTTTGTAGGCTTTTAGACTTCTATTGATTTCAGAAAAATATGATAAAAGACAAAGAACGAAAGGAGTAAGAAATAGTAAAAAATAAAGAACGAAAAATCCTAGAAAAGAAAATTATAAAACTTTGCCTTTTTTATTATTTTCCTGAAATCTGGTAAAATTCTTAAAGCCTTAAAAGGCTTGCAGAAGTAAACTTTCTTCGAAGAGAAGGGCTGACATTGAACACGTTACGACATTCATTTAATATTCATGTGTCTATGCATCCATTTGGACAATATAATTGAATAAGTGTATCTATCTTTGCAGAATTATCTTCAAATGGATATGAATTACTCCCCGTCATCCTGATGACATGTGCAGTGTGCGGGATGACTTCATAGTGGGTGTACAGCAGTTCCTGCAGTTTGCCAAGGTGTTCCCTTAGTACATGGACGGTACCAAAATTAAGTGTTCGTGTATGAGATGTCGCAACTTGAAATATCATCCAGAAGTGGAAGTCACATATCATTTATACTCAAAGGATTTCATGCCGAATTACTATCAGTGGAGCACGCACGGAGAACTTGTGTCTTTAGCATCAGAGTATGAGCCATATGTGGATGTCCACAACCACGTTGCTTATGATGATGGGTTGGTGAACATGGTTTTTGACACGGCGGGGCCTAGTTTCTATCCGAAAAATCATGATGCACCTGAGGAGGCACTGAATGCCGATGTTGCAAAGTTCATGGAGTTGCTAGAGAATGCAAGGACTCCATTATATCCTAGTTGTGAGGGTCATTCACCGTTGGAGGTGGTTACAAGATTGTTGTGCATCAAGTCCGATTTTAATATGTCGCAAGATTGCTACAACCGACTTATGGAGTTGATTCTAGAAATATTGCCTGAGAGTGGCAAGTTACCTAAAAACTTTTACCGGTCTAAGAGGATGGTGAGATCGCTCTGGATGAGATACGAGAAAATAGATACATGTCGTAATGGGTGCATGTTGTACTACAAAGACAACAAGGATGAAGACGCCTGCAGATTTTGTGGTGCTGATCGCTACAAGGACAGTGGTAGAGTAAAGTCTGTCGGTGCAAGAAAGCCTACCGATTCGATGCACTACTTGCCGTTGATGCTGCGGTTATAGCGGTTGTTTATGGTGAAGGAAACTGCAGAAAACATGAGTTGGCATAAGCGGGAACAGACCGAAGGAGTGTTGGATCACCCATCTGATGGAGAAGCATGGAAGCACTTTGATCGAGAGTATCCAGATTTTGCTTCTGATCCGCGTAATGTCAGATTGGGTCTCCGTTCCGATGGTTTTACCCTATTCGAACTTTCTGGATCTCAGTATTCGTGTTGGCCTGTGATCGTCACTCCGTATAATCTACCGCTTTGGACGTGCATGAAGACTCCCATATATTTCTCACCGTTATTATCCCAGGTCCCGAACAATCCAAAAAAAAACATCGATGTGTATTTACAGCCATTGATTGATGAGTTGAATCAACTGTGGAAAGTAGGTTCCAACACGTACGATGTTTCTAGAAAACAAAATTTTCAGATGCGGGCAACACCTATGTGGACCATCAACGACTTTCCAGCCTATGGAATGTTATCTGGATGGAACACGCATGGTCGTCTTTCATGTCCGTACTGCATGGACCGTACTAAGGCTTTCTATAGTGCCCCGTCCTGCTCAGTCAATCGAAGGAATAGGAACGTCAACGGCGTTCGAACTTAGCCTTGCAACGACTACTCGAAGACATCGCTCGGTCGAGGCAACCGCTCGCTCAGGTAGGATAGTTTTGGTGAACTTGCCTCATCTTAACCTTCACATAATAAATCACATGTTTTAAACTCGCACAAGTAGGCTTGATAATAAAAGAGGCGAATCCACATAGCTAAAGGGAATAATTTCGACAGGTCAAATTGAGTTAGAATATTGAAAGGTCCAACGGTCGGCTTAGAGTTGGTGCACGACGTGCTTTAAAAATAACACTCGGTCCTTCATTCCGTGGCTTGGGAGAAAGAAAGTTGGTTGAGTAGGCAAAGTTATGATCGTAGCCTAAGTCGTAGGCATCGCTCGCATGAATGCTTTATAAAGCATGCATGGTCCTATCGTCCAAGGCTTGGCATAGCCTTGGCTTGCCCATGAGTTAAGTTACGTTGAGCGGCTTGTGACCTAAGTCTAGGCACCCGATTGACTTGGTCGTTCAAGTCGAATGCGTGTACGGCACGATCTATTAAGGCAAGCTTGACGCAGCCTTTGCTCGTTAATTTGCTACAAGTTAAGTTAGACAAAGTTATGCCGGTCGACCTAAGACGTTACAAGTACCGTCCTGCTCTTTCACGGTTTATCAAAGTTAAGTAGTTCTACGATCTCAAGGTCCGTTGACTTAGAGAGGAGTGTTGCGTAGAATACGGTTGGCTTAAGGCACGATGTACGGATTTAGCGTTTTAAGGCACGGGATGCGGTTGATTCATTAAGTTTAGAAAAAGGGCAAGAAGAAGTATGCTCGTGGCTATAGGTCGTCGAGGCGATCTCAGAAGAAAGAAGAATGCTCGCGACTATAGGTCGTCGAGGCGGTCTCAGATTTGAGAAGTATTGAACTTGGCCCTGAAAGAAATGGTGACACTAGAAGTAGCATGACTGTGTGAGACGTCAGTTTGAGTCGAGTCTTGCATGGTCATGGATAATTTGTCGATAAGGTGGGTCGTTTCCCTGCACAGCAACCCGGCGGCCACGGGACCGTTGCGACCGTGATTGGAAACAAGTAATTAGCTGTGCTGGGCACGGGTTAGGCGGGGACTTGCAGCGGGGCTAGCTACCTTGTGCTGAAAGGGCACCCGTCTAACAAAAGCTAGAGGAGTCCATGATGGCTCTGGGAGTCAATGACCAATTCATATAGATGAGTCGGCACG
>JANAVB010018464.1:0-20387 GCA_029216955.1 Iris pallida | reverse complement strand
GTGCCAACTGGGCGCGGCCTTCTCTATGAAGATTTGGGCGCAGCGAAGACTATTCTTGGGATGGAGATCAGCCGAGAGAGAGAGTCCAAGCTGCTACACTTGTCCCAAAAGAAGTACATTCACCGGATACTTCAGCGTTTCGGGATGGACGGGTCGAAGAAAGTGAGTTCCCCCCTCGCGGCTCACTTTAAGTTCACTGAGGAGCAGTGTCCATCTACCGAGAAAAGGAAGATATGGAGCGGGTTCCATATGCTTCAGCTGTGGAAAGCCTTATGTATGCCATGGTGTGTACGAGGCCAGATATTGCTCATGCAGTTGGTACGGTTAGCAGGTATCTTTCGAATCCTGGAAGGGTACACTGGAGTGCGGTCAAGTGGATTCTACGATATCTTCAGGACTGCTGGTTGGAGACTTTCCTTTGGTGGTGACGAGCGAAGCTGGTTGGGTATACCGACGCTGATATGGCTGGAGATGTAGACACGAGGCGATCGACTTCAGGCTAGTGATGATGTTTGCGGGAGGAGCAGTGTCGTGGCAGTCGAGGTTGCAGAAGTGTGTTGCCTTGTCGACGACGGAGGCGGAATACATTGCGGCGACGGAGGCTTGCAAGGAGCTATTGTGGATGAAGAAGCTGTTGCAGGAAATGGAACTGAAGCAAGAGCAGTATACTTTGCTTTGCGACAGTCAGAGTGCTATCCACCTTGTGAAGAATCAGACGTTTCATAGCCGGTCCAAGCACATCGAGACCCGGTATCATTGGATACGGGATGTGGTTGAGAAGAAGGACGCGAAGCTTGAGAAGGTGCATACAGACGACAACGGAGCTGATATGTTCACGAAGATTCTACCAAGAGGGAAGTTTGAGTACTGCAGGCAGGTCGTCGGGATGACGACGTCCTCCCCATAGTTGTGAAGGGGGAGATTTGTTGGAGTGGGTGGGGTTCCCAACCTATGTGGAGAAGACCCCGGAGTGCGACGAGCGCCGTCCGATGTCGGAGAAGCTCGGAAAGTAGGCGACGGAGTTGCTGCTGTTGCTGCTGGAGCTGCTGGAAACAGGGGATCCGAGTTCGGGCCGAACTCGGTCCCATGGCGAGTTCGGGCCGAACTCGGTCTGGCCGTTCCAGGGTTTGGCCAGTAGGTGCTGGTTGCCCCACACAGAGTTCTGGCCGAACTCTGTGTCGTCGGGGCTGAAGCGATTTTCAGGATGAGTTTTCATCATTGGATCTAATCCAACGGTCCAGGTTGGTTGCGGGATTAGGAAGATATATTGAGTTTTCTCAACCCTAATTCATAATCGTATTATCGCATTGGACAACACAAGTTTGAGAGAGAAGGAGGCAAGAGTGCCATTGCAACTTCGGAGAGAAGACGGAGGATCGAAGGTCGTTTTCGAAGGAGATTGTGTTTCGGGTAATCTCTACTCGTCGTTCTCGTTCTTCGTAGCCTTGTGATCATTGTTCTTGTCTCTGAGTGTTGTGGGGATCCGATTTGGATCGGAGGAGTTTGTAGAGGGTGTAATTCTTCTATTCCATTAGTGGAGGCTTCTCAGGGTTGGACTCCGATCGTCCCGTGGTTTTTCCCGCAAGGGTTTCCACGTCAAAAATTCTCTGTGTCTGCGTGGTTGTTTTTGTGCTTGTTTTTGGGTCGTGCGTTGTTTGCTCGGTCCTCTCGCAGGTACTCTCCGGTTTGGGGAAAGGTTTCCACGCTTCTTTCCCAACAGCCACTAATTGCCTTTAGGTATTACTACACACACCTAGAGGACACCAATTTTTATATACCCTTATGTATTTCCTATATTATCAGGACTTATCTCATATAATACGATCTATATGACAATCTATTTCTTCTAGGAATTACGTCAAACATATGATGTCCTAGGCTCCTATTGAATCTATAAACAAGTAAATAAAGAGATTAGGCTATTACCTACTAAATATGGACTCTAGTGATGATCAAACCCACGGAATTAGGATGCGTGGAGATCTCCAATGCTTCTCTACATACTTGTGTGATTCTCCTAGAGAATCACCATGGTTTGGCTTGGAATAGAAGAAATGGTAGAAAATGAAGGGTTATGGTTAGATTTGAAGAGGGTTGGAGAAATTAGGGTTTTGATGGAGAAGAAAGAGTGGAGAGGAAGAGATGGGATGCCACTCTCTCCTCTAGGTTATGGATGGAAAAGAATCAAGTTGATTAGAGGAAAATATTTCTAGAAACTTCTAGAAGCTTCCCCTTTAGGGAAAGAACTAAGAATAGGATATTCTTGTTGGAATTTCTTCACTTTTTATTCTTTTAAAATCTGCAAAGAAATAAAATTTGAAGTAAAGTTACTGGCCTCCGGAGAAGTCGCGCACGTAGCACTACACTAAGAGTTTATCCGTGTCTATGTGCAGACTTTGTCCGAATTTTCTAGTGGTAAAATTCCCGGTATCTCGTAGTTGCACACAACGTCGAGAGAGTGACCCTTGACTTAGCTCTGCCCAGAGCAAAATGCGAATAACAGGAAGTTTCGGAAAGAAGAGACTTTGAAGAGAGTTTCGGTAAAGATTTTCGGTGTGTTAGAAGAAGAGAAAGGACCCAATATATAGACCGATTTGGTCATTTGTAACGTCTAGGAATTATGACCAATAAAGTTTAACGTTACAAAGGAATAAAGAAATAGAATAAAAGTGGTTCAATGAACCTGGACAAAATTAAAGAGTAAATGTTACAAAATTAATGGTTTTGAGCTTTTGCTAGCATCATACAGCCAACAATCCCTCCTAAAAGGTCAAAATCCAAGGTAATAGAAGGAAGGAAACAAGAGAAGAATAGAAGAATTTGTGGGCAGTTATATATTATGCATAAATGAGATGGACTACAGCATTGAATCTCACGTAGTGACTATTGTCTTTGTCTGAAGAAGAGCTTGATGGACTATGCCTTGAATCGGTCTTCTTGAAGCAGACTCAGAAAATAGCAACATAGTACGCTAAAGATACTTGGGTCTATTGGGTGGTGCGTTTGGTTGGCCATACGCACTTTTACATATTCATGAGAGTTGTCTAGGATCGCCCTGTCCTATAGTCGCGGCCTTCACGACCTCTCATATAATAAGTCCTCAAGGGTTGGTGATAGAATCAACCCTGCATATCATGTTTGGACTTATTAAGAGTTTAAGCTCACCTTATCCATATCACACAAGGAATACTGTCACCATAGGAATGGGGTATCAATGTACACATGTACAGTCTCTTGGGCTTTTATTTTAAGAGAATTTAATCTCAAGGTCAGTGTTCCATAATAGTCACCTAGTCCAGCTTATTCCTGTCCATTGAACCGGCTTCTTGGGATCTCCAGTCAGACTCGGTTGGGTTGCCACTGTTGGTGACTAAACTATGGGCTTAACCCCATCCCCCTCGATGATACTAGAATTAATTTTCTAGACAAACTCTTTGTCAAGAGTAAACAAACTCTTCGTTAAGAGATCTGTAAAGTTCTTTTATGACTTTTATAGTCAAGAACCATTTTTTTTCTTTTAGGCCTTTTTAATATCTTGAAATACAGCTGCATGTACCTGTTCATCTTAGAATTCACATGATCATGCTTTAGCATAACTTTAAAAAAAATACAGGTACATGAATATGTAGATCATGTATATGCATAATAAGATGCTTGATCTATCATGAAGTCGTAGCACGAGTAAATACTTGGCATTGATCTATTTGATTTATAAATAGTAAGATATATGAGCCATGCAACTTCTGCACAAACTATGTTTAAGTATACTATTTCAAATTCTTTGATACTCGTAGCTATGATAGCTTGTCATGGACCTATCAACTTATGAGTATCCAAGTTGTTCCACAGATGAAACTTTACACTGGATCTTAGTGATCTTTTGTGTTTTTATATCCGAAGAAATTGTCATATAATGACTCAGAAATATTTAAAATTCTATGAAACCAATTGTAGTCCATTCTTTATGAACTTTTGGTTTGACCAAGCAAGATGTTTGGATTACTCCTAAATCATAATATGTGTCATCAGAATCCATTTAACAAAACGTGTGATTCCACTGGCCTTAAGATAGTGAGTCAAATATCATCTGACTCTGTCACCTCTTAAAGTAACACATATCTTTCAAATATGGCTCTAAAGATTTATCTTTACTAGCCATATATGCAAAAAATAAGTCTAAAGTACTAGAATAATAGTTTAGGTGATTTGCTACTCAACCTTAAGAAATCTTTAGTCTCTCAAGTGTTGATTAACTTGGGTTAGCTGTAGGGGCCGGTTTCCAGCTAGCGGAGGTCCACAGGGGGACGATTAAGTACCGTATCGCTTAGGGCTATTTACGCCCTGTTGACAGAATGACCCTTTCGGCTTGTACCTAAAATAATCTCAACTTTTAGAACTTTAGATTTATAGGAATTTGCAATATCACTAGACTATTTTCTTTGACTTGTTTGAACATGTCAAAGAAAATTATAAAGTCATAGTTTTATATGCAAGCCAATGTTTGCCTAACATAAATAAATATTGTGACAGAACAATATTGTTATTTCTTTCTAACTAAAAATTCTAATATTGTGAAAACATAGTTGTTTAAGATTCAAACATGTGAACCAAACAAAAATAAACTTTCAATATCACCATAATCTATATAAAAACCAAGAAAATTGGCTGACACATTCCACAATATATATTTGTCCAACTAAACTTGAAAAATCAAAATGAATAGAATATGTAGGTAAATATGAAAAATACCTTTCTTGATGATCGGAGTATTTAGTACCTCTTGATTTCGACTTAGCAGTAGCGCTTCAGAAGATATCATTTTGTACATCATTAATTTAGATATTTTCATTATTCCCGCGTCACCCTTGACATGTTGAGTTGGACTAACAAGTCACAATCTCTAATGCTTCTGATTTGTAAAATATCTTTACAAAGATCATGTAACAATGAGTGAGTACAAACAAATTTTTATTACCGTCAATGATAACATGTTGCTCTTTTGAAAAAAAATAAAATTATCTCCAAGGATTCTACCTTTAGGAGAATAGAGATTAGTTTGCATATTAACATGAAATATACCTAAAACTATGTGCAACTTTGTTCATTCTAGCATAATAATACATTTTATGAACTCATTTTTATACAATTCATGAATTAGTAAATATCCAGAAATAACTATTTACAATTAAATCCAAATGAAGTCATATTCACGTATACTAAACTCATCTTACTATTGATAATGAGATAATAAATTGTTAGACTAAAATGAGAAATTATAGACTTATAGATTCGGATCTAGACTGATATCAAAATATCGAAATACAAATATCTATTATATGCCATAATGGTGCTCGACTTAGAGTGAGAGAGAGAGAAGAGAGAAGGTAGGAGTCAAAAGAATAAAACTAACAAAACAAAACAAAACAAAATTGACAGGGAGAAGAGACTTGCTCAACACCTTAAAAACACACAATAGAACTTCTACACTAAGTAGACATTTGATATATCAAAATATATCATATCTTCCGACTAAAGTAGCATTTCTTTCTTAAAAAAATTCAACTAAGCATACTACAGTTCAATGAGAATGGTATGTAGCACATAAGATTATTTCAATAAACCACAATAGCATTGTAATGCAGTAATAAATAAATTAACTAGTGTAATAGATTCAAACTAATTAGTCAAGACCTATGAAATATGAACTGCAATCTAAAACATAATGCTGGTTAATACAAGAGCTACCTCTTAGTTTAAACAAAGAAATGTATAGAAATTCAACATGCATTATTATTCCAAAAACTAGTATGAGATACTGACCTTTCTCATAGAAAGACCCCATTCACACGCACATATCCATACAAATCTTCTATAATTCTTAATATCAATTCTAAAAGGATAAACAAAATCAACCTTTATACTTGAGACATAAAATCTCAATGATACTAAATTGTCCACAAATAATGTAGTACTGACACGAATACAAGAAAAGCTTGTTGGTGTTTAGATTTACCAAGGGCCAAGGAAATTTTTTATTCTAACTAGTGTTACATATAAATTAATCACATAACAAAATCAAATATACATTTTTTTAATGAAACATTAGCAAAACCATTATATATATATATATATATATATATATATATATATATATATATATATATATATATATATATATATATATATATATATATATAAAGCTCTCTTTTCTTACATAAAAAGTCATTAAGAAAATTTTCATATGTAACGTTCTAAAACATAATAGAGGTTTGGTGTATACACAAAGTAGATGTGTATAACGTAATTGAAATTCTTTCAATCAAGAATCATGGTAAAACAAGAACCCTATCATCATCTGCTTGATAGCAAGGAATTACATTAAAATTACCTGATAGTATGTCTCTATTGATTTACTAAGGCTGTGATGAATGACAAACCTGACTGGAAGTAACCAAGGAAGCTTTAAACAATAGTATTCTCATAAAGGTGTCATAACTATACAATAAAGATTGGTTGTTGAAGAATCAAGTAAAGCAGTTCTCACTTTTAGTGCAACATATTAAATCTTGGTTTTAAAAAAATTCAAAGCACAGTCAAAAGGATATCAGAAAGATAAAATATTGAAAGAAAAAAATTTGTCTCTAAACAGTTAGGACTAGTAAATTAAGTTTAACAGAAATTAAAAGTCGTGAGTAGAAATTAAGTGCTGGACTTCTAATTTAATTCAGACAAAATGCTTCTAATTATAGGACTAGTAAATTGCCATAAAATTTGGTACTAAATCTATCAACTCCATTAAAAACCACCATTTAAAACCAAGGGTAGTCAATGATGATAGAATCTCAAATAATGACAAATAAAGTGTAATTAAAATGACATGTGAATTTACAATATGGCTAGTATGTCAAGTTACAAACATGATTATCAAAAGCATTTAGCAGGGAGTCTTCACAGTGCATAGCACTCGTTATTGATATGACAAATATTTGGCAATAAGTTAGTCTAGCGATATTCCAAGTAGTATTTGCTAAACAATAAGTTACAACAAGCAATGTATTTATGTCAATTTAATAGTTGTGACAACAAATATATATCAAGCAGTATGTTGTTGAATATTCAGTGGGTTGCTAATAAATGACAGAAATGACAGCAAGAAAATACGTTGTTGAAAGGCAATATAAAATTATGAATTAACAAGAAAATATAATGACAACAAATTATGTAAGCAAAAATTATGTCGTAAGAATTATTTGCCTTCAAAGAAATTATATTGTAAAACAAATTGTTTGGTCGAAAATAGCAAACAAATATATTTGCTCACAAGAACAAAATTTAGTTGTTGTTTAATGGTGTAGCAAGTTGTTTAGAAATGAACAATAGCAGTACACACTAATTATGAAGCAAATGTGGCAATTGTTATTTAACAAAATTGTTATTGAATAGTACAAGTACAGAACTATGTTGTTAACGAAATTTGCTAAAATTATAGTAAACAACTTTTGTTAAAGAAATTTGATATATTGTTAAATAAAATCTCTTTATGTTAAAAAATGATAGTAAGCATGTATAAATTGCTAAATCTGTTTATGTTAACAAAATGACAACAAGCATATAGTTTGTTAACAGTAGCAACTTTGATATATATTGCAGTAGTAAGTATATTATGTATGTTATGGTAACAGTAACTTTGTGGTAACAGATGTTAAGAAATATAATGTAAAGTTGGTAAGCAAAGTAATTGTTAACAGTAGCAATTATTCCTGAAATGTAATAGAGAACTCGTTAACAAAATTTGTTGGAGACAATATAAAAACTCTTAGATTGTTGGAATTACTTCACTTTTTCTTCTTTTGAAATCTGCAAAGAAATAAAACTTAAGTAAAGTTACCGGCCTCCGGGGAAGTCGCGCACGTAGCGCTGCCCTAAGAGTTTATCCGGGTCTATGTGCAGACTTTGTTCGAATTCTCCTAGTGGTAAAATTTTTGCTCCACCAGTATCTCGTAGTTGCACACAACGTCGAGAGAGTGACCCTTGACTTAGCTCTGCTCAGAGCAAAATGCGAATAACAGAAAATTTTGAAAAGACGAGATTTTGAAGAGAGTTTCGGTAAAGATTTTCGGAAAAGATTTTCGGTGTGTTAGAAGAAGAGAAAGGACCCAATATATATAGACCGATTTGGTCGTTTGTAACGTCTAGGAATTATGACCAATAAAGTTTAACATTACAAAGGAATAAAGAAATAGAATAAAAGTGGTTCGATGAATCTGGACAAAATTAAAGAGTAACGTTACAAAATTAATGATTTTGAGCTTTTGCTAGCAGCATACAGCTAACAATTCTCTCCATTTCAACTAATTAAATAAGTTAACTAACAACTATAATTAGCAACTAAAATATTTAGGAAAAAAATAAAAATAGAAAGTTTTTCTAATGACAAGTTTGGGTTTATGGAGGTTACACTTGCACATATTTGAGTATTGTTTGTTGTTTCGACTCCTCCCGAGTTTTTTCGACGACGTCTGTTGCACTCCATTGCTAAACCCGAGCCATTTCATGAATAACACACGAGCACTCAACCAAAGAGCAGAATTACTTGTGACAAATAACATCTTATTACATAAAACATATATATTTTGAGTAATCTGTTGAAAGTTGGCTTAATTTTAAATTAAGTGATTGAATAACAGAAAATTTTTTTATCATGGAATGCTAAGATTATTGTTGAATTTTTTCCCCCAGTATACCCATAATGTAAAAGAGGTTTTTGTATACACATCTTTTCCACTATCACAATTAATCATTAAAAAGAAGAAGGGAGTAATTAAGCTTTGAATATGTTATACAAGTCACGAGCTAACATAGTGTCGAAAGGAATCTTCTGCTTAACACTAGTGGGAAAACACGGTTGGTTTTGCTTCTGCTTTTTCAAAAAGCCACTTCCATTTCCTACTTCATTAAAAGTAGAGCTGTCAAAATGGGTTAAGTCCGTTGGGCCGGCCCGCCCCGTCCGCCAAAAAGGTGGGTTGGGCCGAGCATTTAGGAGCCCGCCAAACAGGCGGACCTAGGTGGGCTGGCCCGCTAGTAGCCCGTCCCGCGGTGGGCTAGCCCGCGGGCCAAGTGGGTTGGCCCGCCATCTATTTTTTTATAAAATTTTTAATTTTTTTATTTAGCACATATATGAGATATGTATTATAAATGATAAAAATTCTCATTTAATGCAAGTAATGACGTATAAAATATTAAATTTGGTTATTTATTTACATGAATGAATGTGTTTTAAAGAAATATCTACTATTATAATGTTTCTTGTATTTACTTGTAATTTGATGCATATGAGAGTGAGTAAAAAATATTATATATATAATTTTTTTTTCCTTTTAAAAAACTAAACAATAATTTAAAAAATTTAAAAAATTAAGCGGGCCGGCCCGCCTAGCCCGCGGCCCGCCGGTGGGTTGGGCTGGGTTGGAATTTTTCCAGCCCGCCAAAATGGTGGGTTGGCCCGCCCCGCCCCGCCAAATGGTGGGTTATAGTGGGTTACGGGCCGGCCCGCCCCGCCGGCCCGTCTTGACAGCTATAATTAAAAGTCCGTAAGCGCTGATTCTGCTTCTTGCTCTATATAAATGGAAGGGAAATTAGTATATCCCCCCATCCATACCATGCCATACCAAACCTGTGCGCACGCAGCAATGTGCTCCTCCTTCCTTTTGTGTCCCAAAGTAGCAACTTCTTCTTCTACTACCGTTCTAATTCTACTGCTTCTCTTCTTCTTCATCATCCCACACCACCACCACCATCTCCATGCCATGTCTGCTCCAGTTTCTATACTACCACCAAAACACAACAATGTAACCGACCGATCTTCTCTCCTCGTCTTCAAGTCCAAGATCTCCCTCGATCCCCATGGAGTCTTTGCTACGTGGAATGACACCCTTCCTTTTTGCCGTTGGCAGGGCGTCGTCTGTGGCAATAGGCATCCGGAGAGAGTCGTCACGTTGAACTTGACGTCCTTCGACCTTGTCGGAGCCATACCACCTCACCTAGCCAATCTAACCTTCCTCAGGACGATCGACTTCTCCACAAATGACTTCCAAGGGCCGATCCCCCAAGAACTATCTCGTCTCTCTCGCCTGCAGGATCTTGACCTTAGCCATAATTCGCTCAGCGGGATGATACCGTGGGAGATCAGCCATTGTTTAGGCCTCCAAACCATAGATATGTCTTACAACAAGCTTGGAGGATTTATCCCTACTGAGTTTGGTTCTCTTCCCTCCCTCCATTATCTCCATCTAACAAACAATAGTATTACTGGGAAATACCGGCCTCTCTTTCCAACGCTTCATCTCTTAATATTCTAGGATTGTCATTCAATCGATTTTCAGGAGGAATTCCACCATCCTTGGGAGAACTCTCTCTACTGAAAGTTCTCAGTTTGGGAGGTGACAATCTGGAGGGATCCATCCCGCCTTCGCTATGGAACCTCTCCTCTCTTGAGTATCTTCATTTGGGCTTCAACCAGCTGAAAGGCTCACTTCCACAGGATTTAGGCCAGACACTTCCACATCTTAAACATTTATATGCCTACTCCAACAAAATGCATGGCCCCATACCTATCTCTTTGTTGAATGCTTCGCAACTTAGTGATATTGATCTTAGTGAAAACAATTTCATTGGAAGGATTCCTCCAAACCTGGGGAGCTTACAATATTTACGCGTCTTGATTCTGTACGACAATCAATTGGAAACTAGGGAGCCCCTTGATTGGAGCTTCCTTACTTCTTTAAGCAATTGCACAATTTTAGAGCGGTTGCTAATAGACCACAACAACCTTGGAGGCTTGCTACCAAAATCAATTGCAAACATTTCTGCCACTCTACGATGGCTATCAATGGCACACAACTCCATAGAAGGAAGCATCCCTCCAGAGATTGGAAACCTTGTCGGTCTAGAGTATTTTGATCTCGGCCCAAACTTTCTTTCAGGGCATATTCCTGCCTCCATCGGATTGCTGAAGAACTTACATCTAATAGACTTATCATTCAACAATCTTTCCGGAGAAATTCCATCCACTATGGGCAACCTCTTGCAATTAAATGAACTTTTTCTAGATTTCAATAACTTTAATGGAAGTATCCCACCCAGCCTTGGCAATTGCAAGTCTTTGGAATTACTGAACCTTAGAAACAATAAGTTGACAGGCACAATACCTAAAGAAATCTTCAGTATCTTTAGCCTCAGCGTACAACTTTTATTTGATGAAAATCAGTTAACAGGCATGATACCCCCGGAAATAGGTAACTTGATAAATATAGGACATATACGATTGTCTGGAAATAAATTGTCAGGGGAAATACCCAATAGCCTTGGCAAATGTCAGGTTCTGCAAATCCTTCATCTTAATAGAAACTTCTTTGAAGGAAGTATCCCTGCATCATTAAGTGCATTAAAAGGCCTTCGAGAGCTCGATCTTTCACAAAATAATTTGTCGGGTAAAATACCGACATTCCTAGGGGACTTCCCTGACCTACATGATCTGAACCTATCTTTCAATAACTTTGAAGGTGAAGTGCCAAGAAAAGGGGTCTTCAAAAATAAGAGTGAGATTTCGGTCCTTGGCAACGAAAAGCTGTGCGGGGGGGATCCGGTTTTGCATCTGCCTATTTGTGCATTTTTGGGTCCAAAGAAGAATCATAAGTCTCCGAAACTTGCGGTGATCATTACAATTTTTAGCGGATCTTTGTGCTTGTTCTTGCTCTTCCTTTTTGTTGCTTTCCGTCGTTGGATACGTCAAAGATCAAGAAGGAAACCTACGGAAAACTATACCATCAAGGAGCAGCATATAAGTATCTCATATGCTGAACTTTTCAAAGCAACAAATGGTTTTTCTGAAGAAAACCTAGTTGGTTCTGGTAATTTTGGTTCTGTATATCGAGGAATGCTAGACGATCACGAGAATGATGCTAAAGTTATTGCAGTAAAAGTATTTAACCTTCAACAACTGGGAGCTTTGAAGAGCTTTGTAACTGAGTGTGACGCTTTTAGAAATATCCGGCACCGGAACCTTATCAAGATACTGACTGCATGTTCAAGTGTGGATTTCAAAGGCAACGACTTCAAGGCAATGGTTTTCGAGTTCAAGACCAATGGCAGTTTAGAAAGTTGGTTGCATCCGGAAGGAAATGATCCTTTCGGACTGAAGACATTGAAGCTTATGTAGCGGATAAATATAGCGATGGACGTGGCATCTGCATTGGAGTATCTCCACCACCATAGTCAGGTTCCCATTATTCATTGCGATTTGAAGCCAAGCAATATTCTTCTTGATGATGACATGACAGCCCTTGTGAGTGACTTTGGGTTAGCCAGATTCATCGACAAGTCCATAACAAGTTCTACTAGCTCCTTTGGAATTAAAGGAACTATTGGGTATATTGCTCCAGGTTAGTCAGTCATCAAGATGAATTTATTTTTCTTTTTTTGGGATAAATTAAACTTTTGTGTTGATTTTAAAAATTGTTCTACAGATTTAGCTTATTCTTGATAATTTAGTTTAATATAATTCCATGTCTAGAAGAACTAAGTGGGAGTTGTATGAAAATAACTCTAAGGCTTATCTAGATTGAGATAGTCATTTTATTTGTCCTTATTCGTTGAATAAAAATTAAAACATTATGGATTCCATTTTCGTCATCTTAGGCTTTGTTGCACGTATAATCCGGCAAAGGACTATATCTTTCTCTATATCCTTAACTGACATGTATTCGACACGACACTTTCTCGACACATGTGAGATAGATCTTGCTCAACAATTCTAGGCTCTAAGAGACCAAAATAATGGTTGAAAGTCATTTATACATGTGTGTATCAGATCTTCTTGCAAGTCTTTGCAACCTAGTTCTTAGAAGAAGTTAAGAATCATTTTTAGTGTTTACACTTTTTAATGTGTTGTGCTTAATGTCTTATCTTGTAAAGGTCAGTCCAAATATGTAAAAGGGAGAGTTACATTAGGAAGATGACATACAACACAAAATATTTGTAGGATCTCTATGAAAATTAAAATAGTCGACACAATTTTTTTGATTAATGGTTTTGTTCTTGTAGTTCATGTTCTTGTTGTCCACTTTATTGTTCTTCTTCTTTTTGTTGTTGTTGTTCTCTACTCCATTCACATAACTAATTGAATATTAGTGTTTGGTTCAAATGAAGAGTGTGGAATGACCAACAACGTTTCTACTCATGGAGATGTCTATAGCTACGGGATACTTCTGATGGAGCTATTTACTGGGAAGAGACCAACGGATGGTGCTTTTAAGGAAGGCATAACGCTTCGTACGTTCGTCAAGGATGGATTGTCTGAAGGGCTTATTAGCACCATAGATGAGTGCTTGCTATCAAATGGAGTTCAAGCTAGTGACCATTCTCAAACAAATATAAATCATGCAAAAACTTTTGAATGTGTTTCTTTGGTGCTTAGAATTGGTCTCCTATGCACAAATGATTTGCCAACGGAGCGAATGGATATTAAAAAGGTAAGGAATGAACTGAATGATATCAAGAACAAATTCTTTAGGAAATAATGTTGTAAAGAACTTTAACAAGGTCAATTCCACTAGCATATAATGCTAGAACTAAATGAAAGTGATATGCCTGAACAAAGAATTTGAAAGTTATTTCTGATTTCAGTATATGTCACTCTTGTATTAGTCTTATTGTCTATTAATAAAACTTTATGGCATTATATTTATCATCCTCTTACTTTAATTCTATTAACAAGGTCAGTTCAAGCGACATATATTACCAAAAATCTTGTACTTAGTTGTTTGTTATTATCTTCTAAAGAAATGAAGAAAGCAGAAGCTTTTGAAAGTAGAATCCCGTCTTCTTCCATAAGCTATTGAACTTCTGTAACAAAGATATCCTAGGGATGTGAAGGTCTTCTATTGATGCCAAATGGCCAAAATCAACATTGACTTGGAGATTTGGAAGTCTTGTAATGAAGTCAATTGGGTCCCCATCTGAATTAATTTGGGACATGATGGTCTTCTAATGTTGCAATTTTTGGGATAAATTAAAAATTTTATGATGTTTTTAAACATTGTTCTTCAGATTTACCTTATTTTATGACAGTTATAAACTAAATGCCATGAAGAGAAGAACTTACTCGGAGTCATATGACAATAATTCAGATATCTAGGCTAACTCTGATATCCAGGGTTGAAGTAGTCATTTCATTTTCCTTTATTCCTTATATAAAATATGAAGAAAATAATTTATTCCAATTTACTTCATCTTAAGCTTTGTTGCACAAATACTCTTGCTACAGACCATATCTTTGTTCCTATGTGTGCTCGACACGTTTGCATCAATACGTGATGCGTATCCGATACGACAATTTCTGGAAGTCATTTTGTATGATTGATAAAAGAAGGAAAGAAATAAGTCATAAGAAAAAGTTATTTATGATTGCTATACAATTCACTTATTGTATCAGATTTGTTAGTTATTGATAAAAACTTTTTGTAATTTATGGTGTTACATCTATCATACTCTTTGGTTTCCTTTTATCAACAAAGTCAATTACATCAACATTGACTAGTGGAACTAGATACCCCAGATTTTGAGCTTGGTTGTTTGGTATATATCTTCTGAGCGTATGAGTGCACTTAGCACTTATCCTATAGTATTATGTTTTATAAAAGAAGGAAGTAAGAAAGAAATTAAATGGCTTATTTTATTTTATTTGGATTTTCCCTTATAAATTACAAAAAATCTTTGTGGTTCATGTGATTATTAATATTATTTGAGAGAATCAGGGGAAGAAACCCTCTCCCCAGTGTTTCATTAAAGAGGGTTTTTACAAAACCAAACAGTTACAAAGAAAACATTACAACCTACATATCCAAATACAAAATATGAGTATATTGAATCCTAACCACAGACTAGTGTGCTCTCAACTCACTAACATGCAGCATGTTAGAAATTCGACACCAAGGCATGTCACATGTGCAGTTGGGCTTCCCTTCTTGGCAACAGGCATCTGTTGGATGTGTAAAAACATTAAATTGACAGACAAGTTACGTATTCTTTCTGGTGCACTATATGCAGGTAGTTGCCAAACTTTTATATCTTGTTTAAAAATTGAATCTAAAGCAAATCTTTCATTCACCAATTATTGTCTCTCTAAGTATAATTTTCTAAACACACCATCATTTTCAAAGAGCTGAAATATTCTCGAGACATGCTTTATGAAGTTTGCAAAAGACTACATTAAGTTTGTAACAATTGATATCAATGCTTATCCTCTCAGACGAGTCGATTCTCGTAATTATGTATGTTTTACAAGCGTTTTTTTTTTTCCTTACATGAGGAGTGGTGTTCAAATGTACCTGTAGTATTTCCTTTATTAGCTACTACAAGGGCTGAAATATGTGCGCTCTGCTCATATTTTGCCCTGTCATCTGAAACCAAGCAATTTGTTCTTAAATGCTAATTGTGAGATAAAATAGACTATGCCCATCAACTGAGGCTGATAACTGAGGTACGACTATGTCCATCACTAGAGTAATAAATTTGAAAATAATTTTGCAAATTAATATAATTTTGAATTCTATATCGTACATGTTTTAACCCATGGTTGGATACTAGGAAGCATGTCCACTCCAAAAATATGGGTTATAATGTGCTGTCGGACATGTATCGGACACAAGTCTAACAAACCAAAATAGGGGTCATGTCCATGTTGTTGTATCCTTATTGTATCTTATCCATGTCAATGGAACATAGGTAACATATGCATTTAAATTGTAATAGAATTCTCAAAACTTATATCAGGGTTTTGTACAATCCTAGTTCAACCCTGAACCTTAGGAGTTATTCAAGAGTAGTTGAGAGGAACACTATTAAGTGTGGTGTGCTTGCAAAATATAGCAACATAAAGACAATTTGTTATTATTTGTAGGTTGAACATCATTACATCGTCATATATACCAAATTAAACCTGCTTCAATTGTGAACATATATTGTTGCATTGTTAAGTTTGAACACGCTGAATTGTTAACGTAATCATGCAAACCGATGTCACTTTACAATTTAGACCGATTTTAGCATGACACCTTGATTCCTCTTATTCCTCCAAAAAGTTAATAGGTTCACTAGATAACTCAACCTTGGGTTTCTATGTATGGGTGTTATGTTCTCTTTTTTATTGTACATGGACAGTTATCAATTTTATGGCCCTTATACAATGTCAATGTGTTACGGTTTTTATAGTATATAATTTATTTTTCTTTTCAACATTCACAAGCAGTATCGGTCGATACCGATATGATTTGGCATGTCCCAATCTGTTACGGGTATGCATTTCTGAGACGGGCATCCTCATGTTGGTCCATGATATTTTCAAGAACCAGCAAGCCTGCAAGTCGTATCTATTGCTATGTAGCGTCTTGATGGTAAATTTCCACTACGATTCCAATCAGCGACAGAATTATGACGTCGCTGATTAGCAATGGCATGTCGGTACACGTCGCTAAATCAGCGACGGTCATGTCCCTGAAATATATCGTGACAGCGACAAATAACGACGTTTTTGCTGTCAATGACCATCTATTAGGCAACATCAATAATTCGTCGCTGATAACGTAGCTAATTTTTTTTAGCGACGTTCTTTTGCATATAAGCTACGTTTTTCGGCGTCGCTAATATGACTTTTTTGATAGTGTTCAAAATATAGAAAATTTGTCTTTTTAAGCTCCATTTCATCCTCTCATTCTATACAAGGAGAATGACCCTGGCAAAGGACAGCACAAGCTGCTTCTGTCCCTTAATAGTTGGGGGGTAAAATATGTCATGACTTTAAAAATTCAATATACAAGTGCCCTAAATACGACATGTAAATTTTCAGTACCTCCAGGAAAAAAGCATTTCAACTGCCAAGTTTTCCAATTAAATGTTGTTGGGACACAACGGAAATAAACCCAAGAAACTCAGAGAAAATTCACAACTACAAAGACAATGATTTACGTGGTTCGGCCAAGATGCCTACTTCCACAAACGAGGGTTTTTTAGTTCCACTATGAAGAAGAAAATGGATTACAATAGCTCTCAACACTTCTCTTCTTGCACTCAAGAACTCTCTATCACAAAAAAAAATCATAAATTTTTTGTGTTAAACTTATTCAACAACTTTAGCTCTCTTGTGTTGAACTTATTCAACAAGTTGAGCACAATGAGATACTTGTGTTGAACTTATTCAACAACTTATATTAAGCACTCTTGGAGGTGTATTTTGTGGAGAACCTTTAGATCCCTTTACATACAATAGAAATCTCATCCTATGTAGGCTTAAAATCCAATCTTATATAGGATTATATGTTGAAAATCCAATCCTATGTAGGATAATAATATATATGGTCAAATCCAATCTTATAGGATTATCATATATATATATATATATATATATATATATATATATATATATATATATATATATATATATATATATATATATATATTTTTTTTTTTTTTTATATATATATATATATATATATATATATATATATATATATATATATATGGTCAAAAAAGGTCATGGGCCTATTTTTGGACGCTTTCCTTCGTATCTCCACCTCGGCAAGGTTTTGCCACAAAACCTAACCGATACACTTCTCCACCGCATAGCTTCACAAATCAACCACTCGTCAATTCTGTCCCTAAGGGCTCTCAAGCAAAACTTCTCCAACTGGCTCTGGAGAAGCTTCCTTCTTCTTATACATTCTCTTGTAGCCTATAGCTCGCTTGCCTTTGGACAATGGAACCAAATTCCATGTACAGTTTTTGTGGAGAGACTCAATCTCGTCCTGCATAGACACCATCCAGTTCTCGCTGCTAGAATCTTTGACAGCCTGTCTAAATGTAATAGGCTCGTCATCATCAACTGGTAGTGCATATGCCACCACATTTAACTGTCCATAGTGCTTTACCGGTTCCTAAAATCCATACATGTGTAATGGCTTGACCGATCTCTTTGGCCTAGTGGTGGCCAAAGAATCTTGTTGCTGGTGCTGCTCATCCTCTGGTTGTTGCTCTTGTGGGACTTGATGAACATCTTTAGAAAACTCTACCTCACTGATGCATCCTCAGACGACTCAATCTCAACTGTTTGAGATTTGCTAGATACACCACCATCCTGATCGGACCCACTCTTCTTGCTTGAAGCTAACACTAAAGGCTCATCGAATGTGACATCCCTGCTGATTAAGAACTTCTTATTCTCCAAGCAGTACAGAAGGTAGCCCTTCACTCCTTGTGCATATCCCAGGAATATGGCTTTCTTGGGTATCGGATCCAACTTATCCTCATTGACATGATAGTAAGCTTTGCATCCAAACACGCGTAAAGTACTGTAATCTGCTGGTTTATCGGTCATCACCTCATATGGAGTCTTACAATCTAGGAATTTTTTGACTTTCATCCCACTTATTAATATGAATTTGTACTTACATCCCACTTTTAATTTTATTTGACTTACATCCCATTTTTGTCACGAAAAATATTTTTTGTGACAAAACGAATACTTTTCGTGACAAAATAAATACTTTTAGTGACAAAAAGTGGGATGTAAGTCTAAAAAAATTAAAAAGTGGGATGTAAGTACAAATGCATATTAATAAGTGGGATGAAAGTCAAAAAATTCCTACAATCTATAGCCGAAGTTGGTGATCTATTAACCAAGTACTGCGCCATGTGTATAGCATCCGTCCACCATTCCTTGCCTAAACCGGCATTGAAGAGCATACATCTTGCTTTCTCAAGCAAAGTTCGGTTCATCCTCTCTGCTAACTCATTTTTCTGCGGTGTGTTCCTGACAGTCCAATGTCGAACGATACCTTCTTGAGCACATAAATCTTTGAAAGGTCAATAGGTATATTCAGTAATATTATCAGACCTCAGTGTCTTAACCTTTCTGTCCGTTCTGTTCTCCACCATCACTTTCTACTGCTTGAACTTTTCGAACACTTGATCCTTGGTTTTAATGAAATACAACCAAACATAATGTATATAATCATCAATAAAAGTAACATAGTGCTTTGTTCCATTCTTGGAAGGAATCCTGCTAGGTCCCCATATATTTGTATGCACATAGTCGAGAATACCTCTTGTCTTCTGCTTGCTTGTACTGAAGGTCACCCTGTGTTGTTTGCCATAAACGCAATGCTCACAGAAATTCATACTTGGTTTCTTCAAGTTCTTCAGTAAACCTTGCTTACTCAGTAATGACAGGCCTTTCTCACTCATATGCCCAAGCCGCATATGCCAAAGACGCGTGCTATCGGACAAATCAGATGTACTGACTGCTAAAGTCCCAGTCCCAGTGCTTCCCAATAAGATATAGAGGTTACCCTGTCGGTGACCTTTCATCACCACCAAAGAACTACGAACAACTCGCAAGACTCCACCCTTAACGACGAACTTGTTACCATTCGAGTCAAGCGTACCAAGAGAAATAAGATTTTTCTTGAGATTGGGAACATGTCTGACATCGGCCAAAGTCCGCACAATTCTATCATACATTTTTACCTTAATAGACCCAATTCCAACAACTCGACATGCATTATTGTTGTCCATCAACGCAGAACCACCATCTGTCGTCTTGTAGGAAGAAAACCACTCACTCTTTGGACACATATGGTACGAGCATCCAGAATCGAGAATCCAACGGTCACTCATGTTGTCATGTGCCACCGAAAAACAGACTATGTCACTGTCAGCTTCTGAAGCACAGTTTAATTCATCACCTTCTCTCTCTCTGTCTTATTCTCCTTTTTCTTGTTCTTTTTCTTTGGATGAGGACACTTATTTGCATAATGTCCTTTCTGCAATTGAAGCACTTCACTTTCTCAATAGGTGTCTTGGACTTGGATCTTGACCATCTGCTATAAGATGCTCTATCGTTTGTCCTCTCTCTTACCGTCAAACCTTGGATTTGGTCTCCACCGTTTCCACCACTAGAAGCCAACCGTCGTACTCATTAGACAATAAGGCACTAGTCGCCTCTTCTACGAAAATTGAGTCCTTCCCGTATAGTAATGTTTGAATAAGATTCTCATAAGAATCGACAAAGAAAATAAGATAATTAGCGCCAAACGATCATCTTCTTCATGTATGTCAACATCCTTCAAGTCGAAAATAATTCGATTGAATTTTGAAATATGATCCCGAATTGACATACCTTCCTCCATCACTAGTATATAGAGTGACTTTAACATATAAAGTCGGTTGGTGAGAGTCTTCGTCATGTAGAGTGATTCCAACTTCAACCAGAGCCCAGCGACGGTGGTTTCGTCCTTCACAGAGTACACGACATCCCTTTCCAAACACAGGCGAAT
>JANAVB010018463.1:180000-216349 GCA_029216955.1 Iris pallida | reverse complement strand
TCCTTCACACAACTTTCTGACACGTGACCCGATTTTATTTTACCCTACGGTGTCGCATTTATTTCCAACTTGATTTGTGGGTACCCTGTCGACCAAAACCTGTCAGCCCCAATTATGGACATGGCCTATATTGAGCCTACTACCCGTACAACACTTGTGTCCCATTTATTGGAATTCCTATGTGCTACTTATTTACCCATGATCATCAACACCTATTTTTATTCGATTTTTTGTACAATGTCCGATTTTGATCCAATCCGGCTCCACCAAGTCCAGCCCAGCTTCGTGCTACCCTCCATCATGACACCCTCAGCTCATTATCCTTGAAAAATATATCAGATATCCTTCTACCTATTTTCTAATATTTAATAGAAATTTCTGTTGATTTAAATCCCTAAGAATGACCAATTTTCCTATATTTAAAATCCTAGCCATAGGTTCCTCTCATTCAATCCTCACCCTACATTTTCCCAAACACTCTCACAAAATTTCCCTCATAATAGCAGCCGGCCCTAAATTCTATGTAGAGACCACCTTTTTCTCTCTCTCTTCCTCCTCATTAATTTCACACAATTACTCTCTTTCCCTCTCTCACTTATTTTTTTCCCATACAAAACAAAAAACACACACAGCACCATCACCTTAGCCCGAGCCCCTGGCCGGACTTTCCCCTGGCTGCCGACCACCGACCTCCTCTGCCGTGGCGAGCACGGCCGGCCACCCACCAGAGGCCTCCTTCTTCCCTCCTCCTTCTCCTCCATCATCCTACCACCGAGCTCAACCACCATCAACCACCATCATCACCCTCCTAAACCGCCACCACCATAAACTACCCAGTAGACCACCTCAGCCGCCGCCCCACCGTGTCAGGCCGCGCCTCCGCCGGGCCAGGCCGCACGCGCAGCACTACGCACAAGCGACAGCAGCTGCGGCAGTAGTGCGCGCACAGGCTGCCGGAAATGGCCGTGGCGCGCGTGCAGCTCCGCCGTGGTCGTCGCCGCCGCCATGGCTGGCCTCTACCCCCCGCCGTGGACGAACACCAGCGACCCCCCTGGGTCTGCTATCTCCTCCTCTAGCGCGATGTATAGGCAATTCGTGTATTTTGCACGAATTCCCGCCATGACGCGCGCGAAATCAAGTCCATTTTGGCGTCCCGTCGCAGCAATTTTGTGTGCAATTTTGAGAAATTCGACTGTTGGATCGGCATTTCTTTGCTCCGTCACAATCTCGGTATATCCACCTTCACTTCTGTCAATTTTCATCCATTGATTTTGTCGTTTGATACATCAAAACCGACCACCAAGTTGACCGTTTAAATTGTATTAATTTTGGACAGTTTCGCGGGGTCAACTTCGTCAGCTTGTACCTCCTCCACCGTAGCTCCGTTTGGCGTGCTACCAGTTCCTGTGCGAAGCTGGTATACCTCTTGCTACCCCTCCAGTTTCATTTCATTGTGAGCTTGTTTGATTGGTTGAATTCGACGCCAAAGTTGGCCGTCCGAATCATAATTTCCAACTTGTAAAATTCTATTTTTGAACACGGGACTCCAGATTTCATTTCTGACACCACCATTAGACTTGTGGCTTCGTTCTGGCATATTTTCATATAAATTTGTTAGATTTAGAGGAAGTGGGCCCCGGCACGTTTTTTGGTACAAAGTGGGTCCCACAGTCTGGGTCAACGGGACTTTTTGACGCCAGCTCATCGAATCCAATTCCGGATATACCGTTGAGTTCGTATCGTCATTCTGGACTCGTTGACATATAATTTGCTAGGTTTTGGTGGACATTGGATCTGGCACGTATTTCGGTACAAGTCGGATACCAATATCCGGGTCAACGGATCATTTTGAGATCGGCTCATCAGAATCCAATTTTGGATATACCGTTGAGTTCGTATCATCATTCTGGACTCGTTGATATGTAGTTTGCTGAGTTTTGAGAACTTTGGCTCCGACACGCATTTTTGTGCAAATCGGAATTCTACGTTCTGGTCAACGGACCAAATTGAGATCGGGTCAACGGAATCCAATTCTGGAGATACCGTTGGGTTCGTATCGTCATTCTGGTTTCATGGACATATAATTTGTTATATTTTATAGACTTGTTTTCTTGCACATTTTTCGGTGCAAAACGGCTCCGAACGGATACCGTTTTTGATCCAAAATTACCTCTTTACCCTTGTGTCCAATTTGGACCGATGGGTAGGCTATCCTAGCTAATTTGACTATTCTGGACACGTTGGCGATGTTTATTTCATCATCCGACAATATTTGTTGATAATTTCTCTGAGTTTAACATTTTTATAATTAATTAATAATTAATTCTTATAATATTCGTATTTCGGGATTAGTACAACGGAACTGAGATCAGTCAATTCCAGTGATCACGTATCGCTAAATTGGCAAGACGGACACGTGGATCACTATAATAAGATTATCAACTTTATCGTTGATCATTTCATCTCGATTTGCGTGTCGTAAGTTTTGACGTACGAATAACGAAGTACACTTTAATCTCTAATAATTAGACTAGATTTGACCCTGTTTGACCCGATTGACTAGTTGACCAAAGTCAACTGTAAGTCAACACTTGACCTAGTTTGACTAAATTATTGACCGGAGTTGACCTAGAGTTGATTTGACTCAGAAGAACCTAGGATAAAATAGATTGCTTGTAGAGATTTATTTATTACAACTTGAACACCTTGTAACCTGTGTTGCTTTAAATAGGACTCTGTGGCTTCAGTTGGACCCCTATACTTATAAGCTGTTCAGGTTATCAAGCGAGTACATTCTCTGATTATTTCATATCCTGTTAGAATTATTTTTCTGTTTTAGATTACTTTACTTGATGATGTCACGTTGGTAACACGGATTAGTACTATATGGATCTATTCTTGAGATGTTATCCCCTCAGGGAGTATCGTATACTACATGTTCTGTGTGTTTCACTTACATGGTGTATCACTGTGCTTCACGATTCTTCTATCACTTGTGACATGTACTCTCATGATCACAGAGTCTTCCCAGAATCACCCTATTTATGGGTATTCCTAGAATCACCCTATTTATGGGCATTCCCAGAATCACCCATTTATGGGCTATCCATGTATCACCCCTTGTGGGCCTTTGCAGGGAATCATAACATAACCTGGTTGGATCCTTGTATTGATTGGGGGTATGGGGGTAGAAGTAACATGTGAATAATATCCAAGTAGTATAGTTTCTAGAATCACTCCATAGTATAGTTCCCAGAATCTCCTATGCCATTCACATGTTTATATTGTACTCTGACTCACAAGCCACTGTTAGTTCTCTACTTATAGTAGATATTTCTATTACAGTTCTCTCTCTCTGTTTACATACTGTATTTCTTTCAGATCATGTATCTTACTTTACTGCATGATTATATTTTCTAACCTGCTATGATCTGTTGAGATGTATTGTGCTCGCTCCTGTCCTGACTGGACATGTTGATAAATTTTACAGATAGCTTGAGGTTGCCTGCTAGCCTAGAGGAGACACATTAGAGGTTGTTTAGTTAGCTATTTTCAGTTGTCTGGAGTTGTATTTACTTTATGGATTACTGTATTTGAGCTTTGAGACGTATTTTTGGGTTTGTGTATCTTAGACACTTAGACTTCTATCTGCTGTATCTCTTTTGGATTTCATGTTTTATCTATCTTCCATTATGCTCTACCTTAGATGTGATTGAGTTTACATTCTACTATATCACCCCCATTCGGGAGTATAAACTGCTTAGCCTTATACTGTTAGATGTATGAGACCTAGGACAGCGTTTACCATCGACACTGCGGCGTAGGCTGGGCGTTGTTACGTTCTCGTGCCCTTACTCTAGGGTGCGGGTCGTGACACATTTTTAGTGGTGGCCCATGCCGGTCAAGTTTATGTAGTGGTATTCGAACTAGAGTACCACTACAGCCTGCAGTAGAATTAGGATATATTTTTTTGATGGTACTCAATCACAGTTAGGATCCCCTGAGAGATTCCTGGGACGACCCTTGAAATCTTATTTTAACTTCGATTTGAAAACTCTCTTCCCTTGATTTAATTTATCTTTACTTTCTGTTGTTGAATTTGATTTTGATGGATTATTGTTGAATTTGAGTTTGTATTTATTGATTTTGATGGAAGATTTTGAATTTTGAATCTTGATGTTAGCTGTAGCATTCGAGTTTGTATTTTATGATTTGAAGGATTTTTGTTCATTTTTGAATCTTGATGTTCATTGATAAATTTCATTTTTGGGTATTCATTGTTGATTTAATTTAATTTTTGTCAAAATAAATTATATGGGCTAGGTCATCTAAGTTATAGAATCTGGTCTTCTATAGTCACATTAGCCAGCATTGTGAGGACATATAGTCTGATTTTGGATATATTTCTAGGGTGTGGGAATTTAAGGTTTTCGCAGCCAAGCTAGCGCATCGCAAAAATGTTAAATACCATGATTCTAGTGGTATGTGCCTAAGTCGAGGACTCTGTGATTATCATAGCCTTGCTTACTAGTATGACGAAGATTTAGAGTACCATGATTGTGGATAGACGCATATGATTATCAGATTGTACCTTAAATATTTTTGAACATGTTTTCTCTACTTTTGTTTCAGTCCTTCAAAAAAAAGAAGTTATTATCTGTTTTGTTTTGCTTCTCATTATTTAACTTAGGAGTAGCTTTAGCTATTTTTATGAACCTTGTGCAACTTCTTACTATAAATTTCTTCTTAATACAATAAATCGACGATTTTGCTAGACCTTATCTTGGATTTGATATTATAGCTATGGTTTCAAAATGCTTCTTCCTTTAAACAGATAAGCAGAATAGATTTTATTGTTATTTCTTCTTGCTATTATTATTGTATTAAATAATGATAATAATAATAAAACTGTCTTGATTTCACCAATCACCTACTTTGTAATCTTGGTAGGAATCTAAATGTTGGTCTTGATATAGAATTTGATTTTTATATTGGGACATGAAATATATATAGTGGACACAGACTCTTTGCCTGACATGTATGCATGCTACACTTGATTTCCCACCTATCTAAATACATATTAATATGTTGTGATGTTTAAATTGTCAAAATCCCAATATTTTGGTTTTCTTGCTTTTCCAGTTTAAATTCGTAATTCAAATAAAGATTTCATGTTATTAGTTATGTTTACATCACTGCACAAGTATGTTATACGTAGGGTTTCAATTCAAAAAAAAATTTGTTGAGTTTTGTTTTGAATTTGTCAAATCTAAGACTGTGTGCATATTAACCCTTAATATTGGATTTTAAATATTAGTTCAAATTGTTGTTTTAAATGTAATATTTTGAGCTATATACATTGTGGTATGTAGGGATATAAATTTAGGTTTCGTATTCTTACATGTTAGGTTGTGATAAACATTGGGTTGGATGATGTTCAAATTTCTCTAATATCCTAAAACTGAATACATGTTAACATTTTTACATTGATTTCCAAGTTTAGTTCACTTTCAGATTTAGTATGTAATATTGAACTGTATGCATAGATAAATGTATGGATAGTATGTTAGGGTTTTATTTCCATCATGTTAGGTTGTGTTAGGCATTAAGTTGGTTGTGATGTTCAAGCCCCTAGATTCTGAAATTTTATTATGTTAATATTGCACTGGTTTAAATGTTAGCTTATTTTCAGATTTTGTATGTAAATGCTGAACTAAAACTAGAGTTAACCTTTCAATACTAAGCTATAACCCTGTACAAGGACACACACACCCTAACTTAGTATACACTGTCATGTAACTTAACCCTTCCCCTCTATGTTATGTTCATATATCTATATAGATACATATAGAGCTTAGGCATACATGTTATAATGTATATAGATACATAACTAAATCTCTACCTCTTTATATATATATATATATATATATATATATATATATATATATTATTATATATATATATAATTATATATATATATATATATGGTTAGCCATGCACGTTATGAGTAAATAGGTTGTGTGTTGTAGATTGTTTAACCAATATGCCATAGTGTAACTGGATAGCTATTGTTTTGAAACCCAAATCCTCCTATACTCTTCATGTATATTCCACATACTCCCATGCCTACTATCTAACCATATGAACATGTCCATATATACCCATACACACACAACCACACATAACCTTTACATAATGCTAGCTTTTCCCTCTCTAACACCCTCTATATATACATATTATGATTGGATTTCCATGTAAGTGACTTTCATTCCTTAACTTTTGATTTTGATTTTTCTGAACCCTTTATAGATAATTGGTAGTTACCTTTCTTTATTTTTTATGATAATACCAGTTTTCGTGTAGGATGGTAGACTGCCTTACAGTTTTGATGATTTGTTATTTCTGTATCTTTTCTAGTTAGCACCCTAGATTGCTTGTGTGTTTTGATACCCTATGACCGTTTCGGTTAGCATGACTAGTATACCTAGATGAGACTTTCACTGCCACCATATGCCATGACCCTGTATGCCATCCTTTTTGATGGTATGATTTGTTTAAGTTCTGGGACTTGATTGTGGGGGTTTGACCTAGAGGGAGTATGAACATTTTAATTTCGAGGACGAAATTTTTATAAGGTGGGTAGGATGTGAGCACCCTGAATTTTGGGTTAATTATTTTATTTTTATTTTACTTTCTGATTGATTTAGTTTCAATAAATAATTATTCTGTTTATTTATCCTTAAGTGTACTTTTCTGTGCCTTTGATATTTGGAGTGTCAGGGATGTTCAACTCTGGAAATCTTCTTCACGAGTTTTGTAGTGGACATGATTACCTTCATGATGGTATATAATGTCTCATCCAAACTTGTTCCCTTGTACTCTTTCTGCTTCGCGAACTTCGGGTCGATTCAGACCATTTGATTATTAATTTTCCCACTCTTTTCCTTGATCATTATTAGCACGTTACCGTGACTTTTAATTTGGGAGCGCAAGACCAGTCATTTTTTGAAACCAACTTATCATGATGATCTACTCGAGATGCTCTTCACCCATGACCTTCATGTCCCACTCAGACACGCATTTTGTGCTCCATTTGCTTCACACAACTTTCTGACACGTGACCCGATTTTATTTCACCCACGGTGTCACATTCATTTTCCAACTTGATTTATGGGTACCCTGTCGACCAAAACCAGTCAGCCCCAATTTGGACATGGCCCACATTGAGCCTACTACCCATAACACTTGTGTCCCATTTATTGGAATCCCCATGTGCTACTTATTTACCCATGATCATCAACACCTATTTTTATTCGATTTTTTGCACAATGTCCGGTTTTGATCCAATCCGGCTCCACCAAGTCCAACCCAGCTTCGTGCTACCCTCAGCTCATTATCCTTGAAAAATAATATCAGATATCCTTCTACCTATTTTTTAATATTTAATAGAAATTTCTGTTGATTTAAATCCCTAAGAATGACCTATTTTCCTATATTTAAAATCCTAGCCATAGGTTCCTCTCATTCAATCCTCACCCTACATTTTCCAAACACTCTCACAAAATTTCCCTCCTAATAGCAGCCGGCCCTAAATTCTATGTAGAGACCACTTTTTCTCTCTCTTCTCTCTCTAATTTCACACAATTACTCTCTTTCTCTCTCTCACTTATTTTTTTCCCATACAAAACAAAACACACACACAGCACCATCACCTTAGCCCGAGCCCCTGGCCGGACTTTCCCTGGCCGTTGACCACCGGCCTCCTCCGTGGCCGAGCACGGCCGGCCACCCACCAGAGGCCTCCTCCTTTCCTCCTCCTTCTCCTCCATCATCCCACCACCGAGCTCAACCACCATCAACCACCATCATCACCCTCCTAAACCGCCACCACCACAAACCACTCAGTCGACCACCTCGGCCGCCGCCCCCCGTGCCAGGCGCCGCCGTCGGGCCAGGCCGTGCGTGCAGTCCTGCGCACAAGCGACAGCAGCTGCGGCAGCAGTGCGCGCACAGGCCGGCCGAAAATGGCCGTGGCGCGAGCGTGCAGCGCTGCCGGGGCCGGCCGCCGCCGCCATGGCTGGCCTCCCCCCGTGGGCAAACACCGGCGACCCCCCTGGGTCCGCCATCTCCTCCTCCAGCGCGACGTATAGGCGATTCGTGCATTTCGCACGAATTCCCGCGGCGACGCGCGCGAAATCAAGTCCGTTTTGGCGTTCCGTCGCAGCAACTTCGCGTGCGATTTCGAGAAATTCGACCGTTGGATCGTCGATTTCTTCCTTCCGTCATCTCGGTATATCCACCTTCACTCCTGTCAATTTTTATCAGTTGATTTTATCGTTTGATACATCAAAACCAGCCACCAAGTTGACTGTTTAAATTGTATTAATTTTGGACAGTTTTGTGGGGTCAACTTCGTCTTGTACCTCCTCCACCGCAGCTCCGTTTGGTGTGCTACTAGTTCCTGTGCGAAGCTGGTATAACCCTCTTGTACCCCTCCAGTTTCGTTTCATTGTGAGCTTGTTTGATTGGTTGAATCGACGCCAAAGTTGGCCGTCCGAATTCGTAATTTCTAACTTGTAAAATTCTATTTTTGAACACGGGACTCCAGATTTCATTTCTGACACTACCATTAGACTTGTGGCGTCGTTCTGGCATATTTTCATATAAAATTTGTTAGATTTGAGGACGTGGGCCCCGGCACATTTTTGGTACAAAATGTGGGTCCCACAGTCCGGGTCAACGGGACTTTTTGACGCCGACTCATCGGAATCCAATTCCGGATATACCGTTGAGTTCGTATCGTCATTCTGGACTCGTTGACATATAATTTGCTAGGTTTTGGTGGACATTGGATCTGGCACGCATTTCGGCGCAAGTCGGATACCAATATCCGAGTCAACGGATATTTTGAGATCGGCTCATCGGAATCCAATTCCATATACTGTTGAGTTTGTATCGTCATTCTAGGCTCGTTGACATATAGTTTGCTGAGTTTTGAGAACTTTGGCTCCGGCACGCATTTCTGTGCAAACCGAAATTCCAAGTTCTGGTCAACGGACCAAATTGAGATCTGGTCAACGGAATCCAATTCTGGAGATACCGTTGGGTTCGTATCGTCATTCTGTTTCGTGGACATATATTTTGTTATATTTTATAGATTGTTTTCTTGTACGTTTTTCGTGCAAAACGGCTCCGACACGGATACCGTTTTTGACCCGAAATTACCTTTTTACCTTGTGTCCAAATTGGACCGATGGGTAGGCTATCCTAGCTAATTTGACTATTCTGGACACGTTGGCGATGTTTATTTCATCATCCGACAATATTTGTTGACAATTTCTCTAGTTTAACCTTTTTATAATTAATAATTAATTCTTATAATATTCGTATTTCGGGATTAGTACAACGGAACTGAGATCAGTCAATTCCAGTGATCTTGTATCGCTGAAATTGGCAAGACGGACACGTGGATCACTATAATAAGATTATCAACTTTACCGTTGATCTCTTATCTCGATTTAGTGTCGTAAGTTTCGACGTATGAATAACGAAGTACACTTTATATCTCTAATAATTAGACTAGATTTGACCCTGCTTGACCCGAGATTGACCAGTTGACCAAAGTCAACTGTAAGTCAACACTTGACCTAGTTTGACTAGATTATTGACCGGAGTTGACCTAGAGTTTATTTGACTTAGAAGAACCTAGGATAAAATAGATTGCTTGTAGAGATTTATTTATTACAACTTGAACACCTTGTAACATGTGTTGCTTTAAATAGGGCTCTGTGGCTTCAGTTGGACACCATATACTTATCAGCTGTTCAGGTTATCAGGCGAGTACATTCTCTGATCATTTCATATCCTATTAGAATTATTTTCCTGCTTTAGATTACTTTACTTGATGCTGTCACGTTGGTAACACGTTAGTACTATATGGATCCATTCTTGAGATATTATCCCCTCAGGGAGCATCGTATACTACATGTTCTGTGCGTTCACTTACATGGTGTATCACTATGCTTCACGATTCTTCGATCACTTGTGACATGTACTCTCATGATCACAGAGTCTTCCCAGAATCACCCCATTTATGGGCATTCCGAATCACCCCATTTATGGGCATTCCCAGAATCACCCATTTATGGACTATCCATGTATCACCCCTTGTGGGCCTTTGCATGGAATCATAATATAACCTGGTTGGATCCTTGTGTATTGATTGGGGGTACGGGGAAGTAGAAGTAGACATGTGAATAATATCCAAGTAGTGTAGTTCCCAGAATCACTCCATAGTATAGTTCCCAGAATCTCCTATGCCATTCACATGTTTATATTGTACTCTGACTCACTAGCCACTATTAGTTCTCTACTTATAGTAGATATTTCTATTACAGTTCTCTCTCTGTTTACATACTGTATTTCTTTCAGATCATGTATCTTACTTTACTGCATGATTATATTTTATAACCTGTATGATCTGTTGAGATGTATTGTGCTCGCTCCTGTCCTGATGGACTTGTTGATAAATTTTACAGATAGCTTGGAGGTTGCCTGCTAGCCTAGAGGAGACACATTAGAGGTTGTTTAGTTAGCTATTTTCAGTTGTCTGGAGTTGTATTTACTTTATGGATTACTGTATTTGAGCTTTGAGACGTATTTCTGGGTTTGTATATCTTAGACACTTAGACTTCTATCTGCTGTATCTCTTTTGGATTTCATGTTTTATCTATCTTCCATTATGCTCTACCTTAGATGTGATTGAGTTTACATTCTGCTATGTCACCCCCATTCGGGGAGTATAAACTGCTTAGCCTTATACTGTTAGATGTATGATACCTAGGACAGCGTTCTACTGACACTGCGGCGTAGGCTGGGCGTTGTTACGTTCTCGTGCCCTTACTCTAGGGTACGGGTCGTGACATCAACGAAGTTGGCAATCCTGCATGAAGCAAGGATTGCCAACTAGCTAACACTCCATGTCAAAACTCTCTGTTTAGAGAGTTTTGATACATAATTGTTCTGGACTGTCAACGCAGTTGACAGTCCTAACGTTAAGCAGGACTGCCAACAAAGTTGGCAGTCCTGCATGAAGCAGGGACTGCCAACTAGCTGATAATCCAAATCAAAACTCTCTGTTTGGAGAGTTTTTATACATAATTGTTTAGGACTGTCAAAGAAGTTGGCAGTCCCATTGTTAAGTAGGACTTCTAACTTGTTAAGTAGGACTGCATGAAGCAAGGTCTGCCAACTATCTGACAGTCCAAATCGAAACTCTCTGTTTGGAAAGTGTTGATATGAAATTGTTAAGACTGCAAACATAGGTGGCAGTCCTACATGAAGTATTAACTGCAGAGTCCTGCAGTCCTACTTTATGCACACTGATACTCTGATACTCTTGTACACAGGTAAACACATATTCCATACATGTAAACATATATTGCACACAGGTAGACACATATTTTACACAGGTAAACACATATTACTACATATTGCACACAGGTAAACACATATTGCACACAAGTAAACACATATTGCACATAGGTAAACCCATATTACTACAAAACACATATTGAACTTTATATTACAAAATGATATAATTTACTGTATACAAAAGTGGTTCCTCCATATACAAAATACAAAAGTGTAAAATATAAATGTTCCTCATATTTAGTCGATTACGTATCGGTCGATTTTGATGTCGAAGTCGCCAACAGTTAAGTCTCTAGGCTCCTCAATATTCAACAACTTCTTATAGTAATTGATTTGATCAATAAAAGGTGTCGTCCAGGCGATTGCTTCGTCCGGTGCATGTTTGTACCAAATTGTTGAAGGTGGAGGAATCAGAGAATAATCGATCAATCTTAGTATGACAAAGTGGTTCCCGATATGCCTTATAGTACAAAGGTTAGATTGTCTATGCTCAGCCGAAGGAGCGCACATCAGGAAGAAAGTATTGTTAATACCCGGAAATAACTACAATAGGTATCTTGTACCTATTACCAAATAAATATGGCAGACGGGGGACATGTAGTGGTCTTCACGGTAACAATGTCATTGCACGGAATACTTGTCAACAAGTTTCCAATTGTTTCTTCTCTTAGCATGCGGGTAGAATGGAAGACGAGTCTCTAACTCCTCGTACAGCTTCTGCCTTATTGTCTCCATCCTTCTTTGTTGGAATAACCAACATGTCTTGCAAGCACATGAAATCCACAATGGTCATCCGAAAGGACATCAATTAGACCAAATGTAACTACGAATCTCAGGTCAAAAATTTTGAATATACAACCCAGTGTATGGCTAAGCATGGTATATTACTTGGCATGTCCTTTTTTGCTTTTTCCTTCGAATGGCAAGCTTGCTCTTCTTTTTGTACCAGCCACACTACTGACAAGCGTTGGAGACTGAGCTTGCTCTAAGGTTCATTCAATATGCTCGAAGGAAGATGAATCTCTTAGTTGACTCCATCCTTCTCTTTTGTGAACTACTCATTCTTGTTTGAGGTCTGCCCTTGGGATTGGAAACAACGGACGGCTCATGCATTCTAATAGTCATCGGGCATGTAATTTCTTGGATTTTAAGCTCAATGCACTCCCGCTCCGCTCCTATTGAGGCACACCACCTAGCGTGGAGAAGTTTCACTTGTGACAAAGAAAAAAAAAATCATCACCACTCTTCACTGCGGGTATTACACACAACTGTCTCCAACGTTCATCAATAGCACCTACCGTGTCACGACCCGCACCCGGATATTCGAGCACAAGTATGTAGGCCATGACTAGCCTATGCTGTAGTATCGACAGTAGAACGTTGTCAAGTACCCAATAAATATCTACAACATTTATGATCCATAATATCAACATGTACTCAAATGTCATACAACTAAGAAATATATGAAATAAGAAAGATATTAGTAACACTGAATCAACCAGAATCTACAAATGATCATACATATCAGAAATATATCGGAGACTATAGAAGCATAAAAAATCTCAGTTGAAGACATCCCTTCGCCACAGCACAGAAGATGTAAAAGACTCAGGCTCAGTGCTAAAAAGGTAAAACAGAAGATATTGAGAGAAGTCCCTTCATTGTCATGTCTACCAAAGTCTAGTAAAGACACATCAAGACCATACATAAGGGACTAATTCTGTTCTTCTACAAAGGATCTAGTACAGATTCGACAGAAGCCTAGAGGGATCTACAAGGGATGCAATCTTCATCGAAGCACAGCCTTCTTCTTTTCGATACACATGCTGGAGGATTGACCTCCACCGAAGCATGTTCTGATATTCTAGTGGGCGCAGCCTCTCAGAAGTATATTAGTAACTCAGCACTTTGAAGAAGCCAGAGCCTTCAAGCCAGAGACGCAGACACTTACCTGCACCAACCTCAGAAACAAGATGGTGGTAGAGCCCTTCTTCCCTTCTTTTATTCCAAAAGCCGGTGTCTTCACTCCAGAGGCACAGCTATCTGCCTGCGCCAATCTCAGACGCGCAAGGGTGTCATACCTTTTTCTTCGCAGCCAACGCCTTCACTGTTCAGAGGTGCAGCTACTTACCTGTGTCCGTATGAGGCACAGGATGGTGATATGCTCACACCATCTCCATTTCCACAGCTCAGTCATCTGCTCTGGATCAGAAGCTTAAGTCACTTCTCTACAAGAGACTTGGGAACTCCTATCGCAACTAATATAAGTCAACATGTCACTCCAAAAACCCAGTAACCTCGCCAACCTGAAGTACAAGCCTACTTGTCGCCTACAGCACAGTGACTCTGGTAGCCTGAAACACAGCTTCATAAGTTACTATATACGCATAGAAGTCTCGTCGTTATTCGAAGCCAAGTCCACTCATCGCCTGAAAGAACAGAGGTTCTGTCGTCTCCAGAAGCACGGTCTACTCGTCGCCCCAGAAGCACAACAATACTTAGTCCTCACCAGAGGCAAAGGAAGCATGGGTCCACCCCAATTGGTTTGTTTAAACCGCCTCTTGCAGAGAAGATTGGGATTAAATCATGATTGATATCATATTAGATTGATTTAAATCTTAGATGAGGATCAATTAGACTCCAAATCTAAGATGAAATTCTAAGATTTATTCGGCTGTATCTGAGCAAGTAAATTGGCATACGCCACGTGTCACCTCCTTCGGTTATGTTTATAACCACCAAAGATCTCGTTTGAGGGGAACCTCGATGTTCGCCACGTGTCAGCGTCGTAGAAGCCCGTACCGTGCAATGACGGCATATTCTTTCATATCTCAGGAACCCTAATACACATCGTATATGTGCTCGGTTCTCTATAAATAGAAGGATTGTTTCTTCCACAAAAGCATCGACAGAGGAAAATCGACAATCGACAATCTTCAAAGGAGCAGCGATCTCCATCTATGAAGAGTCGACCACCCTCATCCACTGATCAACCAAAGAACCAACCAACTAACCATCTTCAAGGGATCTTCTCCTCCAGACAGCCTCTTGATCGGTGACCCCAGTCCCATCAAAGGAACCAAAGAGCCATAGCAAGGTTGATTCGTCATCAGATCGTCAACGGAGTAAAGGAGCCGCTATAGTGCTCGATCTCCACCATCACACTTTTCCAGAAACCTCTTCTCCCTGCAATTAGAATATTTTGTTTAGGACTTCCTTCTTTGTACACAGATACCTTATACGTTCAATGAAGCAAAAAGTTCGTTCAACCTTTTGTTACGTCGAACAAAATGGCGACTCTGCTGGGGACTACCTTCTTCTCCAACGAGAAGACGGTGACGCAATCTGACGACAACTTACTGGGAGCTTCTCAAGACATGCTGGTCGTACGCTTCGACCAGTAGGCTTTTGAAGATCTCCTCTCTGATGAAAAGTCAGAGACTTCGAAGCGGTTCGTACAACCGAAGAAGACTCGACGTGTCTAGAGGCCTAAGGCGGCTGCAGCCAGCAGCACGATGGCGGGAACTGCGTCTCAGGACCCCCTCAACGTCAAGGCCATAAAGATGATCTCAGCTGCTATAGCCTTATCCCCTCGCCTAATTCCTGTCTCGGGAAAGCATGGCAAAGAATATGGTGGTTCCATGGTTGATCTGATGAAGGAACGATGTCGAAAGAGGTGCACACCGGTCCAACCCCTCACGACGGGAGTATTACCGGCAAGGAGATCTGTCTTCGACAGAATCGCTTTTCCTTCAGGTAAACCTTCGACGGACTATGAATACTGCTCACCCGTTGGGGGTAGTAGAAAGAGATCCCAGGTGGCTCGCGCTTCGTACAACAAGTATGCGACACCAGCTGCAGACCAAAGGCCCGTGTTGACAGTAACACGCGCAACCGACGAAAAGCTATACAAAACTGGCTCTCACGCTCTGCTGCCTCAACCAGTCGAATCTCCCTTCCATTGGGGTACTCATGTGCGTAAGCCAAGCCGGGGGTACGTCCCACGGAGGGAGCTACGCGAGCAGAGTTCCCGCAGAAGCGACATGAGGCTTCCTCTCCAGACCTGCTCCGATCGTGCTTACATACAGCTTCCATGCATGTACAACGGCAGTACTACGACAGAAGATCCAACCCTCTCCCAAGCAGAAAAAGAATCTGTGGTGCAAGACGTGCCAAAATCAAGGCACTCTTATACCCAGATTACCATCAACTACGGTTGTCAGCAGACGGTTGTGCCATCGCCAAGCAGGCGCTCAGTCTTCCAGAGACTCTACTCCACGCCACAGGCCTAACAGGGGGTCGGTGAGACATACAGAAGATGAGCCATGTATTGCCACATGCTATGCGGTGCAGGATTCCAGAGCTTTCAAGGAGCCCTCCCAGAATCCTCCTATATCGGTTGTTAAACCGAAAAGGAGGTCAGAGAACAGCAAAGCTAAGGTACCCGACGCAGGTGTGTTCCAAGGCACTCATTTCAAATCTGCATTGGATGCCTTGTCAAAAACTGGGAGTAGCCAGCCTCCTACCATACACAACAACCCTGTGTTCCAATCTGACGAGGCACAATACGATACATATGTCTCCATTGACGCAGCCAATCACGAGACCGGGGGTAGCAACCATACTGAGTCTGAAAAAGATTACAATCTTACGGTATATCCTCAGGACAGCGAGACTCAGGCGTTTGAGCTAGAAAGTGAAGGATCTACGACTCCCTCGAGTCACCCTTACACTCGGTCTGTCTTCATGGCCGACGGCAATGAGGAAGACAACAATAAAGCACTCAGACATATCGAAGTCCTCGAGACGAAGTTAGAAATGCTGACGGACACCATGAAGACCCTGTCTTCAGTCATAATTGACCTCAAGAGTAGCATGGCCCTCGCTGCCTCTACACCTGCGTGTGATCCGCCAACCAATAACGAATCCAGCAGGTTACCTACTGCCAATCAGGCAGGACCATCCTCGTCTACTCCATCGGCTACAGGATCCGTAATGCCGATTGAGATACAACAGGCCATCAAGGAGCTGTTTGCTCGTCATGATGCCAAGGAGAAGCAAGCAACGCTCCGGAAGATGGAAATCCGGTAGCCATACCCTGCCGAGTAGGACAACATCATCTATCCTTCCAAATACAATCCGTAGACGCTTACACCTTATGAAGGGAAGGGGTCTCTCCGATAATACTTGAGGTACTTTGCCTCAATAATGGGGCATCTACTAAAGGATGACGCCCTCATGTCCAACATATTCAAAGGAGCCCTGCAGGGGGTAGCCTATGAGTGGTTCTGCAGTCTTTCGGACGTCTGTATCTCGTCATTTGAAGACCTGAAGACTCGGTTCGTGGACCGATTCTACGAAGGAGGCATTGATATGACCATGTCGACCCTCATGGAAATTATCCAAAGGGAGAAAGAGCATATCCGCACATACATCGAGCGCTTCCGCCAGGCAGCCCTTAGATTACCACCCGGTATGCCCGAGCCTATGCTTATGGACTCTTGTCACAAGAACATGCTGCCTATTATAAAATTATGGCACAGTGCTCCCCGCACGGAGTGGACGCCTTTCATTACAGAGGCGGATGTCGCACAAAAGAAAGCCCAGGATGAGCAGCTCCTGGGGCTACACATTCCTGCGCCCGAAGACAAGGGGAGACGCTCGTACAGCAACAACCCTAAAGACGAAAAAGGCAAGCAAGCCATGACCGTCAACATCTTCAAAGGTTCAGCAGCTGCGAACTCCAAGTCTACAGAAGCGTAGAGGCCGAGGAAGACTTACTCCTTCAAAAGTGAGGATACGCTGGAGCTCTTCGAGATGCTTATGAAGAGTGGCAAACTGTCCATCCCGCCACCCAGGCATCCTGATGAAGTGGGAAAGGTAGACCATCCCAAGTACTGCCATTATCACATGTATGTCCCTCACTCAACACAGGACTGCTATGTGTTGAAGGGATAAATTTAGTGCCTCATTAACGCCAACATCATATCATTGGATTACAAAGAGAAGAAACACAGCCAACATGGTTACGCTCTAGTTCGAAAGTTTTCCAGCCATAGAGGTACAAGATGGCATCATCCCTATTCCAAAGGCGACGATGGAGGTAGTCAACCTTCTGCCAGCATGGGACAACGCTCAAGGGCTCATCCCGTTCTTTACGCCTTGAGGCAAAGTCATGTGGATACATCCTGACTTGGTTCCCGACATGATGATATCTATGACCCTTTCTGCCAAAGGAAAGAAAAGTAAGGCATGCCGCATGGTCTCGACGTCGACCAATGATGCTTTGGTGACTACCTGTTCGACACAGAGGCAAGAGGAGAGCCAGGCTCCAGATCAGGAGGAGTCTCCACCAAATACTTCCCCCGTCCAAGATATATCAGGAGCAGGTCCACCTCAAATCCCTAAGGCACCAGAGGCAGGTCCATCCCGGGCCCCTACCGTAGACAAACAGAAACAGAAGGAGGTTCGTTTCGACAAACCTCTCAGAAAGGATCTAACAATCTGGCCTATTAAGTCCTACAACTTCGATATTCGAGCGTAGCTGGCTAATACTCCGGCTAGATTATCATTTTTCGAGCTCCTCCGCCTTTCTAAAGAGACCCGAGATCCGGCCAGTGAAGCTTTATAGAACGCCGAGTCCTTCCTCACCCAGGTTCATGTCACCCCCGTTTCCCGTATTTCGTATTAATACTCGTAATCGGATTTTGGCATGTATTTTATTTTCTCGACTTGTGGAATTTTGAGTTTTCTCGTATTTTGGGTTTCGGCTCGGCTCGGTTTTAATTGATTTGGTTTGAGTTGGTTTGATTTTAAAACCCCATGGAATACTCTAACTTATACTCCATCCTCATTCCACCACAACCCACTCTCATTAATATCTCCACCAACCTTCTCTCTCCTCATTAGTCTTCCATTAATTTTCCATCATCTTCTTCCTTCTTCCACACAACATTCCACCCATAGGCAAGTGCACCTTGCCACCAAATAAGTACCACATTTTATTTGTCTATTAGCTAGATTAGGCCATGGAGAACAATATTAGAACTTGGCATTTTGTGATTTGGAGCTTCCATTTTTCTAGATCTAGGTTTTAACCATTTTCGAAAATTCTTGGTTTTGATCTATCAAACTTTGATTTTTTTTTTGCTTGTTTTGATGCTTCTATGTGGAAGAGAATTCAATTTTACACAAGTTAGAACTTTAAAAATCCAGATTTTGTTTTGATTTGGCCAAGATATGAAGAATTGAATTTTTGGTGTTCTTGATGCTTCCTCTCGGCCTGGAGAAGAAGACTTCAGCTTGCGCTCTTTATCGCAGTGCTGAACTGCACATCCTCCCCTTGGCCAGCGCTCTTTAGCGCAGTACCGACCGGGCAGCTCGCCCTTTGGCGAACCTCACTCGCCCCCTGCACCATCGGCCCCCTGCGCCATCGCCCCTGCGCCCTTGGCCGCCTGCGCCATCGCCTCCTGCGCCCTTGGCCCCCTGCGCCATCGCCCCTGCACCCTTGGCCTCTGTGCCACCGGCCCCTGTACCATCGTCCCCTGCGCCCTTGGCCCCCGGCGCACTTGGCCCCCTGCGCCATCCATCCCCCGGCGCACTTGACCCCGGCGCCATCCACCCTCTGCGCAACCCACTTGCCCATGATGGTTTGGTTTATTTCTTGGACTTGGCTTCTATTTCGTGGATTGGGTTTGAGATCTTGTTCCACACAGCACGACTATCTTGACCCAACATGACCTGGCATGGTTTTCGATAATTTTGCTTATGACTAATACGTTTTTTCTGATTTCTGTGAAGTATGATTTTAGTATCTCTGATCTTCTTGATAGTGACCCGATGACTTGTAACCTGTAATTCCTGATTAATCTCTACAACCATATATTTGATAGTGGCCCGTGGCGGCGTACTCTTGACTTATGACTTGTAACTTGACTTGACTTGATGCCGTTGCGATGGCTAATTTGACTCTTGTAACTAACTCTGACACCGTGGGTGTTCCTGCTTGCTTGTTTGTGCAATCCACTTGTCTTGCATCATGTCTAGGACATGACTCTCTGGTTCCCACGGTCAGGGATTCGCACTAATATGGATTAGGCTAATGACTAGATCAAACTATAGTTTATGGAGATTTCTAGTCACAGGCAATCTCGTTATCTGGGCTGCTTTAATGGACTTGTAGCTTGCCGACGAGTAGAGCACATTTCCAGCATACTGTCATGTATTGCACCTCTAAGTCACCTAAGGGTATATCGTCTCCTGGGCGATGTACCCAACCATACTCTCAACCCGCGGAAGGATAACTAGATAGTCTGCAGGGCTTGGGACTGGGAATTTCTCATTGTATCTTGTTAGTAATTAGGCTTGTGATAACCCTAGTTAGTTAAGTAGCAAGCCGTAGTATTTGCTTGGCCGCTTGTGAATGGATGGTGTCCAGCCTGGTCTAAGTCTCGTCTAAGTCCCTGTACCTGGTACTCCTGTACATGATTGTTTTACTTATCTTTAACAATAAATAGGGTAGAGACAAGGCGCTATTAGGCGAAGGGTTACAACCCCGGTCCTTGTTTGGTTTACGGGTTGTAACCTGGCTCCCGGAACGGTTCCACGTCCCTAGTCGTTCATTGTCCTGTTGTACTCTTTAGTACTTGTACTTTCTTCTATTTTCTTATGTTCTGATATGCTAGCTTTTGTCCTTATTTCGTGGCCTCCTTTGTGGCACTTGCTCTTTCTGGGGTTTGACCCAGCTGGTTTTGTGTGGCCAGATTTCGGAGCAGCACCCGAGGATCTACCGAACCTCCAGCCCGATGGTGGCGACTAGAAGGAACCCGGGCTACGAGTGGGTTTTCTATTTTGTTTCACTCACTCCATTGTAAAATTATTCTTTTGAGGCGTTTAGCCGACGAGCACCTGTTAGCTCGATGCATATTTACTTACTGTCTGCCTACGGGCTGTAAACATGATTAACAAATCCTAGGGTTGATCATGTATGACTTAACTCTTGCTAGTCCTCGTATTTTGTATGACTAGCTTCATGATCAACTGAATATGTAATAGTTGGGACGCCTTTTATTGTATATTTGAGTGATCTAACATCTTGTAACTCTTATTACTTGCTTAAGATTGAGACAATAGGCTTGACTTAAGAGACCGTTGGCTTGTAGTAAACCCTCATATCTAGACAGCCGTGACCGTATAGCGAGGTGGATTCCATTTCAATATACGTAGCTGGCTATGTCCGCCCCCGCTCTCCAGTATTCTGGTTCTGGGGCGTGACAGTTCAGCCACCTAAAGTGGATCCTGCAGCTTGCCCACATTGCCACAGCGTGGTCGAAGTGATTCCCAATATCACTTTCACCCAGCAAGACATGCTGCTAAAGAATAACCGGCATAATCGTCCCATGTACTATACCGGGTATGTCGGTGCGATTAAGGTCGATCGTATCCACATCGACCCAGGTTCCTCTTTGAGTATTATCCCAAGAAGCCTGCTTCAAACTTTAGAGATTCCAATGCATCGGTTGACAGCCTCGAACACAACAATCAGTGGCTTCAACACGAAAAAGAGCGAGCCCTTAGGCAAAATTCGCCTAAAATGTCAGATCGGCGACCTTCATACTGAAGTAACTTGCTATGTCATTGATGCAGACATAAATTACAACATGCTTCTAGGACGACCATGGATCCATGAGTACATAATTGTCCCTTCCACCCTACATCAGTGTATGAAATATGTGGCCAGCGACAGGACTATCAAAACGGAGTTCGCTGATATCGACCCGTTCCGGGGACTTGAAGCCTACTGTACGGATGTTGATCTATACAAGTCAGTCCCCTGGGATGATGACAGGAATGATGCTAATGAAGAGGCAGAGACAGCTTTAGAAAGCGCAATAGTGGCTGAAGAACCTTTAAAGGTTCGACTGAAAGGGAGGCCTCCCAAGGTGTCAGTGCCTCTTGTTGTTAAGCTTCGGGGCAAAGCCCCACCTTCGCTTCCAGTGACGATGGAAGATGGTCAGGAGCCTATACGAATGAAATTAGCCCGGAGGTCCCCAAGGCCGACCATGAAGGTACATGAGCATCTGACCACCATTCCCTTGATGGTCAAGTTGAAAGGGAGGCGTCCTCCTCCGCCCTAGCGGAACGCCGATTCAAACGGCAAGTGCAACGACTCAAACGAGCCGTCGACCCGAAGAGTTGGCATCGACCAGATGAAGAATCGATGCAAGGCTTACATTGGCCCGTCAAGATGAATCCAGACTTAGACTTTCAAAGGCGCGCTCGGAGTATCGCTCGGCCGATGCGAACATCGCTAAGGTGGGTGGCTCCGATGAACCCGTCTTCGCTTAGCCTAGACATATAATAATACGGACACTATTGCTAGAATTGCTAGGCATCAACACCGCACATACTAATAAATAAATGACTCAACGCACCTAGCTAAGGGAATAATCCCATCTTGTATGCTTGTATAGAATATGGAAAAGAACATGGAAAATGTGAGATCTCTCGCACCGCGCTTTACGCTCGTGCTAAGGCACAAGCTTAGGTTTATGTTCCTTATGCGTTCAACAATAAAACAATGAATGGTTTACAACAATGAAACGGAAGACTATCAACATAGTCGTTCCGAGTAGAGTATAGCAACATTGAAAGACTATGGGACCGATGGGTCGCCAAGGCGACTCCCGTATGGGGAGTTGCATAATGTATGAATGAATGAATCAACGAATAAAAGAATGAATCGATGAACAATCGAACAAGTGAAAAGAAAGAAAGAAAGAAATGAATGAATGAATGAAAGATAAGAAAGAAAATAATGGTTAGCGACAGGTGTGACGGGCACGTGCAACGGGGCTCGCTACCCGCGCTGCATGGACGCCAACCTGGTCGATAACGCATTATGGCTAAGGGTTAGCCTATGGCTCAAAGACAGCCGTTAAGTTAAAATGACAATAAAATACGAAATGGTCGTAGACGGCTCGTGCACAAGTGAAAAGGGATTCTAAGGGCAACGAACGACGTTTTCGTGGCCGGCCTAGGCAAAATCATGGCCTACGGGCAGACAGGTGTGTAGGCTTGGGCACATAACCAAACGTAGGGCCAGTTATTCAATAGTCTATCAAGGTGTACCAGCCATCATGCTTGATAGATGAGAATGCCACAGAGGAAAATATCCAAAATGGCTGACATGCCAGCGACCGGTGCATATAGATTTAGGTGGGCTTTGCTGGTGGCAATCCACGTGCAAGTCCTTGCATTGAAATCAAAGTAGTCTAAAGTTAACTGAATGAAGTGCCTTATTAATAGGCTTGAAAGGTAACGCACCAAATGATAAGGAGTACTTCGTGCAAATGAATTTGAAAACACGCCTACGATGCGTTAGAATCTAAGGCAGGAATATGCCCTTGGCACTAAATGTTGACGTGAATCATGTTAAGTTGAAATATATGAATTGTTGACTAACTTGGTTTACATTGAACAGGGAAGGCCGGACGGTAAGTATGGGTAAGTCATGTATGTATTTCCATACGACACTTGAAATTGGCAACACGAGATAGGCTATGAAATATGCCATGAAATTGATCCTAAGGCAAGATTAGAAAGACAAAGAATGATAGAGATGCACAAAGGTAAATAGAACGTGTTCGGTAATGATAGCATTGTGGGCGAGCTAGCCTCCATACCAGTGCATAACAATGTACTGATAACCCCACAGTCTGCTTGCAGAAAGCAGGAAACATCGGCGGGTGCGGAGCTTCCATCGAACGTGTTAAGGCGCGGAGCCAATCCGGAGCCTTAGGACGTTGCAAGAAGCTGAAGCACCCTATACAGGACATAATGTATCGGAACATCGCCATGAATCATTCCATCTTGTAAGCCACTTGGCACGCCTTTTATGTTTCAGAGAGAGAGAGAGCTTGAGCGACTTATAATATCGGCCTAGCGCCGCTTGTAACCTTCTTGAATATCAATAAAGAGTTCGAATTCGCTTCTACTTGTGTTTATTTACTTTCCGCTGTAATGGGGACACTCTGTGCGACTCTGTGGCCTAGCTCAAATCGGCCATTTCTGGACTTGGCCTTGCACGGACGCAACCTAGGCCCGTGCGGCATCACGCCTTAGCGAGGATGATCGCTCCTACGGGAGCGGGGCGTGACAGATTGGTATCAGAGCACGGCTTTACATCCTTGGACTTCACGTCGATTTCTCTGTTTTGAAAGCTCGGTTGGAAATAAAAGAAGGGTACGCTCTCTCTCGTTGTGCCTTGGGATATTCCATATAATAAGTCTAAATATTTTCAAAAGCTCGTACGGGTACTCGGTTGGACGGGATCGATAAGAGAAGACCTTTGTGCCACCACGACGAACTTGAGTTGGAAGGAATCAATGCTAAGAGTTAGCAAACGCAGTGCGTGCTTGAATAAGCTTATACTGACAATAGCGAACGAGTACACGAGACCAAAGGATAGTTCGCACGGGATAGCTATGCACACGGCCTTCTGGTTATGTTGTGCCGCGTGTCGCGCACCTCGACTTTTGGTGCAATCGAGTTGCGAACGATATCAAGTACCGCTCGGTCGAGAACGAAGCTACACTTAGAGTGTATATCGATAGAAATGCTATCGAGTTCACGCTTAGGCATGCACGAAAGATTTATTTGGATTTTGAGGATTAGTGCGAACGACTTAGTACGTCGAGACGACGTGAGCGATTACGCTAGAGATTCGTCGAACGAATCTGAAGGATGTCTTAGCGCATGACGCGAACGTGATTGAGGACTACATTGTATGGCTTGAATCCGAGTGGTGTATGTGATAGGTTCGGAGAAGAATAAGAATGAGTATCGACGACTAGTTGAGTGGCTCGAACCCTGAGTGGTGTATGGACATCATAGAAATTGTTCGAGCGAGACTAAAGGATTTATGGATCGTACGAGTATGTCGGCAAGCGATGCGATAGCGCAATGCCTTAGAGCGCATCACGCTTAGTTGATCGTGACTTCGTGTGTCCCGAACGAGATGTCGTTCGGACAACTTGTGAATGAGCAACGCGAGTTAGAAAATGATTCGGGACGATGAATAAAAGTGAATGTCGTGATCGAAGAAACTTAAAGGATCGCACGTACGATTCCGGATTGATTCAAATGAAATGTGACTTGAGTTTTGAACAATGATCTTGAAACGAGCTTGAGGAATAGCGATCGAACTTGATCTTGAATATCGAAAAAAATTGTGGAATATCCAACTCGGACAACAGCATCAACGCACGATTCGAAATTGGTTGCAAAGGAAGATCGTCAGGTTACGTATATCGTCGATGGTATTGAGGCGTATCAAAGACCGATATGTGATAACTCGGGGGTACTCTGACTCGACGAATGACGATCGTGCAAATGTCATTGTTTCTATGGATGCTTTACTCGGGATATTGAAACGTGTTGAGGAAAAGAGAAACTTGGCTCGAGGATTTTTTGGTTGAACGAATGACAAACGGACTATCAAAATTAAAATCTTGACTTGGATGGAAATGAAATGCTTGGATTTACTTCGTCGATAACCACAACTTCGACATTCTTGTCTTATGCGAGCGCAACTCCAGCCTCGCACATGCGTCGCACAGATTAGGACGATCACTCCGCGTGAGCGCTGATATGATGATTCATACAGCGGGAGTGATTGAACTTGGATGGCGTGGCAATCTGATTGCTTCGACTTGTGGTTTGACGCGAAGGTGACACGAGAATGAATTTGTGTGCTTGAAGAATTAAACTTAAGGATTGAGTAGGTCCAATTCGCGTATAGAGAATGAGTTAGTCTAAACTCAAATAAGAGTTACGTCCCGATGAGAATGATTATTCCACGGGAGCGTTGCATGATGATTCATGAACCATCGTGGATGATCGGACTCGCATGAGATTGGGACATAATATATTGTCGAGCTGGATGACCTCGTGATCGAATACATGAATTGGTTAGAATGTATATGTGAAGTATGTCGATTGGGTGATTTGAATGGATTCGAATATGCACAACGAAGACATTGATGCGAATAAGTGATCGTGCTCGATGTTTAGAAATCTGAGTAATGCGAGCTTAGGTAGAAAACCCTCCGTACTATCGACTTTGGTTTGACCCTAGGATTGGGGTCAGTGTTGGCATTATTGTTGGGGAACTATGATTCCAATCCTGACCTTGACTTAGCCTCGAAAAGAAATGGCCTAGCAGTTAGGCGAGACGCCTTGTTTCAATTGTTAGCAATTGAAAGATTGATCTTGAGGATTGGCATGGATGGATAGCATGAATCACGAATATAGGAAACCCTGCTCATGAGACTCGGCTGACATACATATATTTCAGGGACGCCGGAGTATGTACACGATACGACTCGAGTGAGAATGATGAATTCTCTATCACGCAGTTTGGTGAATGCATGTATTTTGGGGACGCCTGGAATGCGTGCACGATCTAACCAAGTAACATATTGAATTCCAAACGAGACTTGAGGAATGAAAGAGTGTCGAAAACTTGGAATCGTGTTAAAAAAGGAATGATACTAGTATGAGTGTGGCTCGGAATCGAAGAAACGTGTAGGCAAAGTGTGCGTGAACGACGACGAGATTAGCCCTAAACAAGTGAGTGTTATGGAATCGATATCGTGCAAGTAAAAGTTGGTATAACAAATTGGACTATTGATAGGAAGATATACTCGAGGATAGTACAATACTTAGCCTTGAATCGGACGGAAATTGCTTAGACTTGGTCGACCCCGCTAAGAAGAAATCATACTGATTTTGTGAACAAGAACGCTTGAGAAGCGAATCGGGTCATCTCGATGACCAAGATAAACGAAAGTGAGTTTGCCTCAGCCTACGACCCTCGCATTTGACGAACTACAACATGTCTCGTGCGACCATTTCAGTCCCATGCACGAAGAAATAGCAACCAAGACGAAGAAACACTTGAATTGAATAAGTACCATCAACTCTAAAATGAATGAAAAGTTATTCAATAAACTCGACCAAACGTATGCAGACACGGGACTTGGAAGGATAACCGAGCATGGTTCGATGCCTTCGAACGATAGAGCCGTTCGATAGAATTGTCTAAGAAACACGACGACACGAGTTAAGGAATGGTAGGATGACCTGCACTCAGGAAGTCTCGAGGACGAGACTTGTTTTAAGTGGTGTATTATATAATGGCCAGCTCCGCCCTAGCGGAACGTCGATTCAAACGGCAAGTGCAACGACTCAAATGAGCCGTCGACCAGAAGAGTTGGCATCGACCAGATGAAGAATCGATGCAAGGCTTACATTGGCCCGTCAAGATGAATCCAGACTTAGACTTTCAAAGGCGCGCTCGGAGTATCGCTCGGCCGATGCGAACATCGCTAAGGTGGGTGGCTCCGATGAACCCGTCTTCGCTTAGCCTAGACACATAACAATACGGACACTATTGCTAGAATCGTTAGGCGTCAACACCGCGCATGCTAATAAATGAATGACTCAACGCACCTAGCTAAGGGAATAATCTTATCTTGTATGCTTGTATAGAATATGGAAAAGAACATAGAAAATGTGAGATCTCTCGTACCGCGCTCTACGCTCGTGCTAAGGCACAAGCTTAGGTTTATGTTCCTTATGCGTTCAACAATAAAACAATGAATGGTTTACAACAATGAAACGGAAGACTATCAACATAGTCGTTCCGAGTAGAGTATAGCAACATTGAAAGACTATAGGACCGATGGGTCGCCAAGGCAACTCCCGTACGGAGAGTTGCATAATGTATGAATGAATGAATCAACGAATGAAAGAATGAATACGTGAATGAATCGATGAACAATCGAACAAGTGAAAAGAAAGAAAGAAAGGAATGAATGAATAAAAGATAAGAAAGAAAAGAATGGTTAGCGACAGGTGTGACGGGCACGTGCAATGGGGCTCGCTATCCGTGCTGCATGGATGCCAACCTGGTCGATAACGTATTATGGCTAAGGGCTAGCCTATGGCTCAAAGACAGCCGTTAAGTTAAAATGACAATAAAATACGAAATGGTCGTGGACGGCTCGTGCACAAGTGAAAAGGGATTCCAAGGGCAACGAACGACATTTTCGTGGCCGACCTAGGCGGAATCATGGCCTACGGGCGGACAGGTGTGCGGGCTTGGGCACATAACCAAACGTAGGACTGGTTATTCAATAGTCTATCAAGGTATACCAGCCATCACGCTTGATAGATGAGAATGCCACAGGGGAAATGTCCAAAATGGCTGACATGCCAGCGACCGGTACATATAGATTTAGGTGGACTTTGCTGGTGGCAATCCACGTGCAAGTCCTTGCATTGAAATCAAAGTAGTCTAAAGTTAACTGAATGAAGCGCCTTATGAATAGGCTTGAAAGGTGATGCACCAAATGATAAGGAGTACTTCGTGCAAATGAATTTGAAAACACGCCTACGATGCGTTAGAATCTAAAACAGGAACACGCCCTTGGCACTAAATGTTGACGTGAATCATGTTAAGTTGAAATATATGAATTGTTGACTAACTTGGTTTACATTGAACAGGGAAGGTCGGACGATAAGTATGGGTAAGTCATGTATGTATTTCCATGCGATACTTGAAATTGGCAACACGATATAGGCTATGAAATATGCCATGAAATTGATCCTAAGGCAAGATTAGAAAGACAATGAATGATAGAGATGCACAAAAGTAAATAGAATGTGTTCGGTAATGATAGCATTGTGGGCGAGCTAGCCTCCCTACCAGTGCATAACAATGTACTGATAACCCCACAGTCTGCTTGCAGGAGGCAAGAAACGTCGGCGGATGTGGAGCTTCCATCGAACGTGTTAAGGCGCAGAGCCAACTCCGGGGCCTTGGGATGTTGCAAGAAGCTGAAGCACCCTATACAGGACATAATGTATCGGAACATCGCCATGAATCATTCCATCTTGTAAGCCACTTGGCATGTCTTTTATGTTTCAGAGAGAGAGCTTGAGCGACTTGTAATATCGGCCTAGCGTCGCTTGTAGCCTTCTTGAATATCAATAAAGAGTTCGAATTCGCTTCTACTTGTGTTTATTTACTTTCCGCTGCAATGGGGACACTCTGTGCGACTCTGTGGCCTAGCTCAAATCGGCCGTTTCTGGACTTGGCCTTGCACGGGCGCAACCTAGGCCCGTGCGGCATCACGCCTTAGCGAGGACCATCGCTCCTACGGGAGCGGGGCGTGACAACAACGGGCTCAATTATGGCAAAGGCCGGCGTCTTTCTATACGGATTCACACTCCAAAGGGAAAAGCTAAAAACTACTACCAACGTACTCGTCGATGACTGGGGTATGTTACACCTACGACCACCTCAGAAGATTCAGAAGAAGAAGTCATGAGGCACTCACACTCTTCTGACTCCTCAACTTGGGACTCCGATACCAGAATGGGTCAAGTCCTTAAGAAGATGTTGTCTGTTAACATGATCACTAATCAGTTAACCGTCGAAGACAATCAGCGCGGGCGGTTACAAGAGCTATAAGCGTTGGATGAAAAGTGCTTGCTTGCGCAGCAAAGGATTGAGCTTTACCAAGCTCACATCTCTGGGGCCTTTAACAAAAAGGTCCGCAAAAGATCCTACCAGGTGGGCGACCTCGTCTTGGCAGTACGAAGACCGATGGTGATGACCCACAAGACGGCTGGAAAGTTTGAGCCCAAGTGGGAAGGATCGTTCGTCATAGAAACGGTGTACTCCAACGGTGCTTATTGGCTAGCTAAGCCTAACGGGGACTTGCTAATGATGCCCATCAATGGCAAGTTCCTGAAGAAGTATTACGTCTGAAGACAGAACCAGCAGAGGGACCTACATCTCCTGAAAAGGGTGCCCATGAGTTCTGGTAAGGGGATCTCTCGCTCTCCCTCCTATATATTCTCTTAAGTGGGTGAAGCACTTCACGTCCACATTACCTCTGGATTGCTCCTCTATGGCTGAAAGACGCGACTACCATGTCCATATTACCTCTGAGTAGTCATTCTTCTTGCATTAGTTCTATAATTATCCCGGTGGTCAGATTGCTCTTCTACGCTTGGAAGACGTGACTACCATGTCTATATTACCGCTGAGTAGTCGTTCTTCTCGCATCTGTTCTATGATTATCTCGGTGGTCTAGAAAACAGTTCACGTCTATATTACCTCTGGATTGTTGTTCTATACCCCGGCAAAGATCAAGCCTACCACGTCCATATTACCTCTGATCAGGCAAATCCATTATAAAGGTTCCCTCTTTATTCTGGAGACAAAAGCAAAGGGAACAAGAAAGCTTCTACACATAAAAACATGTGGCTACAAAGACCTATTACAGACTCTTCGTAGTTACATACACAGAAGCAAAAAAGCTAAAATTACGGTACAAGCTCTCAATAGCGCGGGTGAGGCGGTGACAGAGCCAATCACTTCCTGGTCAAAAGGAAGCCACCGCCCGAAGCTGCTACTGGTCCAAGTCGGGATGAAGACCAGCACAGGACTCCCCTATCTCCCCAGCTGGCCGACGAGAGCAACCACAACAGTAGGCCTTGATATTCCTCAGTCAGAATAACAAGCAATCCTAACCCAGGAAGCAGAGGTCCGAGACGCCATGGACACCCACAACATCTAGAATGCGGGACGTCTCAAGATCCAGTGGTAGTTCTACTACAGCTTCTTTGGATAAAAAGATTTGCCAGCGATGACTATCTCAAGCAAACTCCAAGGTCGTCAGGAGCTGAACATCGGGCAAGCAAGGCCATTGTTGAAGCAGCTGAGTCTTCTCTTGAAGGAGGACCGTCCTTTATGTAGGCTGTTCGTGTGGTCTAAGCACGATCCAGATATAGGCCAGAAGAAAGCTTACAAGTTAAGCTAAAGCTCCACTCTATGACAGATGACAGTACTGTGAGTGACCAAAGGAACGTGACTCTGAACCTCCTCTGCTAAAGAGATTCGTGATCCCTGCAAAGGCGCAAGAGGCTCCAATATCAAGAAGCCATCAGGAGCCCATGCTCTGAAATGATGACTCAGGACCATTAATACTAAGAGCTAGGCGTGACACCAGCCATCACCCAGCTCGAACAGTCATGACGCGTATTCATGCTTCTGTTTAAAGTATTCCGAGCTTGACTCAAGTTTGGGACACTTTGAAGGGGGTCTTGTAGAAGCATGAAAAATCTCAGCTGAAGACATCCCTTCGCCACAGCACAGAAGATGTAAAAGACTCAGGCTCAGTGTTAAAAAGATAAAACAAAAGATATGGAGAGAAGTCCCTTCATTGTCATGTCTAACCAAGTCTAGTACAGACACATCAAGACCATACATAAGGAACTAATTATGTTCTTCTACAAAGGATCTAGTACAGATTCGACAGAAGCCTAGAGGGATCTACAAGGGATGCAATCTTCATCGAAGTGCATCCTTCCTTCTTCTCGATACACACGCTGGAGGATTGACCTCCACCGAAGCATGTTCTGATATTCTAGTAGGCGCAGCCTCTCAGAAGTATATCAGTAACTCAGCACTTTGAAGAAGCCAGAGCCTTCAAGCTAGAGGCGCAGCCACTTACCTGCGCCAACCTCAGAAACAAGATGGTGGTAGAGCCCTCCTCTCCTTTTTTATTCCAAAAGCTGGTGTCTTCACTCCAGAGGCACAGCTATCTGTCTACGCTAATCTCAGATGCACAAGGGTGTCATACCCTTCACAGCCAACGCCTTCACTGTTCAGAGGTGCAGCTACTTATCTGCGTCTGCATGAGGTGTAGGATGGTGATATGCTCACACCATCTCCATTCCCACGATGCAGTCATCTTCTCTGGATCAGAAGCTTAAGTCACTTCTCTACAAGAGACTTGGAAACTCCCATCGCAACCAATGCAAGTCAACTTGTCGCTCCAAAAGCACAGTAACCTCGCCAACCTGAAGCACAAGCCTACTTGTCGCCTACAGCACAGTGACTCTAGTAGCCCGAAACACAGCTTCATAAGTTGTTATATACGCACATAAGTCTCATCGTCATTCGAAGCCAAGTCCACTCATCGCCTGAAAGCACAGAGGTTTCGTCGTCTCCAGAAGCACGATCTACTCGTCACCCCAAAAGCACATCAGCACTTAGTCCTCACCAGAGGCACAGGAAGCATGGGTCCACCCCAATTGGTTTGTTTAAACCGTCTCTTGCAGAGAAGATTAGGATTAAATCATCATTCATATCATATCAGATTGATTTAAATCTTAGATGAGGATCAATTAGACTCCAAATCTAAGATGAAATCCTAAGATTTACTCGATTATATTCGAGCAAGCAAATCGGCATGCGCCATATGTCACCTCCTTCGGTTATGTTTATAACCACCAGAGATCTCGTTTGAGGAGAATCTCAATGTCCGCCATGTGTCAGCACCGTAGAAGCTCGTACCGTGCAATGATGGCAGATTCTTTCATATCTTAGGAACCCTAATGCACATCACATATGTGCTCGGTTCTTTATAAATAGAAGGAGTTCTTCTTCTACCAAAGCATCGACAGAGAAAAATCGACAATCTTTAAAGGAGCAGCGATCTCCATCCATGAAGAGTCGACCACCCACATCCACTGATCAACCAAAGAACCAACCAACCATCTTCAAGGGATCTTCTCCTCCAGACAGCCTCTTAATCGTTGACCCCAGAGTCCTATCAAAGGCGCCAGAGAGCCATAGCAAGGTTGATTCATCGTCAGATCGTCAACAGAGTAAAGGAGCCGCTGCAATACTCGATCTCCACCGTCACACTTTTACAGAAACCTCTTCTCCCTGTACTTAGAATATCCTATTTAGGACTTCCTTCTTTGTACACAGATACCTTATGCGTTCAATAAAGCAAAAAAGTTTGTTCAACCTTTTGTTACGTCGAACGGAGACAAATTCGATAACGAGACACAAATCTAAATAAGAAATAATGGCCTAGAGCTCCCAGAGGTCAATCACGGTCAATGGAACATCGAGATCTGTCTCAGCTAGCATCATCATGTAGTCCAAGAATGTAGGACATAACAACTCCTAAAAATATGGTTATCCAGTCAAGGTTGGAGCGAAGTACATAAACTAACAACAGTTCCATTAAATTGATAAAATCTATAAATAACAATAAGCAATAAAAATACATGATGGATAAGTAATATTGAATAGTAGAAAAGTAGGGAAATCATATGAGCATGTCATGGTAAAAATATACTATAAATAATCAGGAGTACAGTATAACAGCAGATAATATCTAGAATAGAGCATGTACTACTAAACAGTGCCTTGAGATATTAGTTTATTACGTGATCGGCTTGGGACCAGGATCAGGCTATTCCATATGACCGACTATGCACAAGTACAAGTAATAGATTAGGCCTGTAACACCTTAGTCCCAAAAAACATAGGACTAGGTACATAGACATGCCAGCCGTATAATAAATATACGTAAGCTGTAAATGAAGTATAACCATGACAAACTAATCTTATCTACAAAAAAAAGAATAAAGATATCATACATCAACTATGAATTGTCATTGTACAAGCTGTTGGGCGGAGATAAATCTACTACCAACTATTTTAAATGAGAAGTAATACATAAACAATGAAAGGATTTGTTAAGAGTAGCAAGGACGATCCAAGAGCATGTCATCTTTGAAAGAATAGAGAAGATCACGACCTTGGCTAGAATACTCTGTAAAAAGTCAAAAAAACTCACACATGGAGAAATCACTAGGTCTTCAAAGGAACGTAACAAGATACATATAAACAGGCCATAAAACTGAATATAAACTGTTCAATAATAAGTCAAATCAGATCATAACATGGTCCAATACTCCACCCTTGAATTAGCGTACCATCCTCCCAACCAAACAAGGACATGAGATGGCATCCTAATCCACGATAAAGTATCTTTCCATACCATGAATCCAATATGGTATTCGGACCACAATAAGGTTTAGCACCTTCTTTTTGAAGTAGTGAACCACACCTACAACCAAACAAGGATAAGGTGTGGCCAACTAGTCTGTGACAAGTTATTGTTCCAAGCCGCGATCAGGTATAGGTACATAAACCAAAAGTACCTATACCTAGTAGATAAGGTAGCCTAACCATTCTATGTGAATGTAATTTAAGAACAAACCTCCAACACGTGGGCTCTCCAGCTGAAAATATGATCGGCATAGTCCCCACTTGGACACCAGTGTCCTAAAAGCATAATCGTTCCTCGAATGTCAGTGGCCAGTAATAAAATAAAGGGGTCGTCAGTCCGCATCTCCGGCGGAGCATACGGTCATAAAGGTAATGTACATGGTAGCCTATATGCTAAGGATATGTCCTTCCCACCCCATGCTTATATGTTATCTTCACAACACGTAACCTCTATAACCGCTAAGTCAAACTAATCATGCAATACTATTAGCGGTTAATCATATCGCACGGCTTATATGTACCTGTAGCTAGCCAGCTACGCATGTTCGAGTTCTATATGCGACTCACGACTTAGTGGTACAAATATGTCAAGGCCTATGAATGCAATACAATAAAAGGGCGGTCTCTTAAATCTAGGTTTATTATGCATAGAAATAGTTAAGACACGGGAAATTGAACTAAACAGTAAAATTGCATCTCAATATGACTATGTAGCACAATTTATCTTGCAAAAAATAAATAATAAATAAATTCATGCAATATATGAGCTAAAGTAAATAGATATTAGATGGCAAGGTATCTCGCCTGGTAGTGACGCTTGGTGTAGTACGATGGTCAAGGTGGCACCAAATTATACTTTGGTGTTACAACTACGCAAGATGACCTCTGATGATGGCACAGACTGTTCCATTAGGTCCAGAATAGTCAAATTAGTTAGGGTAGTTATAAGGAAGTCTAATATTGGCGAGGGAATATGAATAATGGGATTAGTCACGGCCAGGAGGATAACCGAAGAAAATTGGATTAATAATATATATATATATATATATATATATATATATATATACATATATATATGACAGAAAAATGGAGAGCTCCGCTCCTTGGGGAGCTCTCGGCGGATGGGGTCCCCCTTGGTGGCCGGCACCCTGGTGGCCGCCGCCGTGGTGGGTCGCCCCGTGGCAGCTCCCGCCGCCGCCCCATGGACTTCTCCCTCTACCATCCCGGTTGCCCTCCCCCGGCAGACTCTTCCACTGCCCTCAGTGCCGCCGCCCGTTCCCTCCGCGGTAGCGTCCCCGGCGCCTCCGGCGTCGCCGTCGCAGGCGTCGACGCGGCTCTCCTGCGGCAGTTCACGGGAAGGATCGGTCTCCAGCGGTCGTTGGCACGCCCACCCCCTCCTCTGCTGATCTCCTTTCCTCCCTCGCCGTCTTCCCCGCGGAGCCGCCCCCTTGGCAGCGCCCGCCGCGCCCTCCGACGCCTTAGCTCCAGCTCCCCCCCTCTCTCGCCGTCTCTCCTGAGGAGTCGCCCCCTCCTTGGTAGCGTCCGCCGTGTCCCCTGGCGCCGTCGCTCCCGCCCCCCCGATCTTCCCTCCCCCGTGTATGTCGGCATCTCCGCCCGTCGTGGATTCTCCCTGCGACGGCCGCCCCGTCGCCGGCCCTCCCCCGGCGTACTCCGAGCTCCCCTCGTAGACCGTTCCTCCGCCTCCCTATGACCTCCGGAGCTTCCGCCACGGGCTGGAGGCCCCTCTCCCCCGCCGCGTTTGACTGGCCCGCCCCGGCCCTCCCCCGTGGCCCCCCCTCTCCGGAGCCTCCTCCTCGCCGCCTCCCGCCCCCGCCCCTCGGCCTTCCCTTCCTCATCCCCCGTCCGGGCGGTCGTCTCCCCGACCTGGCCCCCTCCGGGATCCGCCTGGAGGCCTCGCCTCCGCCCCTCCACAGAGGAGCGCCACCCCCACCCCCTCGTAGTCTGGCCCGGTCCCCTTCGGCGGGGGGCTCACGGAGCGCTCTGGGCCCCGCGCCCTTGGGCCCCGCGCCCTCCTCCTTGGGCCACGCGCCCGGCTCCTTGGGCCCCACGCACTCCCTTCCCCCTTCTGGACACGCGCCCTCTCCTCTCAGGTCGCGTGCCGAGCTCTTTCCCCCCTGCGTTTCCTTTTTTGAATTCAAATTTTGAATTCAAAAAAAAAAAAAAAAAACCAATTCTACCACTAGGGCCGAGCGCCCACATCCCCTCTTTGCCTGTTGAGCTTCTTCAGGTTTTTCTGCAAACCATGTTTAGCAGCATTTTGTGTTTAGTGCAAACCATGTTTTCCAGAGCGAGTTTTGTGTCTCACGACTCTGTCACCGCTTGTAATGCTCTTTCTGAGCTTTCCTTTTATCAATAAAATTTTCTTTTGCTGAAAATATATATATATATATATATATATATATATATATATATATATATATATATATATATATATATATATATATATATATATATATATGTGTGTGTGTGTGTGTGTGTGTGTGTGTGTGTGTGTGTGTGTGTGTGTGTGTGTGTATACGATTTTAGAAAAATATTTATATTATTTGAAAAGTAGATTTTATTACCCCTAAATATTTTAGTTAGAAACATACTAAAAATTGAAAAATTATTTTTCGGCCAAATTCTAAGTTTTGTCAAAATAATATTTTAGGTAGAAAACTATATTTTATTAAAAATATTTTTAGATTAAAACTAAATTATGTATGATAAGAATTTTGTAGTGCAAAGAGCTATAGATGAAATACCATGTAATAATATTTTTTTCACAAATATTTACAATAATTATTTTATAAAATTACCAAAAATAATATTCCTACTAATATTAATAATGGAAAAATATTACGATACCCTTTTATATTTTATACCTATAGATTTTATCAAATAGAACAACCAAAATAATAATTATAATGTTATGCTAATAATAATAAAAAGTATCAAAAGACTGTT
>JANAVB010018463.1:0-175000 GCA_029216955.1 Iris pallida | reverse complement strand
TAAGTTTGTTATCTTTCTCAATATCAGTGTAAATCTTTAGGGATTTTGTTTAAAGCATATCCGCCGTTTGAACTTCTTATTTTCTTCTATAAATAGGTCTTCCAAAACCTATTTTATTTCTTTACCACAGCTTTTGCTTTCGAGAGAGAAAAGTGCTTTCAGAAACTCAAAATCCTTCTTCCCCTTCTTCGTCTTCGACTCAACCTCTATTAATGGCGCCCAAAGCTGATGCTTCTGCGAAAGGAAAGGGAAAAGCCCCTGAGGAGTCATCTCATCCTGCCATCGACACTGCCACCACCAAGAAGACGGCCAGTCAGCGTATTTCACGCAGTGAACGGCCATTGAAACCTCTCTATGGTGAGGATGAAGATGATGAACAAATAACTATTCCCTTTTTAGGGCTCTGGTTAGAACAAAACTCAGAAAACGGATCCCTCTTTAGGGTCAATACGTCAGCAAATACGCTTCCCTCTTTAGGGTTTAGCCGTATTCCATGTTTTTCGTTTTTACGAAAAATATGTTTGGAGCGTATATCTGTAAGATACGCGTATTTTTGATAGAGATATCAAAATACGCTATCTTAAAAGAATATGCTATGGCAATTTGTCTCATTGAGATACGCTAACTCCTGTGTTAGCATAATTTTTGATGATCATCTTGTCAACCATACACTGATACGCTCAAACTGATCATAAACTGAACTTTTAAAATCATTCACTTAAGATAAACTGAGCATATACTGAACCTTGAGTCTGCCATACGCTTAAAGAAAACTGAGCGTATGCTAAACCTTGAGTTTGCCATACGCTTAAGGAAAACTGAGCGTATGCTGAACCTTGAGTCTGCCATACGCTTAGTAAAAATTGAGCGTAAGTTGAGCTGTACGCTTAGTAAAACTGAGCGTATGTTGAGCTGTACGCTTAGTAAAAACTGAGCGTATGTTAAACTTTATCCTCTCTTGACGTTGAAGATTTCTAATACTTTATTCTTCATTTGCAGTGGATATTCTAGCTCAGGAGGCAGAATTTGAAGGAAGTGTAGGAAATAACTATAGAAGTGACCTATCACATGTTCGTTTTTCCCAATTCGATGGACCTTCTACAAGAATAGCTCTTTTGACAAATCAGGAAGATGATACTTTACTGAACTTGATGAGTGGACTGCCGTTACAGAGTGTGGATGGTGTTACCCACTTGAAGCCAGCATTCCTTTTTGGAGATGCTATTGACATGAACTTCCAGCCTGCTCTCGATAAAGTAGCATATTCTTATCATAGGGATGGTAATGCGAATCAGTCCATGTATCTAACTGGTTTGACAAAAAGCATCAATATAGCTCGTTTATTCCACTCGGGTCAACAAAGACAGATGAAGTAGGATATCACTCCATCCCGACAAGCAAAGGCTGGGTGGATCGGATATCGTCAAGGAAGATTCTGCAGTGGTACTGAACCACATGTCACATCTCTGCGAGGACTGCTACCTGCCACCATTCCTCCTGAGGACTCGGCACTGCTGAAGCCAGTCAGAGTCCCAATTTTTGCAAACGAATTTGCTCAACTGAAAAATGCCATATACCCAAAACAGTCTATGAGACTTACCGGCCTGGTGAACCCGGAAAATACTAGATGGACTGCTCTAGTGAGATGGATTCTGCAGAACTTTGGTACACAGTTAAAGACGATAGGCCTATATGATGCCATTAAGTGTACTGCTTATGGTTTTAAGCCAAACCCGGATCTGTTCTTGGCGTTAGCGGAGAGATATAACTATCGTACCGGCACCTTCATGAACCCAAGGGGCGAGATAGGATTCGCCCTTCATGAAATGGCATATATTTCTCAACTACCAACAGCAGATTTACCATATGAAGAGTATATCCATTTTGTTGATGAAATAAATAAGATTTCTGAAGCCAACCCACTGATTCTTTATGTATTTGAAGAATTAATGTGCCATTACAGCATATGTAAGGCTTTTTATAAGGGACAAGGTGGAGAGGGGGACTCCAACTGCTATTCTTCGAAGTGGATGGCTTATTTGTTTCAAGGCCGCACTGACGAAGTTCAAAAGAAGAAAAAGACTGATCAGTATGTTGGTAAATTTAAACCCTTGAGTCAAGCCGAGATTAACAGATTAATCCGGGAGACAAATCATGACGACATTATCGTCGAAGAAGATATAGACACCTACAAAGCCGGTGATAGGTTAGAGACCTATATTAAGCAGGGTGGCCGAGAATTATCTGCTGAAGGTCATCTGGCCGGTTTTATATCTCTCTGGCTAAGAAAGTTTGTAGTACCTGGCACCTGTTCAGCAGACAGGATGCACAGAGGAGTTGTCTTCGCAGCAGTCCGTCTGGTTTTTAGGTATAAAATAGATTTACTGACAGCAATGACCTGCCGTCTGAATGCTGGATTAAGGGCATACACAGACAGAATGTTCGAATTGGCAAGGAAGAGCCTTACATCCTTTCCTCGGGTAGAAATGCCCTTTACCTATTTATTTGGATGGATGCTTCTGCATTTCGAATCTCTTATGAGTGCTGGGATGGCTAGACCAGATGATACCTTTCTGGAAAGGTACAAGCACATACCGAAGTGGAGATATGACACTTTGACCGATTGCAGAACTATATTAAACAGGGGAGAACTATGGAGCTTCACTTGTGTTCCTCCACCTGTTGGTTATGAAAGCATGCCTGGGAGATTGATTGACGGCGTTGGTGCTAATGAGTTGGATGATATCCAACATGAATGGCTAAAGAGAATCAGGCCATCTCATTTAATCTGCCGCCGTGACAACATCACTTATCTAGAGCCATATCTCCCGAGCAGATTTGCTCGGCAATTTGGTTACGATCAGTTGCATGTAGACAATGCAACGACGTGTTTTGGTTATCAAGGAGGGTTGATTGATGGTGCCAGAGCTTGGCTATATTACATTGCCAAAGGTACAGGGGCTACCTTTTCTATGCCAGATCCGGCCAGCTATCGGAGAGGAGCTAGAATATTGGCGTCCTATGCCAGATTCTATGTATCAGCTAATACTTTTGATGAAAAATTTAGCATCTTAGGCAGAAGCTTTATTCATGTTGAAAAAAAATCAACCAAATCAGCCTTGCCTAAAGATTGTCATGACAAAGAAGATCCTCTGGCCACTGATGAAGTTGATGATGATGTTTTGGAGACTTTCTTCTCTGATGACCTTCATCAACCATTGCATGTACCCATCGGGAGTGCTGAAGAGAGTATATCTATTGATAATACCCCAAAGAGGAAGCAGGGTAAAAGTGCTGTTGGTCCTGCTGCAAAAAGAGCTACTCGAGCAGAGACTCGAAGTCGCGAAGGAATTACTATTCCAGGGAATTCTTCTGTGTCTAATCAAGTCAGAGATATTGATGAAGCAGGTAGTGATCCAATAGACAATTATCCTACTGTTCCATTAACAAAAAGAATATGAAGGAAAGTGATAGTTTCAAAAACTAAATCCGTGATTTGTCTGGATGCAGAGAGTCCTACCGATCGTGCTATGCGATTGGCTTCAGAAAAACAAGCTGCATTTGATTTTTCTGTAAAGACAGAACCTGTTGAAGAAGAGATTCCTGAACCTGCTGGGTCTTCCATGCCTTCTGATATAGGCTCAATTCCACAATGGCCGATGATGCGCAGGAAATTAGTCAGCCTGCGGTAGAGGCCGTGCATCAGACTGAAACGGCTAATGACTTACTGATTTTGGGAGAATCAGTGAAGGAAGCCACTTCTCTCAATCCAATTGCTGAAGCTTCAGAGAGCGAACAAGTTGACTATGAACCGTCATCTTATTCTTCTGGAGAAGAAGACATGGAGATAGACGATGAATCACCGTCTAAAATACCAATTGATGCACTGAAGACCATTGGTCAACACTCAGGGTTGACACCAGAGCCAGAGAGGCATTTAGAAATAGAAGTTCAAATTCCGAGTACTTCTGGGGCGGGAAGCAGTGAAATAAATCCCGTGTCAGAAAGTACCCTGAACAGACTAAGAGCCGGGCTGAATGATCCGAAGGAAACTGAATATGAACCAGCTCCAGGTAATATTTTATTCATCAAAGTTTTGTCTTGTCTCGACTTTATTGTCGTTTAATTTTGATCATGCTTCTTTTATTCCAACAGCTGTAGGAACTGCACCGGCTATGAGTTCTACTCAAGCCCCACTTGTTCAAACTGATGTGGGTGAGGGGAGTTCACATCTGCCGAGTTCTCCAAAAGCACTAACTTCAGCTCCAAGAATAGAGGCTCCTCCTGCTCCTTCCCCTACTATTGCAGCGACTCCCGGTTTTGATACAAGGATAGCAAAGATCATGGGGATGTATTCAGATATTATTTATTCGTATCTGGATACATTCTCAAGACGACTTATGAAGGATGAGACTATGCCCTTTTCGAGTCTTCGAGAAGCGACTAGTTTTCCACTTTCAGCTTTAAAACAGGCTGGTTATGGGACCCAGTGTGTCTTTTTTGAACATCTCCTGAATGATTTAGAAGCAAACATCCATAAATATTGGGAGATAAAAAAGGAGGATATTAATTCCCTGACTGCAGCTGAGATTGCTCAATTGGAGAATGAAGCTCAAGCTCAGCACATTACTCTGACAGAATTCCTCGCTCAGTCTTCCAAAGAGCTAATGGCGAAAGACGAAGAAATAATAAGTACTCGTCAGAATATGGAACGCCTAGAGAAAGATGAAGCGTCAAAAGCTGAAGAGCTTAGAAAGTTGAGGGAAGAGCTAGCTCGTATTCAGGAGCAAATTGCCTCTGTGGAAAAAGAATAATCAGAGATTGCTACTGATCGTAAATCTGCAACTGAACGCTGTCAAGTTTTACAGTAGGAGCGAGAATTTGATGCAAACCAATCAGATTGAAGAGACCAATCGCTGTAGCTCTATTATTGTAGAATATGACCAACGGATGATTGGAGCTGAGACAGCAGAGCGAATCAAGAAAGCTCATGAAGAAAAGATAAATAATGTAATCGTTCATATTCAGGAGATAATTACTCCTCCTAAATAGATCTTTTATATTTATCATGTATTTGAAGTTTTGATACCCATTTGTAATCATTGTTCTGATTTTGATTGAAATGAATATCTTGGCTTGATTTCAATTCTGTGGATGATATTTTTGTAGAAAATATGTTCAGAGGTAAATAATACATGACATATTTCAATAGAATAGAATATACAAATAAACTTTGCAACTCTATCATGATATTAAACCAAAGATAATTTTAGTTTAATACTGATTAGAGAAAACAGAATTCAGATATAAAGATATCTTTAGATTCTATTTTCCATGATCTTTGGATTCGGAAATCAAAAGACGAGATATCTCATTTTCATAGAATAGAAAATATGATACATACTGAGATAGAAAATTCAGAGGTAATATGGACATGATTTTCTATTCAAGATCTTTATTAAAACCACTGGGGATCTAATAAAACAAAATATCAAATTCTCTGGGAAGATGATACATGGTGGAATATCATTTTCCTCTGGGGATAACGATATCGAGATAACTTTTATAAAGAAGAATTAACTTTGATTTCATATTTGCTGGGGAATGATGAAAATATTATACATAATATTTCTTTAAGAATTTGCCATTGATAGGCATCATCGTGACTTTCCCATCCATAGAGGCAAGCTGGTATGCTCCGTTAGAGAAGACTTTGTTTACTACGAATGGGCCTTCCCATTTCGCATCAAATTTGCCTTTGCTCATATGTGTCATGGTCATAGGACGTCTGACAGTAAGGACCAGTTCTCCCTTCTGATATGCTCTGACTTTGACTTTCCGGTTAAAAGCTTTTGAGATTCGGGCCTGATACAGCTCGATATTTTGTTGAGCATACAATCATTTTTTATCTAGAGCTTCCAATTCTTGAAGTCGAAGATGATCATTGTTTTCTGTTGTAAATTTATTGGAGATTGCAATTCTCAGAGAAGGAATCTGGATCTCAAGAGAAAGAACAGCTTCACACCCATATACCAAAGAGAAAGGCGTACATCCAGTCGTATTGCGAACTGTGGTGCGGTAGGCCCATAAACATTCACCAAGCTTCTCGCTCCAGTTGCGTTTGTTGGAAGAAACAAACTTTTTCAAGAGTTTGATGATTGTTTTATTGAAAGCTTCTGCCAATCCATTAGCTGCTGGATTATATGCTGTAGAAGCTAAATTATTAATCCGATAATCGTCGCAGAATCGAGTAAATTTTTGACTGACGAACTGCGGTCCGTTATCATGGATAATACGTCGAGGAACACCAAATCGATAGATGGCATGATGTTTGACGAAGTTGATAACACTAGAAGTTTTGACTTCAGATAACGGAATTGCTTCAGCCCATTTAGAAAAGTAATCGGTTATTGCTAGAATAAACCGATGTCCTCTTGATGATGGTGGGTTGATGGGACCAATGACGTCCATGCCCCAAGCTTCAAAGGGCCATGATACCGCTGTTGGGTGTAAGAACTCTGACGGTTGATGGATAAAGTCTGCATGAATTTGACAGGCTTTACATTTCTGAGCATATTGAATAGCGTCAGCCACCATCGTGGGCCAATAATAACCCATACGTCGGATACGATCTTGAAGTTTAGGACCTGGTTGATGAGCTCCGCAAACACCATCATGTGCTTCACGGATTATCTGTTGTGCTTCTTCACCAGCAATGCATCGGAGGAGAAGACCGTCGTAAGACCGACGATATAATGTCTTCGTCGTATGATTATAATAGAATCTGAGAGATCGACGTCGGATAGACGCTGCTTCACTCGGATTATCAGGAAGTATATCATACAAAACAAAGTCTAGAAACGGGCGTCTCCAGTCTTCAGTTATGGCTTCTGTTTCATTAGAAAAGACATATTCCATAGTAGAATCAGAAGAAGACGAGGACATTTTGTCAAACTTTAATCCAGCATCAAGGTTGAGAGAATCTTTGTCTGGTTTGTGAAGAAAAGCCAAAGCTAAATTATTCTCAACACAGAATAGTTCTCGGTTATAAACCACTATCACTTGCTGACTTCTGATTGGTATAGCTAATACAGCAGCAAGATTAGCTAAAGCATCAGCTTCTGCATTATAGGCTCGTCGAACATGTTCAATAAAGAAACCTTCAAAAGATGAGGCTATAGAGAGTGCTGCTCGATGATAAGGTATCAAATCCTGATGACGAACTTCATACGTTCCTCTGATCTGATTGATGATAAGCTTGGAGTCTCCATAAACTTCCAAATATTGAATATCTAGATGTTTAGCAAGTTGAAGGCCGATGAGTAATGCATTGTATTCGGCTACATTGTTTGAACATGATTGATCTAGAGAATAAGCCCTCTGAATAGTTAATCCTTCTGGGGATACAAGAACAATCCCAACTCCAGCGACAATATCGCCGTTAGGACCTATTCTAGATGCTCCATCAAAAAATAGACGCCAGGTAGGAATTTCTTCAGAAATCAGATTTGTATCCAAGACTTCATCAGGAATCTCATCATATAATTTAGAATCTTCTGGAATCGCATGAGCAGCCAGAAAATCAGCAAGAGCCTGTCCTTTAACTGACTTCTGAGGAATATAATGCATATCGTATTGAGCTAACAAGATTCCCCAATTAGCTAGTCTGGAGTTGAGAATACCAGGTTTCTTCATCATAATCCTGATGGGATTCACTCTGGAAATGACGTGAATCGTTTGACCGATAATATAATGTCGCATTTTCTGAACAGCAAACATTAATGCTAAGCATTCTTTCTCGATTGGAGAATAATGCGGTTCAGCACCTGTCATTGTGCGACTGAGGTAATAAATAGCCTGTTCATGGCCATCTTTATTTTTCTGGACAAGTAATGCACCAAGAGAATGATCCATGGCTCGAACATATAGAAGGAATGGTATTCCCGAGACGGAAGGTACCAAAACTGGAGGGTTCATGAGATACTGTTTAATATCGTCAAATGCTTTTTGACATTCTTCGTTCCAAACGAAAGATACACCTTTCTTCAGAAGTTTGTTGAATGGTCTGCAGCGTCCTGATAAGTTGGAAATGAATCTCCTGATATAAGCAATTCTTTCTTGAAATCCTCGTAGCTCTTTTAAGGTGCGTAGAGGACGCATCTCTTGAATGGCTTTGATCTTCTCGGGATCCACGTGTATACCTTTAGCGGTAATGACGAAGCCGAGAAATTTACCACTAGAGACGCCCAGGAAGGACTTAGTAGGGTTCATTTTAAGTTGATGCTAACGCATTAAATCAAAGATAGTCTTCAAATCTTGGATATGATCCTCCTTTCGTCGACTTTTGACTGCAATATCATCAACATAGCATTCGACTATTTTCCGAAGATGTTCGCGGAATATAGTGCTCATTGCTCGCTGATATGTTGCCCCTGCATTCTTGAGACCAAACGGCATCACTGTATAACAGTATGTACCGATCGGCATTCTGAAGGAAGTGTGTTTTTCATCATCTGGAAACATTTTGATCTGGTTGTATCCCAAATACCCATCCATGAATGACATTCGTTCGAAACCACATGTATTGTCGATCATGACATCTGTAATTGGAAGAGGAAACTCGTCTTTAGGACAAGCTGCATTGAGATCGCGAAAGTCTATACAGACTCGGATCTTGCCAGTCTTTTTAAGGACAGGAACGATGTTAGCCACCCATTCAGGATGTTGTTCCTCTTGAATAAATCCAGAAGCCATAAGCTTGTTGACTTCAACTTCAATTGCATCCATGATGTCTGGACGAAATCGTCGCTGTTGTTGTTTGACTGGTCTAGCATTTGGCATGATATTGAGTTTGTGCATTGCAATCTTTGGATCTAGTCCTGGCATATCCTCGTAACTCCAGGCAAAGACATCGATATAATCACGAATAAGTTTAATCATTTCTTGCTTATCTATTTCTGAAAGACTTTCACTGATGAATATTGGTTTAGGAGACCCTTCTTCACCAACATCAATTTGGATCAGTTTATCTTCAGTAGGAGGTTCCCTCTGCTCGAACCTGAATTCCCATTGATTATCTAATCTTTGAGCCCATTGTTCCGATTCGGGTGATATTTCAAAATCATCCTCATCTTCATCATTTTCTTGCGGGCCACCAACGGAGACCATATTGATGGATAAAATAGAGCGATGGAGATCGCCAATACTCGTGTCAGAATCCCAAGAGAGGGAATCAGAAGACTCAGATCGTTCGTCTTCATCGGATTTTGAATCTTCATGGACGATGTTGATAAAGGAGGTAGGAGCAATGTAACCTAAACCACATTTTGTCCTTCCGTATTTTAATGGAGGAATTCGAACAGGCATTCTTCTTCCTTTTCCATTATTGAGACTGGTTCTAAAGTCATAACCCATATTCTTGATGATATTTTTAGATTGCTGACTGTAGCGACGCAGTTGTAACCTTCCAGTATCGTCGTTTGTGTCATCTTCTTCCAAGTTAGGAGGATTCTGGGGTCCTTTATAATAGAAGATTGGATTTTCTCCCTTCTTTCTAGCAGGGACCACGAAGTATGATTTTTGTATGGATTCCAATGATATGTCTGTATGAAGAGTTTGAACAACCCATATAGTTAGTGACTCTAAGCTATCTAGCAATTATAAATAACTTTGTACATGATTACAGACATTAATATACTGCAAAGGAGATGCTTCATTAATATTAGATACTGTATTTACAACAGAAGGCTGAGCCTTATCACACTTAGTCAAATTAATGACAAAAGGGGAAGAGGAAGAGTGATCAGAAGTTTTGTTTCGATTAAGATCGATAACAAAAGGCTCAGAAGAGGTGAGCTCCCTTAAAGAAGATCGTGGATAAGTAGTACGTCCACTGACTGGAATGACTAGAGTATCTGGTATAGCCTGAGAAGGTGGAGGGGGAGTGGTACGTCCACTGACAGGAATTATCAGTGAACTTTGTGGAGCTTGGGAAGACAACACAGTAGTACGTCCACTGACAGGAATTATCAGTGAGCCTTGTGGAGCCTGGGCAGGTGATGAAGTAGTACGTCCACTGACAGAAATTATCAGTGAGCCTTCTTCAGATGATTTAACAGACTGCGGAGGAGTGATACGCCCTTTTACAGGAATAACAAAAGTGCCAACTTTTGCTATCTTATCATCATTATCCATAGCTTGTAAGACTTTTGAGTATTCATCTTTGTATATGCGAGCGTCATTGAAGTAAGCTTCAACTCCTTTGAATGGATAGAGATCTGCAACCTCCTTTTGAACTTCTCCATTATCATCAACATATTTGAAGCACTGATGAAGAGTCGAAGGGACGACATTATGTTCATGCAAGAATGGTCTCCCCAATAGAGCATTGTATGAGCAACCATGATTGTCGATGAGGTAAAAAGTAACTTTAGTGCGAAGATCGCCTATTTGAAATTTGAGGCGAATCTTGCCCAAAGGCTCACTTTTTCCTTGATTAAATCCCAAGATGGTAGTGATAGTGCTGGAAAGACTATGCACAGGTATCTTCAGTGCATCTAGCATAGCTTTTGGCATAATACTGAGAGCGGATCCTGGATCAATCAGGAGACGATCAACCTTCATAGAATCAATATATCCTGTATGATATAAAGGACGGTCATGTCAATTATCCTCTAGCAGCATATCGTCCTGCGTAAAGGTAATGTTTGGAATAAATTCCAATACATTATGGCAATGAGAAACAGATTATGTTTCCAACTTCTTGGGAAGAGTTAGACAGGTTTCTGCTTGCAGCAGTACTTCACTTAGAGTTTCTCGAGTCTCTTTAGAGAGGCGTAAGAGCTCGAAGATTGATAATTTAGCTGGAGTATTGGCTAGTTGAGCCAATATATCAAAATTATAAGGCTTTTCAAGTCCTGTAGGAGATGACTTCTTCAATAGTTTGTCGAAGCGGACTTGTTGTTTGCCTTTGTCAGCTGCTGTTGGTTTAGAAGGAACTGTCTCAACAGGAACATTTAAAGACTCTTCAGTAGAGACTGGTGTTGGAGCTGTAACCGGAGGGACATCAGAAGTTTCTTCAGGAATTTCAGCATAATCTTTCAGATATATTTTTCCTGACCGAGTTCCAGCATGAACTTCAACTTCAGATTCTGGTTCAGGGTCTATGGAAACCATGTTGCAATTCTTTATCTTCCTCTTGGTTCTTTTATGTTTGATGAGAGCTTTATTCCAGAAACCAAGGCCAACACGAGATTGATTATGCCTCATAGTGATGGCTAAAGGTGCTCGGAGTCCTTTGCCTGAGTTCAAACCAGGAGCAGTGGCTAGATCATAACCCATCTTTGCCATCAATTCACGAGATTGTGAACTGTATAGATGAAAAGCAGGCTTGTACATATCTTCAAATTGAGGTACAGATTTTATCTCCGTAGGGAGTGAATTTCCTGCCAAGATGAAAGTAGAGGTTAGATAAAAATCGGGTGTGAAACTAGAAGTCACATTGCATGACTTAGTCTTCCCGAGCTTCTTTTTAGATGAGAGAATCTTCCGAGGAGAAGAGGAAGACGTTTCAAACTCCGTCATTAAATCCGGATGAATCCACATGATCTCTCCCTTCTTAGTTGTGACAGGAACAGGTCCGTCATTCTGTGCTGGTGGGATGTTCACAACTTCGAGAGTTGCTTTGGGGATAGGAACAATCCCACTTTCCACCATTAAAGGAGGGAAGTCACCGAACTGCATTGAAATTACATTTGCTGTGACTGTCTTGTCTTTGGGTGTCAGTGTCACAGCTCCTGATTTAATCATCTCTTGGATCTTTCCTTTTAATACATAGTAAGACCGGATTATATGACCCAGCATTCTATGATATGGACAGTATTTTGGATGATCTGTCTTATTGGCTTCATCAGGCTTTTTGATTTCTGGCAATTGAATCTTATTACCTTTGAGCAAGCATTCAAAGATACCCTGAACATCGTCATCGTCGAAAGAATATTCTTTCTTCGGTCGAGGAGGTCTCTGTTGTTGATTTGTTGGAGCTGGAGTAGCTTGGGTAGTCTTTACCTCTTGACTACTGTTTTGGAGATTGACTTCAAGAGCTTCTTTCCCTTTGCGATTGTTGGGTCGAGTACTACTGCTAGCACTCTGATTTGATTCCTTGGGAGCCATTTGTACTCCCAGATCCTTGAAGGTCTCAGCACTGACTTCGGCAGCTTTGGCACTGACGATGAAAGAAGGCCAATCTTGGAACTGAGTGGACCCTGTCCACATGCTGATAATTGGTAAAAGATTCGACTTGCAAGTGTCGATAGTAACAGCATCGGGAGTTCCGAGAGGCATTTTGAGGGCTTCTCTTCTGAATCTTTCAATGAATTCCTCGGTGGTTTCGTTATTTTTCTGTTTAATTCTTATGAGGGCTGACATGGTCATGTCATTGAGTCCTTCATAGAACCGTTCAAGAAACATTTGCGTGAAACCGGCAAATGAAGTAATGCACCCATCAGGGAGACTTCTATACCATTCATAAGCCGTTCCTTTGAGACACCCAACAAACACCCGAGTAAGGAGGGCGTCACTTGGTTGCAGTTGATCAGTCATTACCTCAAAGTGATTAATGAACTGACTTGGGGAGGTTATCCCATCAAAGAAAGAGATAGTCGGAGGCTTGTATTTAGGAGGATATGATACTTGCTTCCATTCTATCGAGTAAGGTTGCTTGATACCTAACCTTTGTAAGCCATCCTTCTGTTTGAATGCCTCGAATTGAGTTCGGAGATTCTTTAACTCTTCAGTAACAATTCCAGAAGATTGGGGAGTTGTAACTTGTTGAGTGTAATTGGGAGGAGGGACTGCAGTATATGTACCACCCCCAGCTCCAGACTGACTTAGAGTGGGTTGTACAGGAACATTAGCTTGTACCCCCGGAATAGTAGAGGGTTTTGGGTTTGGAACAACAGGAGTATTTAATACAACTGGAGGAGCTGTCTGTTGGACTTGCTGAGTTTGATGCTGAGCTTACATAAGAGTGTGCATAGCATTCAATGTATCTGCCATAGCTCGCAACTATTGTTCTAAGGAAGAAATCCTTTGTTCATGCGCTTCGGTGCTAGTTGAAGGTTCATGATTGCCCTCTGCCATGTAAGTAGTAATCATTCGAGGAATAGATGATGAAACAGTCTGTTCTGAATCATCACTGTGTGAATCAGTATCTTTCCCGAGGCTATTTATGGGAGTCAATACTGGAAAGTTGGATTCTCCAAGGAAGTCCTCTGTGATCTCTGGATTACCACGTGGATGAGAAGAAGAAGAGATCCTGGCCAAGGCTCCGGTCCTGGATCGGGTGCCGAGATAAACACCATCTTCAGAGTCTGATATAGCATCAGACCGTATGCTACCCCCAATATTTCTGGAGGTCATGTTGACAGAAGCATAAAGAGGTTCATCTTCATCCAACATTGGTTCATACTGAATCCGTTCGAAAACAGATTATCTTTTTGGTGAACAACAACATTGAATTACAACTCGAGGTTGGAAGTTGTAACCATGCTTTTCATGGAAAATATGAGCAATATCATAGCCTGATGGAGTGTCAATTCTCCGTTTATTTTGCAAATACTCCCGGAGATCTGTAGGAACAGATTGGGAAGTACTTGAAGATAGTTTCTGTGTAGAAACTTGTCTTTTGTTCTTCTGTCTTCTCGGTTCTTGAGTGTATAAAGACCGATTAATTTGAGCCACATAATTTTTGGCATATTCTGCATCAGGGTCTAATATACTTGTCTCAGTGGAATCGAGACGATTCTGATTAAGCTTGTTACGAAGATCCGTAGGAGATCTGACTTTGGTATCAGTCTTGGATACTTGTAATTTGCCTTTCTCAGATCGAGAAATTTTGAGAGAAGGAAGATGAGTATTATTCCGACTGGGAGTCGGTAATAATCCATCTTTAGAGGAATTAGCCAAAAGGCGTTTTCCTTTGTTTGACCTAGTAAGAGTACTAGTCAAATTAACTCCAGAGGTAAAGACCTTAGGAGTAGAGGAGTTGACTAAAGAGTCTTTCTTCTTGGTTGGCATAAGATGTGCAAGTTTAGGGGGAATCATTTGTATGTTCTATGGAAGAGAACCCCCAGCTTGATTTTGAGAAACAGTCAAAGGACTGTATCTGTTAGCATACGCTGACTTCAGTTTGGACTTCTGGTCATACGCTGCCTTTTTATTAGCATACGCTGGCTTTGGCTTAGCGTACGCTGCCTGATGTTGGCTTTTGTACGCTGCCTTTGCCGTACGCTGCCCTTTGAATGCCATACGCACAGAGTCATCAATGGCTAAAGAGCCGACTGCTGTCGTAAGAGTAGAGGGAGAAGGGACTTTGACATGTCCAGAGATGGTTTTCCTTGTACACGCTGACTTGGTTAAAGAACCAACTTTGTCAGCGTGACTAGGAGAAGCCACTGTTGTCGTGTTCAGAGAAGCCGAAGTGTGCTTAGTTGAAGTTGAAGACGTGTTCTTGTCAGCGTGAGAAGTGACAGAAATGTCTCGGTCTGTTGAAGAAGACTTAGGGACATAGACGGAGCGTCCCTTCTTCTTGGCAGTAGGAAAAGCGGAGCAAGCAGTGCGGCCCTCCTTCGTCTTGAGCATTTCTTCATAAGTAGATTGGTCGAATTGTACAACCATCGTCTTCTTCGTCAAGCCGATCGACGAAGTATCGCATTGAGTTGTTGCTATCTCGTTGGAGGAGACAGCTTTCCCCAGCAGAGTCGCCAATTTGTTTTCCATAAATAAATTCACTTTATTTATTTTGTATCTGAGAAAATTACAACTGTAGGAATCTAATCTAGAAGACGATTACTTTATCCCTTGGACGATGCGATGAAGAAAACTCGAACTTTGAAGAACTTGGACAGCAACTGGGCAATCTCTCTGTTCTCTTTGAAATTGACTGTAGTGTCTGATGAAGATGAAGAAACTCTCCTTTATAGAGTTCAGGATAACTGTCCTTAAGCATACGCTCAGGTAGTTACTTGACGTATGCATAACTGCAGGGACGCGTGGCAAATTCTGATGGAGACACATTAGCGTGCGGTTGAAAGTAGTGGAGCATATTCAGGAGAGATTGATGGCATGAATGCCACGTTGCATAACTTCTGAAGAAGTGGATAACTGAGTACAGGACACGTGAGAACGTGTGTTAACTGCACGTTGAAAATCATTCTGGACACAACTGCTGTGATACGCTGCCTTAGAAGAAGAGTCATACGCTAGCTTTTGAAGGCACATGTCTTGCATACGCTGACTTGGACAGCGTAGAACCATATAAAGCTGATACGCTCACATTATTGACAGGGAGTCGTATGGAAACTATACGCTCACTTGACAAGGAGTCGTATGGAATCTATACGCTCACTTGGTTGGCAAGGAGCCGTATAGAATCCATACGCTCACTTGGTTGGCAAGGAGCCGTATGGAATCCATACGCTCACTTGGTTGAGTCGTATGTTTGAATAAGTAGACATGTGGCATGTTTGAATAAGTAAACACGTGGCCATCATCAATCTTCTTTGATACGCCATATCTTCCAATAACTGACAAAATCTTCTCGAGCGTCGTGAATGCGGATATGATGGCTGACAGACTGTCAAAACTGACAGTAATGATGGCTTTTACATTTATGAGAGATACTGAGCTGTCCTCGTAAAAGACAAAACCGACTCTTCGAAAACCTATACGACGGCTAGTCTTCATTGGACAGCTGTCTTTGCACGAAAGACGAAGTGTCAGATTCATCCTTTATTAAATACATGTTGTGCTGTCATCTCAGAAAATAATAAAATATTCACTGAGCGTACAGCCTTTGGATGAGCGTATGGCCTTGACTGAGCGTATGGCCTTGAGCGTATGACTTGGACTGAGCGTATGGCTTTGAGCGTATGACTTGGACTAAGTCTTATGTCAGCGTGTCATAATTTTCACACCCTACATTGTGTCGTTTGTGGTGGTGGTGCGGGCGATGATGATGGGGGAGGTAGTAGTGGTGCCAGTGGTAGTAGAGGTGGAAAGGTAAGGTCGAGGTGGTGATGTTGCTGTCAGAGAGAGACGGGGATGTTGGCCTACGTGTGAGGCGGTGAAGCAGAGAATGGGGTGGCCAATCGTTGGCCGGACGACATGGTATTTGGCTGTTGTGGCGAGGTGGTGCCGTGGCGGTCGACCACGAGCCAATTGAATTCGATGACATACCAAATAACAGTAGAATTCGATGAAAGTATAACTACACTTTTCATCCACAATCTACAGAAAATCTAGGTTGGAAAGAAATTTGGCTAGGTAGTTAGGTAGGGATTTTTAGAGGAAAGAGATATTTTTGGGAAAGAAGAAAGCGAGAGAAGAAGAAGAGAGCAACAAAGAAATAAAATATTGGGTTTTGTACCCACATGTGGGCTAGTCTCAAGTAACAAATGAGGGTGGAAAACTTGTTAATATTTCAAAAAGAAAGTTAGGCTAGCCCCAAATAAGTTTTGGAGTGCCTTTAATAGGCTATTCATAAGGGCACATCAAAAGTTGATCAGGACTAGCTCAAATCTGATTTTGGTTTATTTACAAGTTTGCCATTGAAAAAATTACTCAGGGCTAGCCCAACTCTAGGTATATAAGTCAATTTTTTCTTTTTTTCCTCTTGTCTCCTTCCTTAACACATCCAAAGAAGATCAAGAACAAGAATAAGAACAAGAATGTGCGATGAGTTTTCTTCTTATCTTCTTCTTCTTCTCCACCATTTTAATCCTCACCATCTCCATCAAAACCCTAATTTTTTTCTCATTCCCAATTTCGATGGAACCCAAGGCTCATCACAAATAATGTACAAATCCTAATATTGGTTGGTGAACAAACAACGTACAAACCCTTTGGTGGGTGAATACGACATTCCTTCTGAAGCACTCTCGGTAACTTCCCGACCGATAAAATCCTATTTTGGCAATCCTAAGATCGACCAAGTCGACTTTAGAACTGCCATAATTTCTGGCAGTCCAAAATAATTCTAGGTGTCATGATCCGCACCCTGATTAGGGGCACGAGAACGTGGGTACATCCAGCCTATGCTACAGTGTCAGTGGTAGAACGTTGTATAGGTCATCTAGAATATACAACATCTAGACATAATATGTATAAACTTGTTATCTCCGCACGAATGTATATAATCTCAACTCAATCACAAGACATCTAAGGAAGATAAGCACGAATATCATAAAGATATGATGGAAATAGATAAACTGAAATAGATGCGAAAACATAACACAAGTTCAGAGTCTCAAACATAATCACAAGATCCCAAAATATAAGTAATACTACAAGTCTCAAACCAGCTGTAACGCAGTCCAATCAAACCTAACTAAACTGGTCTAAATAGATGGTACATCATCTACGGATACTGGCATAAGAGGGAGATCCTGGTAATAGTCATCGTTGGTGCCATAACCATAAAAGGTTGAGCAGTCTACATCTAAATCCTCTGTAAACATCAACGGGGTTATTCTGTCAGGATATGAGCAAGTACAAATACTAACAGCAGTTCTATATGAATTAAAAAATTCTACAAGAGACAATTTTAATAGAATACAAAATGAAATATCAAGACTGGAATATAAACAATATATGTAAAACTGGATATCATGTGAGGGTATGAAATACTGGAATATAAGCAGTACAAGAATATCTGATGTATAATGTAAACATAAACAGTGCCTCGAGATATTAGAGCGTTATGTGATCGGCTTGGGTCAGGATCAGGTTGTTCTATTTGAGCAGCTATGAACAGGAAATATACAAAAATGGGATCAGGTCTGCCATAATGGAAAGTTATGAACAAGTAGTATCAGGTCAGGCTACACCCTACGTGTAGTGAGGATAGAGTTATGAACAAGTGAACAAGGGGATACATGAGGGGTATTGATCACATAACCACTAATAACTCCCCATCCCCGAGTAGTATATGGATTTGGACATATCACGTCATGACACGAGATTCTCTAAGGGGGCGTTTGGTTCAAGTTTTTGTGGCTTGGGAATGGGTTTTGAATTCCTTACCCATGTTTGGTATGTTTAGGATTGGGAATGAGGAGGGAATATGAGGGACTTAGGTGGGAAAGCTATTCCCATTGACTTGGGAAAGCTATTCCCAAGACCCCCCTTGGGAATATATTTGCTTTTCTAGGAATGATGTTCGACTATTTTGTTTGGACGGTTATACCCTCTCTTTATTTTCAAATTTTCAAATTCTATTCCAAACATGTGAATCATCATGAAATTAATGAAAGGGTATTAAAGAAAAACTAAATAAATTAATATTTATATCCCTTTGTAAACCAAATATGGAGATGAAAATTTTTAAAATTTTGAAGTAACTATTCCCAACCTAACCAAACATGGGTATGGGAATGTTGAATTTCTTTCCCATGGGAAAGGAAATGAAAACCTATTCCTAGAAATACAAAAAGTTGATCCAAACGAGCCCTAAGAGGGTAGCAAATTCCCTTAGGAATCGACGTCAATACAAGTACAGGAAACAAGATCGAACAATGTACCAATATACTATGGTAGCCCAGGAATGACATCTCATGACAGGATCCGACGTATACTAGTCCGTGTACCATCGTGTCAGAAATCAAGTAAAATACTACAACTATGGTCAACTCTTAATGATGTTCAGAGTGATGTCACAGACCTAAAGATGAGATATCATGAGTTAAATTAGGGTTTGACAGTGTATGACATGATATTCTAATGTATGTTATGCAATATAAAAGTCAAACTCAGTCAAACTCAGTCAAACTAGGTCACACAAAGTCAAACTAGGTCAAAGTTTGACTTAGAGTTGACTTTTGGTAAACTGGTCAACTCTGGTCAACTTCTAGTCCAATCTAGATCAACTTAGGCTAATGGTTGACTCACAGTTGACTTTTGGTCAACTGGTCAACTCGGGTCAAATCCTAGTCTAATCTAGGTCAACTTATGCTAATGGTTGAATCATAGTTGACTTTTAGTCAACTGGTCAACTCGGGTCAGATCTTAGTTAATTCTAGGCCAAGTGTCGACTTTTGGTTGACTTTGAGTCAAAACAGTCAACCATGGTCAAACGGGGTCAACCCTAGTCTAGGTATCATATTCCTAACCTTTACCTACCAAGATACCCCATATCTTGGTCATATTGGTATCCTAATACAAATACCTTGTGTAACTCCTCTTCTCAAAAAATTTGAATTATTTTTATTTATTTATTTGATTTAAATGGTGATTTTTGAATGTTATAAATAATTAATTAGTTAATTATTACGGTAGATGTCTTTAGTTACGATTAAATTTGGAGTACGAGATGACCAAGAATTTTGGCACGGATAGTGTAGTTGGGTGCCTTGACTAGTGTTTTAGCTATGGTAGGGAAGGCCGAGCCATAGGTGTGTTCTAACTAGAAAAACCAGGACAAGTTGCGACTTAACCCCCACCGATGATTTATTTATTTAATTATTAGATTATTGACTTTCTAGGAGACCCGGTTGTACCAATTTAGCCCCGACTTGACCCAAACCAAATCCAAATCTAAATAAACATGTACTCTCAAATACTTCATGTTGATATATATTTTATTAACATTGATATGTTTTCAATTTTGAAAAGTTTCTATTTATAGAAAGTGTCTACGTGTAATCCTAGTGTAATTCTAGTTGGCATTAGTTTATATTTGACCCAAAGTCCAACCCAATCCTAAGTAGTCATATTGGACATTAATAAATATTAAAAAATACATATATTTTTGTATTTAATTCAGATTTTGGATTGTATTTATATAGATAGATTTAATTAGTCTATATTAGGAAAGACCTTTTTAATCCTCAATCCAATCAATTAGCCAACTCACCAAACCACCACCCCAACCAAGTGGGAGCACTCTTGGCCGACCAAAGCAGCCCCTCCCTTGGATATTCGGCCAAGCATCTCATTAGGAATAGGATTCCGACTCCTTTTCATGCATGCAACCCAAAAGGCCCATATATGTACATCAACTCATACCCAAACCCTAACTTAATTTCTTCTTCTTTTCCTTCTTGGCCGACCACTCTATTACTTCCCTCTCATATTTGGCAGCACCTCTCCCCCATATCCCTCCATACATCATCTTTTCTATTGCACATCTCTCTATCCTTCACAAAACTCATCTCCACTACCATACATCCACCCAACCACTCAAAATAAACCCTAAAAGCTCCATCTTCACCATCCAACCATCTATAGCCATTGTCAACCCTTCCAAACTCACCAAGAGAGGATTACCAAGCAAAGATAGCAAGAAAGGTCGGAGCTTTGGCAAGGAGAAGTCTTCACAACCTCTCTAGCAAGGACTTTTGGTAAGAAACCCTAATTTTTCTATCTCAAAACCTTACTAAATTTATGTCAAAAATATGTTATTAAATCTTTAGAAATCATATTTTGATGGCTTTTGCTATGTATAATCATCTATAAAAGTTTCATGATTTATAGTCGTAATATTCATGTTTCAGTATGATCAAAATTAACCCCATTGTGAAGGAACTATAAGTTATTGGTGGTTATTTTTAAAACTGAATTTTATGTGTGTTCATATATATTTCACGAATTTATCAACTCAAATCTGGTCGAAAAATTTATAGGTCAAAACTAGCTAATTTCGGGTAATCGGCTGACCTAGAATGTCCCAAACTTGTAGTATAACTTAACCATTGTAACCATGATGTTATTCTGAGAAATAGGATATTTTAATTCTGTTTAAAATATATTTTTGGTTATTTTAGCAATTTTGAGTAATTGACTATGTTCCGGATGAGTTTCGGATAGACTAGCTGACTTAGTAATCAACTAGTCATAAATTTCTTTAGAAATATTAATTCTGGAATTTCATAGATAAATCTAGGGGTTGGCATACGGTTCTAGGACCCGCGGTTCCGATCCAGCCTGAACCGTAAAATGTCTAAATAAGCCGGTTCCTAAATTTTGAAATTTAAACGAGGCGGGCCGGGGCGAGTCGTGTGATATTAACGGGTCGGGGCGGGTCCTATTTTTAAAATAAATGGGGCCCCGGCCCGACCCGTTTCTAGGAGTATATATTTTTTATATCAATTTTTAGCATTTTTTGTTATTATAGTCTATATATAATAGAATATTTTATTGTTTACTAAACAAATTCTAGAAGTTTGGGAAGACATTAGACTTGTTTTGTTCTTATAGACAATATAACATATGTAAATGTTTACTATTATAGAATTTTTTAAAACTTTTTTTGGACTCGTTTAGACCCGCGGGTCGACCCGTTTCAAACGGGTCCGGTCCGGGTCCAATATTTTTTGGACCCGTCTCGTCCCGCCCCGCCAAGTAACGGGTCCGGTCCGGGTCCAACAAATTTGGTCCGGGTCCAACAAATTTGGGCCCGGCCCGACCCATGCCCACCTCTAGATAAATCTGTAGAAAATTTGTTTAAATATTATTTTTATGAAATTTATATGATTTTAAGTATGTTATTGAAGTAGGGGCATAATCGACCAATTGAGAGTTGGAAACCCTAAAATTGTGTTTCGATGTCTCGTGGAACCTGTGTGTGATTTTATGAATCTAAATGGTTCCACGGGAGATTTGAATATAGTTAATATAATTTTAAAACATTACTTTAACTAATTAAGTCGTATCATAAGTTTAATGAGTAGTGACTTAAACTAGCTAATTAATTATCTAGGAGCGTCGGGTTCCGGAGGCGTGGACGCGGGAGCGGCATTTCATATTAAGAGCGCAGAATCAGGCAAGTATACCTTGCTTTTCTCTACAGTTTATTACATGCTTATTTCTTTATCTAATAGTTATATGTCATCAGTTAGTTGGATTGGTTTGATTGGTATGCTTTTCTTCTTATCATGTATATTAGTTATTGTCCCGTCTATATACCGTCGTTGTCCAGAGTTTGACATTATAGACTATACGAGAGTTTTCCTTACATGTACCTTGACTGAGTCGTATCGTGTCGTAGAGTGAGTGCGTGTAACTGAACTGCTAATTCTTGTTTCATTTTTTCAACCTATGAGTCCACAATCGGGACGAGGGTTGACCGTTTGCACCTGCGAGTCCACACTCGGAACGAGGGTGTTTATCGTGAACTAACCTGCGAGTCCACATTCGGGGCGAGGGTTAGTGTTTAGTTCAAACTATCGAGTCCACACTCGGGACGAGGGTTTGATATCCTTTGATCTCTTGTTCACCATTTCTCTCCCAGCAGTTCATTTATGCGTAGTTGTTTCCGTATCCGTGTTCATAGTCACCTGTCAGTTTCTGTCTTGTTTCCTATTTATAGCCTGTTTGTATTCTTATGTATGATAGAGCTATTAGATAGGCATGTTTTTATGTATCTTTCTATGTCCCCTGAGGACCTGATGATCTCTTCAGGTAGCTGGTTGCACGGACTTAGTTAGCTGAGCATGTGGTAGTCGATTACATCTGCATGATTTAGGTATTTTGCTAGTGATATTGCTTTATTATCTTCTCGTGCTCTTATGATATATCCTGCTTGTTAGCCTAGTTTCATAGACTCATGTTATTCTTGGAGTTTAATCGGACAATATGCTAGTGGGTAGCAGACCATAAACCATACTTGTTTATTCTTGATTTATATACATCTTGTAGATTGAGATATAGTTTAGATTGCCATATTAGACATGATACCATGCTTTTGATAGCTTATACGTATTCGAGTCATGCTGGGTCTGTTTGATACGTAGCTGGCTTGCTCACGCACTTGCATCCCGAAAAGCGGGTGCGGGTCGTGACAAATTTTTTGGTGGCCCATGCAGGTCAGAGCATATCGTATCGGTTACGTAACTATACTGATACGAGCCTGCGACTATGACTAAACCTTAGAAATCTTAATCCACACTGCCTTGAAATTTCTCCTAGAAATTTCTCTACGTCCTTGAAATTTCATATTTGTTCTCAATTATTCTTCCTTGCCTTCCGAACAGTGATTTTCGTCTCTTCCTATTTCGGAGTGACGAACGATCGTGCTGTCTAGAATCTATCAGAAATTCTTAAGTTATAGTATAATATTACTTGATTATTTAATTTTTGGTTGTTTGATAGATATGGGGGGATTATTGATGCCATATGTCATAGATATCTATGGGTAATGATTCTAGCAACTAGATGGAATGTTATAATGTTTTAGTGAACTACCTTTGAGGAAGTAGTTTGACCAAAGGTGGGTAGAAGTCCTCGAGGTTTCGTAGTTACAAAATGGCTAGGAGAAGGATATAAACTATTTTTGAGGAATTAAAATTTAAGGAGATTAAGGTTAAGGTAGACTTTCTTTTTAAATTTTAAGGAATAGTTATGAATTATAATTTCGAGAACAAAATTATTTTTAAGGTGGGTAGATTTGTAACTCCTCTTCCCGAAAATTTTGAATTATTTTTATTTATTTATTTGATTTAAATGGTGATTTTTGAATGTTATAAATAATTAATTAGTTAATTATTACGGTAGATGCCTTTAGTCACGATTAAATTTGGAGTACAAGATGACCAAGAATTTTGGCACGGATAGTGTAGTTGGGTGCCTTGACTAGTATTTTAGCTATGATAGGGAAGGCCGAGTCATAGGTGTGTTCTAACTAGGAAAACCAGGATAAGTTGCGACTTAACCCCCACCGATGATTTATTTATTTAATTATTAGATTATTGACTTTCTAGGAGACCCGGTTGTACCAATTTAGCCCCGACTTGACCCGAACCAAATCCAAATCTAAATAAACATGCAGTACTCTCAAATACCTTCATGTTGATATATATATATATATTTTATTAACATTGATATTTTTTCAATTTTGGAAAGTTTCTATTTATAGAAAGTGTCTACGTGTAATCCTAGTGTAATCCTAGTTGGCATTAGTTTATATTTGACCCAAAGTCCAACCCAATCCTAAGTAGGCATGTTGGACATTAATAAATATTAATAAATACATATATTTTGTATTTAATTCAGATTTTGTATTGTATTTATATAGATAGATTTAATTAGTCTATATTAGGAAAGACCTTTTTAATCCTCAATCCAATCAATTAGCCAACTCACCAAACCACCACCCCAACCAAGTGGGAGCACTCTTGGTCGACCAAATCAGCCCCCTCCCTTGGATATTCGGCCAAGCATCTCATTAGGAATAGGATTCCGACTCCTTTTCATGCATGCAACCCAAAAGGCCCATATATGTACATCAACTCATACCCAAACCCTAACCCTAACTTAATTTCTTCTATTTTTCCTTCTTGGCCGACCACTCCATTACTTCCCCCTCATATTTGGCAGCACCTCTCCCTCCATAGCCCTCCATACATCATCTTCTCCGTTGCACATCTCTCTATCATTCACAAAAACTCATCTCCTCCACCATACATCCACCCAACCACTCAAAATAAACCCTAAAAACTCCATCTTCTCCATCCAACCATCTATAGCCATTGCCAACCCTTCCAAACTCACCAAGAGAGGATTAGCAAGCAATGATAGCAAGAAAAGTTGGAGCTTTGGCAAGGAGAAGTCTTCACAACCTCTCTAGCAAGGACTTTTGGTAAGAAACCCTAATTTTTTCTATCTCAAAACCTTACTAAATTTCTGTAGAAAATTTGTTTTTAAATCTATAGAAATCATATTTTGATGGCTTTTGCTATGTATAATCATCTATAAAAGTTTCATGATTTATAGTCGTAATATTCATGTTTCGGTAGGATCAAAATTAACCCCGTTGTGAAGGAACTATAAGTTATTGGTGGTTATTTTCAAAACTAAATTTTATGTGTGTTCATATATATTCCATGAATTTATGAACTCAAATCTGGTCGAAAAAATTATAGGTCAAAACTAGCTAATTTCGGGTAATCGACTGACCTAGAATGTCCCAAACTTGTAGTATAACTTAACCCTTGTACCCAAGATATTATTTTGAGAAATAAGATATTTTAATTCTGTTTAAAATATATTTTTTGTTATTTTAGCAATTTTGAGTAATTGACTATGTTCTGGACGAGTTTCGGGTAGACTAGCAGACTTAGTAATCAACTAGTCATAATTTTTTTAGAAATATTAATTCTGGAATTTTAGAGATAAATCTGTAGAAAATTTGTTTAAATATTATTTTTATGAAATTTATATGATTTTTAAGTATGTTATTGAAGTAGGGGCATAACCGACCAATTGAGAGTTGGAAACCCTAAAACTGTGTTTCGATGTCTCGTGGAACCTGTGTGTTATTTTATGAATCTAAATGGTTCCACTGGAGAATTGAATATAGTTAATATAATTTTAAAACATTACTTTAACTAATTTAGTCGTATCATAAGTTTCATGAGTAGTGACCTAAACTAGCTAATTAATTATCTAGGTGCGTCGGGTTCCGGAGGCGTGGACGCGGGAGCGGCATCTCATATTAAGAGCGCAAAATCAGGCAAGTGTACCTTGCTCCCCTCTACAGTTTATTGCATGCTTATTTCTTTATCTAGTAGTTATATGTCATCAGTTAGTTGGATTGGTTTGATTGGTATAGTTTTCTTCTTATCATGTATATTAGTTATTGTCCCGTCTATATACCGTCGTTGTCCAGAGTTTGACATTATAGACTATACGAGAGTTGTCCTTACATGTACCTTGACCGAGTCGTATCGTGTCGTGGAGTGAGTGCGTGTAACTGAACTGCTAATTCATGTTTTATTTTCTCAACCTACGAGTCCACAATCGGGACGAGGGTTGACCGTTTGCACCTGCGAGTCCACACTCGGGGCGAGGGTGTTTGTCTTGATCTGTTTGCACATGCGAGTCCACACTCGGGGCGAGGGTGTTTGTCGTGAACTAACCTGCGAGTCCACATTCGGGACGAGGGTTAGTGTTTAGTTCAAACTATCGAGTCCATACTCGGGATGAGGGTTTGATTTCCTTTGACCTCTTGTTCACCAGTTCTCTTCCAGCAGTTCATTTATGCGTAGCTGTTCCTGTATCCGTGTTCATAGTCACCTGTCAGTAGCCACCTGTCAGTTTTTATCTCGTTTCCTATTTATAGCCTGTTTGTATTCTTATGCATGATAGAATTATTAGATAGGCATGTTTTTATGTATCTTGCTATGTACCATGAGGACCTGATGATCTCTTCAGGTAGCTGGTTGCACGGAGTTAGTTAGCTGAGCATGTGGTAGTCGATTACATCTGCATGATTCAGGTATTTTGCTAGTAAAATTGCTTTATTATCTTCTTGTGCTCTTATGATATATCATGCTTGTTAGCCTAGTTTCATAGACTCATGTTATTCTTGGAGTCTAATCGGACAATATGCTAGTGGGCTACAGACCATGAACCATACTTGTTCATTCTTGATTTATATACATCTCGTGGATTGAGATATAGTTTAGATTGCCATATTAGACATGATACCATGCTCTCGACAACTTATACGTATTCGAATCAGGCTGGAGTCCGCTTGATACGTAGCTGGCTTGCTCATGCACTTGCATTCTGAAAAGCGGGTGCGGGTCGTGACACCTTGGTCAGGATCCAATAGCTTAACTTAGGTAAACATATACCTTAACTATCAAAGATACCCATCCTAGATATCTGTCACGACCAACGCCCGCTTTTCGGGATGCAAGGGCGTGAGCAAGCCAGCTACGTATCGAGCGGACTCCAGCCCATCTCGAATACGTAATCATTGTCTAGACTATAGTATCACGCCTAATCATGGCAAGGCAAAACTACATCTCAATCCACAATAGAAATATAAAACATGAATGAACACTATGGGTCGTGGTCTGCAGCCCACTAGCATATATGTTCGATTAGACTCCACAAAAGAACAAGTGTCTATAAACTAAACTAACAAGTAGAGTATATCAAGATAAGGAACATAAGGCACGAGAGGATAACAAAATGAATATCACTAATAATACCTGAATCATGCAGGCATGATCAACTACCATCATTATCCGCTAACTACTCCGTGCAATCCACTACCTGAAGAGATCATCAGGTCCTTAGGGGACTAGCAAGATACATAAAACATGCCTATCTAACAGTTTATCATACATGAGAAAATAGACAGGAACGAGATAGAAACTGATAAGTGACTACTGACAAGTGACTACAAACATGGACATGAGAACAACTACGCATAAATGAACTGCTGGATGAACGAGTGAACAAGAGATCAATGGAATACCAAACCCTCGCCTCGAGTGGACTTGTAGGTTTGAACTAATTACTAACCCTTGCCCTGAATGTGGACTTGCAGGTTAGTTTACGACAAACACCCTCGCCCCGAGTGTGGACTCGCAAGTGCAAACGGTCAACCCTCGCCCCGATTGTGGACTCGTAGGTTGAGAAAATGAAACAGGAATTAGCAGTTCAGTTACACGCACTCACTCCACGACATGATACAACTCAGTCAAGGTACATGTGACGACCCGGTACAACTCAGTCAAGATACATGTAAGGACAACTCTCGTATAGTCTATAATGTCAAACTCTGGAAAATAACGGTATATAAACGAGACAATAACTAATATACATGATATGAAAAATAAACATACCAATCAAATCAATCTAACTAACTGATGACATATAACTACAAGATAAAGAAATAAGCATGCAATAAAGCTATAGAGGAAGGCAAGGTATACTTGCCTGGTGGTGGCATGCGGAACCAATCATATACCGTCAACTGGTAAGCCATAAAGTCCAAATCTGACAGCTGTCTCCGAAAGCTGAAATAGATGTTACCAACATTTTTAGAATAGTCAAATTAGCTAGGATAGCCTACCCATAAGTCTAATTCTGAACACAGGAGCAAAACGGTCATTTTGGGCCAAAACGATGTCCGCCATTGGACCCGCTTTGCACCGAAAAGTATGCCAGAGTCAATAGTCTCTAAAGCCATCAAACTATATGTCTACGGATTCATTTTGATGATACAAACCCAACGGTATGTCTAATTTTAGATACCGGTGGGCCGTGCATGAAATCGCCCGTTGAGTCGGATCGTGGAGCCCGCAAAACGGCGATCCGATCAACTATCTCAGAATCAGAACAAACATGGCATACAGGACTAGAAAAATGATACGGTCCTGTTGGTGCAAGTTTCATCTCGATTTGACGAACGTGCACAAAGTAATTGGAAAATTTGCAAAGAGGTCGATACGGTAAATTTTGACGGATACGCATCAAATTCGTCGCGCACACGCAACCAATTTGAATTTCGTCAAAGCCCACACGTCCACGAAGTCGATGCGCACCTTTTGATGCTTTCGGTTTACAACCAAGTCGCCCAGTTTGGCGGGACGCACGTGGTATCGGAGGTTTTTCTAGAATTCCTACTGTTTTTGAAAATAGGTTTTTGACAGTTTTGGGAATCTGTTTTCTCAGCATATAAGTGATCAATTTCAAAATTACCAAAAGGGTTCTAGAGTCCTATATGTCTTCTAGGACTGCCTCCAACTAGATCTTCTAAATAGTTAATAGGTTGTCAGGTAGTCATCTTCAAATATAGGCACCTGGGATACTTACAAACTACTTTCGAGGCAGTTTTTCCTCAATATTCGCATCGATTTTATGGTTCGATGGCTCGTCCCCGTTGAATCCTATTTTTCAGGGCTTCTAGAGGGTTATGTTGGGTTTCTAGAGGTATTTACGAAAATTAAAATGATTAAGCATAAAGGAACAAATTTGAATGGCAAGATGGTACCTTGCAGTAGTTGTTGTTGCTAGCTACTGTTGCTGGCGCTGTTCTACAGCGGCTGTTGCCGCCTCGCCGTCACACCTGGCCGGCCGGAGGTCACCTGCGGTGGCGAGCGCGCACGCGCACGGGGTGCCGGGGCATGGAGCTGTTCGGGTTAGGGTTTGGTTTAGGGTTTTTGAGAGATCCCTTTCGATCCCTCTCTCGTTCTATACATATATATATGCTATGAATTTGTTTTGGTTTCACAGGGGTCGGGGGGGGGAAGACTTCGGTTGGGCTTGGGATGGGCCGTGAGTTTGGGTCTCTTTTGTTTTCTTTGGCTTATTTGTTTTTGTTTTATTTCTTCTTTTCTTTTCATTTATTTCTTTATATATATATATATATATATATATATATATATATATATGCACACACAAATAATATTTCTACATGGTCGTCTTTGGATGCACTGCATCACTACAAGGGCATGTGCTTGGCTTGGGTCCATTCCGAACTAGTTTGGTACAACCGGGTTCCCTAACAGTTTAATAGATAAATTACTAAATAATTAAATTGTTTATAATGGTCATGACACAACTTGGCCTGGTTTTCCTAGTTAGATCACTCATATGGCTCGGCCTTTCCTACCATGGCTAAAACACTAGCCAAGGCACACCACTGCATTATTCGTGCCACAATTTCTAGTCACTTTGTACTCCAATTCCTACCCATGACTAAAGTCATCTATCGTAATAATTAACTAATTAATTATTTATAAAATTCTAAAAATACCATTTAAATCAAATAAATAATAAAAATATTTCAAACTTTTTGGGAAGATGAGTTACAAATCTACCCACCTTAAAATAATTTCGTCCTCGAAATTTCATCCCTTCCAAGATTGAATTCCTCCAAGTTTAACCATTCCTCTAATTTGTAGATACCCTAAATCAAATCTAGGTAAATTTTCAGAAATTTCTAAATTTAAAATATAAGGCACTATTCTTAAGTCAAGTCGCTACCCTCAGCTCTTTTATATTGCTAATAATAATTTGGCTTATAATAACCTCCTCAAAGTTTAAATCCAACTATGTATCTTCTCAACCCCCTTCTTATATATATACCTTTTACCAAACCTACTACCATGTCCCTTTTTTTATCATAATCCAATATCATAAACTTTACCATAACTTTTTACTCACGTTTGATCATACTACTCCCTCAAAACACAGGTCACTAAAACCTTGTAACTGTCCAACTAGTTGCTAACATCACTACTCATAGATATTTATAGCATATGGTATCCATAATACCCTCATATCTATCAAGCAACAAAAAATTCAATAATCAAGCAATAGTACACTATAACTTAAGAATTTCTGATAAATTCTAGTCAGCACGATCATTCGTCACTCCGAAATAGGAAGGGACAAAAATCAATAGTATGGGAGAGCAAGGAAGAATAATCGAGAGCGAATATGGAGTTTCAAGGACGGTAAGGAAATTTCTAAGAGAATGTTCAAGGCAGTGTGGATTGAGATTCCTAAAAGTTTAGTCATAGTCGCAGGCTCGTATCAGTACAGTTACGTAACCGATACGATATGCTCTGACCTGCATGGGCCACCAAAAAAACTTGTCACGACCCGCACACGCTTTTCGGGATGCAAGAGCGTGAGCAAGCCAGCTATGTATCGAGCGGACTCCAGCCCATCTCGAATACGTAATCGCTATCTAGACTATGGTATCACGCCTAATCATGGCAAGACAAAACTATATCTCAATCCAAAATAGAAATATAAAACATGAATGAACACTATGGGTTGTGGTCTGCAGCCCACTAGCATATATGTCCGATTAGACTCCACAAAAGAACAAGAGTTTATAAACTAAACTAACAAGTAGAGTATATCATGATAAGGAACATAAGGCACGAGAGGATAACAAAATGAATATCACTAACAATACCTGAATCATGCAGACGTGATCAACTACCATCATGATCTGCTAACTACTCCGTGCAATCCACTACCTGAAGAGATCACCAGGTCCTTAGGGACTAGCAAGATACATAAAACATGCCTATCTAACAGTTTATTATGCATGAGAAAATAGACAGGAACGAGACAGAAATTGACAAGTGACTACTGACAAGTGAGTACGAACATGGACACGAGAACAACTACACATAAATGAACTGCTGGATGAATGAGTGAACAAGAGATCAATGGAATACCAAACCCTCGCCCCGAGTGGACTCGCAGGTTTGAACTAATTACTAACCCTCGCCCCGAATGTGGACTCACAGGTTAGTTCACGATAAACACCTTCGCCCCGAGTGTGGACTTACAGGTGCAAACAGATCAAGACAAACACCCTCGCCCCGAATGTGGACTCGCAGGTGCAAACGGTCAACCCTCGCCCCAATTGTGGACTCGCAGGTTGAGAAAACGAAACAAGAATTGGCAGTTCAGTTACACGCACTCACTCCATGACATGATACGACTCAGTCAAGGAACATATGATAACCCGGTACAACTCAGTCAAGATACATGTAAGGACAACTCTCGTATAGTCTATAATGTCAAACTCTGGACAATGACAGTATATAAACGAGACAATAACTAATATACATGACATGAAAAATAAATATACAAATCAAATCAATCCAACTAACTGATGACATATAACTACAAGATAAAGAAATAAGCATGCAATAAAGCTGTAGAGGAAGACAAGGTATACTTGTCTGGTGGCAGCACGCGGAACCAACCATATACCGTCAACAGTAAGCCATAAAGTCCAAATCTGACAGTTGTCTCCGAAAGATGAAATAGATGTTACCAACATTTTTAGAATAGTCAAATTAGCTAGGATAGCATATCCATAATTCCAATTCTAGACACAGGGGCAAAATGGTCATTTTGGGCCAAAACGATGTCCGCCGTTGGACTCGCTTTGCACCGAAAAGCATGCCAGAGTCAATGGTCTCTAAAGTCATCAAACTACATGTATATGGATTTATTTTGATAATACAAACCCAACGATATATCCAATTTTGGATTCCGATGGGCTGTGCACGAAATCGCCCGATGAGTCGGATCGTAGGGCCCGTAAAACGGCGATTCGATCAACTGTCTCAGAATCGAACCAAACTTGCCATATAGGACCAGAAAAATGATACGATCCTATTGGCATAAGTTTCATCTTGATCTGACGAACGTGCACAAATTTATTGAGAAATTTACAAAGAGACCGATACGGTGAATTTCGACGGATACGCATCAAATTCGTCGCACACACGCAACCAATTTGAATTCCGTCAAAGCCCACACATCCACGAAGTTGATACGTACCTTTTGATGCTTTCGGTTCGCGACCAAGTCGTCCTGTTTGGCGGGACGCACGTGGTATCGGAGATTTTTCTAGAATTCCTACTATTTTTGAAAATGGGTTTTTGACAGCTTTTGAAAATATGTTTTCTCAACATATAAGTGATCAATTTCGAAAATACCAAAAGGGTTCTGGAGTCCTATAGGTCTTTTAAGACTATCTCCAACTAGATCTTCTAAATAGTTAATAGGTTGTCAGGTAGTCATCTTCAAACATAGGCACCTGGGATACTTACAAACTGCTTTCGAGGCAGTTTTTCCTCAATGTTCGTATCGAGTTTATGGTTCGATGGCTCGTCCCCGTCGAATCCTATTTGTCAGGACTTCTAGAGGGTTATGTTGGGTTTCTAGAGGTATTTACGAAACTTTAAATGATTAAGCATAGAGGGAAAATTTTGAATGACAAGATGGTACCTTGAAGTAGTTGTTGTTGCTAGCTGCTGTTTCTGGCGTTGTTTTGCAGCGGCTGTTGCCGCCTCGCCGTCGCGCCTGGCCGGCCGGAGGTCACCTATGGCGGCGCGCGCGCACGCGCGCGGGGTGCCGGGGCGTCGAGTTGCTCGGGTTAGGGTTTTGAGAGATCCCTTTAAATCCCTTTCTCGTTCTATACATATATATATATACTACATATTCGTTTTGGTTTCACAGGGGTCGGGGGGGGGGGGGGAAGACTTCGGTTGGGCTTGGGATGGGCCGTGAGTTTGGGTCTCTTTTGTTTTCTTTGGTTTATTTGTTTTTATTTTATTTCTTCTTTTCTTGTCATTTATTTCTTTATATATATATATATATATATATATATATATATATATATATATATATATATATATATATATATATAATATTCCTACATGGTCGTCTTTGGATGCAATGCATCACTACAAGGGCTTGTGCTTGGCATGGGTCCATTCTGAACTAGTTTGGTACAACCAGGTTCCCTAACAGTTTAATAGATTAATTACTAAATAATTAAATTGTTTATAATGGTCATGACACAACTTGGCCTAGTTTTCCTAGTTAGATCACTCCTATGGCTCGGCCTTCCCTACCATGGCTAAAACACTAGCCAAGGCACACCACTGCACTATCCGTGCCATGATTTCTGGTCACTTTGTACTCCAATTCCTACCCATGACTAAAGTCATCTACCGTAATAATTAACTAATTATTTATAAAATTCCAAAAATACCATTTAAAACAAATAAATAATAAAAATATTTCAAAATTTTCGGGAAGAGGAGTTACAATATCTAGCAACTACCCTAAGCTACTAGCTAACCAATACTAGTTATCTACCCTTAGTCTCTAGGTTTACCCCTATCTTGAAGGTAACCCAATACCTTACCTTCAATAGGGTAAACCACATTTACCTTGCCTTATGACAAGGTAAACACATTTACCTTGGTCAAGGTAAAGCTAAGTCCTATGATACCACATTGGTATCCTAAGATACACTAACATCTAAACTCTAATGTCTAACATATATCTAACATCTATATATAACATCTAACTTATCAAGCTAACAAATATCTATATCCTAAGATACCATATATACACTCTAACATATAAACTAACAACTAACTCTAACATTCAATATCTAACTAACTAAACCACACTCTAACATCTTCTAACGTTGGAGACTAACTAACTAAACAACTTACTAACCAAGGCTAATGGGAATGGGCTAACAGTTTTGATTTAGCCAACTGTAATCCGTCGCTAAATAGTCGCTCAGCGGCGGACTAGTGACGGACTAGTTTTAGCGACGAGGTTATTCCCGATGGATTTTTCAGCTCGTATCCGTCGGTAATCTGAGTTACCGACGGATTACCGACGGATAAGGCCGTCGCTAAATCGTTGTATTTTAGTAGTGTGGGGGCTAGATGAACTTGCAATGGGGGCATTGGGGCTGCCCCCATATGCTGCTGCTGCTGCCTTATTTGTGCTCACTACACATGCTGCTGCTGCTGCTGTCCAAGGACAACAGCTTCTTGTTGCTGTAGTATCCATATTTTGCTGCACTGCAACTGCCTAACCCCCTCTTTTTGCTACTGTACTGGGCCTAAAGGCCTGCTGCCACTTGCAGCAAGGCTGCTGCAAAGCCACTAAGTGGTTGCTGCTACTTGCAGCTGCTATTACAGTTGCACTTCCTAAAGGCTGCCTAGTTGCTGATGTGTTGCTTCATATTTCGGCCAAGGATGGCTGCTGCCACTCCCTTTCATCTATCACACAAACAACCACACAACACATTCACTATCTATCTATCCATCTTGCCACTAACACTCATAGCCACACACACATACACTTCCTCATTCCTCATCTCTACAAACCAACACACACCCACTATATATATACAATCCTCCCTCTCTCTACACTAAAACAAACACCCACATATCTAATATAGATATGTATATACATAAAATAGTCCACTATATTAATATATATCAAAATGACAAGTAAAGACTTAAAACATGACTTGTAGGCTAAGATACTTGGATACCAACATTGGTATCCAAATAGAAACCATTCTAAACATCCTAACCATGGTCAATCTACTCTCTAACAAAGCTAAAACTGAAATTAAAACACAAATAAACCTATTGAGCATACAATCAAACACATGGGGTGCCTCCCATTGAAAACTCTCCATGGGGACACCAAAATTATCCCAACTTCCTAAAGAGGACACAAGAGAGCCTCAAAATCAAATCTAATGGTGGTTCATGCATGGGAGTGATCCTAATAAATGCAAATCTATCTAAAATGCAAGGATAAGTGAAATAGAGAGATGGTTATACCTATTGGGAGTTGGATCCTAATTGATATACTTAAAAGGACACGGTTCAGACACGAAAACTCCTCCAAATTAGACACCCTTCCTTGCTCCTTGCTCCTTGCTCCCACTCCTTGCTAGCACCTTCTCCTTGGTGGATTGAGTGAAAAAGAGGAAGAATGAATTGATTTGAGAGATCAAATCCAAGAGGAAAGCTCTCAAGTTTTGGGAAAGAACAAATTTGGGGAAAAAATGCAACAAATGAAATGAACTTTGGAGAACCCCTCCCCTCATATGGCCGGCCATGGGAGCCCTATTTGGGCCCAAGGGAAATGTCCAAGTTATCCCTCTCTAGCCTCCCTTTGGTTAATTAGATGTATGCAAGGGTTTGGGGTCAAAAGGGTCAAGTTCTAATATCTAAATGAACCAATCTAGTCATGTAGGATTAGTCTAATTACACTAACTTAATTAGTAGGATTTGTGGGCCATGTCTAACTAATCTTTGGGTCCCGACTAGAGTCTAAGTTACCCGGACCACTAACACAAGTCGAAACTAGACGAAACTCAAACCCGACTAAACTAAACCCAAAATAACAATATTAATAAATAAATATTCACAAAAATATTAGAATGTGAAAAATAACAAATTTACCCTCAATTTTGAAAATTGGGAGTGACACTAGGACTGCCAGAAATTTGGACAGTTCTGCTGGACAGCAAATCCATTTTAGAACTGTCCAAATTTCTGGCAATCCTGGTAATGGATGGAACTGCCAAATTTTTTGGCAATCCTGACCGTCAAAAAAATCCATTTTAGGTATAAATATATTTTAGAGATAAGTTTCTCAATTTTTTTCACTTCAAAATAAACCTATTTTAGAGATAAGTCTCTCAATTTTAAATCTATTTTAGAGTCTCTCAATTATCTACTCTATTTATTTTTTTTAATAAATTTTAAATCTATCTTATAGATAAATCTTTCAATTTTCTTCATTAATAAATCTTCATAGATAAATCTGTAAATTTTAAATCTATCTTTAGATAAATCTTTCAATCTTAATTAACAAACAACCTAATTTTGGCCGTCCTATAGTTTAGGACTGCCACAATTTCTAGCAGTCCTAGAAGTATTGAGAACTGCCACAATTTCTGGCAGTCCTAAAATCGAAATGGCCGAATGAAAAAACATATGTTAGGGTTTATTCCTATCTTAATAATAGAGTGAAATATACATTTTAGGATTTACTTTCATGCATTGTTTGTGAGAAGGAATGAAATAAATATTTTAGGGTTTATTTCCATGCATTCTTTGTGAGGAATGAAAATGGTAAGGATGGAAATGGTGGCGAAGGAAACTAGGATTTTGATGAAAATGGTGGAGAAGGAAAGATTTATTTCCATGCATTCTTTGCCATCGAAATTAGAAATGAGAAGGAAATTATGATTTTGATGGATATTGTGAGGATGGAAATTGCGGAGAAGAAGAGAGGAGATTTTGGGAAGAGAGAGAGAGTTAAAACTTGAAATAAGGGTGAAAATTTGGATTTTTTTAGGGGTGTGGGAGGAGAGAAGGGGGGGCGGGGGGGGGGGGGGGGGGGGGGGGGGGGGGGGGGGGGGTGGAGGAGGGTGTGGACAGTCCAAAGAGTAAGAAATTGAGTAATTTTCCCTCAAACGCAAATTCGGACTACTCCTGATCAGCTTTTGATGTACGCGTATAAATAACCCTTTAAAATTAGCCAATCTGATATAAACGCTAATTAGCAAAAAAAAATAAAAATAAACTCTTTGCTCTCTCCCGAAGTCCCCAAATCTTAAGAAACGCGAAGAAATAAAAAATAATGGACGCTCCGGCGAGCTCCGCCGCAACTCCGCCGCCGCCGGAAGCTCCGGCGGAGGCCCCTCGGTGGAGATCCGGCGGGCAGAAGAGGAAGTCCGCCAGCTCCAACTCCTTCTCGGCGACGCCGGCGAAGCGGCTGATGAAGGAGAGGAACGCGCTCAACATCCACTCCTCCTCTCCCCTCCACAGCGGCCCCGTCACCAGGGCCCGCCAGTCCCCCAGCAAGCTCGCCGCCTCCGCCGCCAGCCCGCCGGAGGCGGCGGCGGCGTCAGCGTCGGCGGCAGAGGCCGCGTCATGTCCGGCCGCGGATGGAGGGAGGACGGACGGCGGGGCTGCGGTCGGGGCCGAGACGGAGGAGATGGCGGTGGTCGAGGACGAGCCGATCGTCGATCCGGATTTTGACGCCGTTCGCTCTCGGGGGAGCGACGTCCATGTGGTCCCCGTACCCGCAGGTGAGTTGAGTTTCCAGGGTTTTGGGTGGATAATGGTGATGCTGAATTAGACTGTTTCTTAGTCCCAACGACATGAAATGCTGTATAATTATGGATACAGATTGGATTTTGGAACATTATTTCTTCCATCTCTTTGATCACAATTTGAGCTAATTCTGTCCATGGTAATAAAAATCAATCAATCCGGGGCCTCTGAGAATTTTCTATTTGGGAATTGGATTCTAGGGTTTTGGGTGGACAATGTTGCAGTCTCTTTTGACTATTTCATGATGTAGGTGCATGAAATGTTGTATAATTATGTGTAAAATGGGATTTTGGAGTACCCACAGGTGGGTTTTTGATCGATAGTGCACTTTTGTGAGATTTTTCTGGTTTGGAACTGGATTCTAGAGTTTTGGGCGGACAAGGTTGCTATTCCATTCAATTGTTTATTTATTTAGATGTATGATATCTGTATACTTAAGGGTAAAATTGGATTTTGGGGTACCCATAGGTGAAGTTTTCGATCAGTGTTATATCTGTGAGATCTTCCGGATGGAAATACGATTCAACTATTTCTTGGTCTAGATGCATGCAATGCTGTATAATTATGTGTACAAATTGGGTTTTGGAGTACCCACAGCTGAGGCTTTTCGATTTGTACGATATCTCAGATCTTCTGAAATTGGATTCTAGGGTTTTGGATGGACAGTGCTGCTGCTTCATTAAATTATTTCTTGGTCTAGATGTATAATTATGGCTCTTTAACATCTGTTAGTGTAGAAGTGATAGCTGAAGGAAAGCACTGGTGATAGAGACGAAAATGGAAGGCCGTTGCCAGAACTAAATGGATTCTGGACCCTATCTTGACAAATTTACTGTTTCTTTGTTTTGATGTAAGAATTATAGTTTTGGAATCTTATTCCGTTCATGATTTTTGCTAACTCTGTGCATTAGTGGAAAAATGGATTTTTTGTTGGAAAAGGGTGTTTTTTTATTCGAAAGCTATGTTGCGGACACGAATATGACAAAATGGACAGAAGTCAACAGGACACAAGAATGTTCCTGGTGTATCCTAGTGTACTTTGGAGTATCGATCGTGTCCAATACGTGTACGTGTCTGACACACGACATATTTTGGAGTGTCTGTGCTTCATAGTAGGAAGATATATGGCCACTAGAGGAACACAAATTAGCTTAAGTAGAACACCTGAGATATATATATATATATATATATATATATATATATATATATATATGAAAATTAGTAATTCCATCATGATGGGATTAATTTCTAGGATTTTGGGACCATAATGGTGTTGTTTGTTTATTATTGTCCTGGATGAAGTTTAGTTCATGTGCTGTTTTTTTTCCAAATGATTTTAGTCAAAATACTGTGCATTTATAGAAAAATTGGACTCCTTTGATCACAGGTTGGTTCTCTTGGAAAGATATCCACTCGATAGAGAAACACACATTAGCTTCATTTTTCAATGGGAAGTTGGAGAGTAGAACACCCGAGATATACAAGGAAATCAGGAATTCTTTCATGAAGAAGTTTCATGCTGATCCTCAAACTCAGCTCGAGCTGAAAGATTTGTCTGAGATCTCCATTGGGGATATGGAGGCAAGACAGGAAGTTATGGAGTTTCTCGCTCATTGGGGCCTGATCAATTTCCATCCTTTCCTGCCTTCTAATCCCGAATTGGATAATTTGGATAATGGAGAGGATAAAACATCTTCTTCTTCTCTGGTTGAAAAGTTGTATAAGTTCGAAATGGTGCAGCCTTGTCCCCGGATTCTTGCCAAGAAGGTTGAAGTTTCAGTGCCGGCTGAAATGCCTAGAAGTCTTCCAGAGTCCACTGTTGCCGAGGATTTGGTTGGGCCTGTGGGGCCTTCGGTTGAATATCATTGCAACTCTTGCTCTGCTGATTGCTCGCGCAAGCGCTACCATTGCCCAAAGGAGGTTGGTTGAATTTTTCTTGTCATAGTAAATTGATCTTTCATTCCACAGCTTTGATAGTCCTTTTCTGCTCCCTAATGCAATATAATGTGGTAGACTAAAAATTTCAGTCGAGACATGTTGATGCCCATTTGTCTCATTTATGGTGAAACTAATGACCAGAGTTAATCACCTTGAGGTTCTTATATTCTTATCGGAACATGATGCATGATAAATCTAGAGTAGCTGATGTACACGAACTGCAAAAATCTGCATTTCTCTTTCTCAAATTCTCCCAGCTGCTAAGTTTAGAGTTGTGACTTATGTTCTAGAGTTCTAATTTGAAGAATTCTAGGGCAAAGTCAGATCCGACAACACTTCAACAAATCAAACCCTAACCTGAAGCAATTAAAGGTTTAAACAAGAAAACTTAGATGTGTGCCCTTGATTGCCAATTAATTGATCTTTATGTCCAGTCTGGTTCAGTATTGCCAGTGTATAAATAAACCATAAAACAGGTTGCGTGGACCCTATAATTGCAAGATTTGAAAAGTAGTGACCATTTTGCATATTATGTGTCATTTTAAAGTCACTACTGGGACTTATCTTTGGTGTTGATTGTTGGGAAGGAGATAGTACAAAGCCTGTTGTTAAACCTTGCAGAAGAACTAAACAAATTGAGGTGCTTGTTCTTGTCTCCATATTAGGATACTTCTCTCTCATTGATGGAAGCCAGACAAAAGTCTATGCTGCCTCTATACATCAAGAATTTCACACTACTTTTAGGCTTTAACCTAGCTGACACCTGGCACTTGAAATCCTAGTTGAGTTAGAACGGAGGTTACGTGGTTCTTATAGGGTTTGGCTGGCATTTGGGGTTTATAGTGTATTAAATTTGACCAAATACGATTCCTGGGTGCCAATTGTAATGAAAAACGAAAGAAACTTCGTCTTACACTGACTAGGATTCTTTATGGTTGAGTCTCCACGTTCCCAACTAGTCCTGGTGAATACCTATGTAGGTCCCGTATCACCTAACTATAGACTTCTAGGTTGGCCTCATATATAATTATAAGTCACATCAATTAGCCAAAACGGCTTTGAAGACGGACTATACCTTTTCTCACTTCTCTCATTCAAATGGACATTGCAATATATTCCATCAGTAGAATGGAGAACTTGTACCTCCAATATCACTAGCCAAGTTCGAATTTCTATTGGCAATCGAACTAGGTGGTCCCATCCTATTAGTTTGCAAATATCAATGTGTAGTTGAACTTTATTAGATTGTTTTCCAGTTTTCTTGTTTTGCATAATCCTGTATAGTTTGAATTTAAAAGAGCATAGTTGCAACCATATAAAGACGGCTTCACAGGAGAGAAGAAGCATTGAACAGTGCAGTGTTTGATAATGGAAAATGTTAAATCTCATAAATGAGTATCTTCTTTTGCAAACTACCATTCTAAGAATCTAGTGCTAGACTTATACCTTTGTCAATCTTGTTTCATTTTTACCAGAATCACTAGTCACTACCATGAACAATAAGGTGTATGCACTTTATTACAAGCGTAACTTTTACATTCTGTCCTCTCTCTTTATATATATAAGCGACGGCGGGCTCGGTAGGCGATCTAGGGCTTAGGGTTCTGACATGGGATCCGGGAGTTTGTGAGGAAGGGAATCAAGAAGGCAGAAAGAGGACATCGACGGTATCAACCGACGACGCTGGGGTGGACACGGTAGACCGGTGGCGTCGAGGGAAGTCTCGAGGCAGACGTGAAGGCGGTGGACGACAACCTTCGGCGCAAGAGGTGCCTAAGGTGATTGGCGAGCGGAGGCGGGCACCTCAACGACGACCGACTTGCATCAGAGAGCACGAAGAACGCCAGTAGCAACGTGTTCCAACCCCACAAGCGGCGAGCACGGAGAATCGACGGGAACCAGTTGCAAAAGGGATAAAATCGTGGGCAGATGTGTGTTGGCCATTGATAGCACAAACTAGTACCGAGATGCAATACGTGGAGCCAAATAATATTGGTAGTCGAAGGGTGGCAAAGTTCACAAAAGAAGATTTAAAAGTGACACCCGATTACTAGAAGAACACTCTGATCATCTATATTTTGGCTATGCAATGCGAGTCTGGAGATCACGTGGCAGCATAGAGATTTTCTCCCGTGAGAATGGTTTTTATTTTGTTCGCTTTGGACTATAGGAGGATGCGGGAAGAATTCTTCAATGGGAGCCATGGACTTTTGATGGACTACTGATCATCCTAAACCAATGGTACCCGAATGTTAAATGTGAAAGAGACCTACATACAGTTCCTATCTAGATCCAACTACCTGGACTCTCCATCCTGATCCAGTATTGGAGCATTCTCATGCTTATGAAGTTGGCGAGTTTAATTGGAAAATTGATTAAATCTAATGAAGCTACAGCCATAAAATCGAGATTATGTTCGAATATTCGTGGAGATCGAGGTTACCATGTAGCTTCCAAGGATTCTAGAATTTGAGTTACAACTAGAGAAATTGCAAGCAAAATAGTTGAATACGAGTGAATTCCTTCCGTATGCCATCAATGTAATTGCTTTGGCCACACAACCAGGTTGTGCCCAACGTTGGCAGAAGAAGGCAGCCATGGCGAGGTAGTTCAACCACCAGTCCAAGCAAATCAAGAGGACAAACAAGAAGAGGACGAGATCCAAATGGAGGTAGAGGAATGTGCAGCCCCGATAGTAGAGACGGTCACGACCTCCCAAGTAGCAGCCCCTACCAACGTACTAGGAAGCGTCATACAATAGAGCGAAAGGATTGTACGGGTGGATCTTCTACTTGTCTTATAGTTCCATATGTGGAACAGAGAATAGTACGGAGACGGAGCCGGTCTACGTTAGTTAGCCAGGGACGAGGAGGAGATGCTCAGCCTAGTTCTATTCTAAACTATTCCATGGAACGACAAGCTAGCCAGACACAAGAAGACTCCAGTAACGTGAAGACCCGATCAACTACTACTGTCACGTCCCGATTTCGAAGAATTGATAGTCGTCCCCTTGACGTGATGTCGTGCGAGCCTAATTTGCACTCGTACAAGGCAATTTCATAAGATTATCCGAAACACAACCTATAATAGAGTACACAGAGAAATTGAACAATACATTTGAAATAGAAGAAAAGTTTACTTTATTGATAATGAACATCGTTTACATGACTCTATTACATTAGTTGCCGCGTGGGCTTATAACTTGACTCAAATACAAAATCAACGCTGATGAGGTAGTCGTTTCATACATTACATTTTCTTTGTACAACCAAAACATTCAAAACACTTGCTATCGAGGGAAGTCAAGCCATTTCTTTTCTTGGACTGATACATTGTCTTCAAAAGAGTAGATTAAAGCCTTTGAGCACATGAACAAGGCTTCAAAATGCCCGAGCATCGTCGTGTTAGATGGCATGCTCATCCTGGTTTGTAGTACCAGTGGAGAGCGAGGGTCAGTACATCACCGTGTATTGGTGAATGACTAATTAAGGTTCCACGCTCTCATTTGGTTCAAGAAGTTATGTTGACGTATGCAATATTTTTAGTGGTCTTTCTAACCATCCTAATAAATTTCATGTAAGCAGTTGATAAGGCGTAAACAATGTAAGCTATGATAGGACTTACCTACGGTAGAGCATGCCGTTGTAGTATAAAACTTACCTGTTCTTCTCTGTTCAATAGATATTAATCTCTAAGATAGTGTATATTTATGTGAAGGTCACTGGCAATGTCAAGCCATATTGGACTATAGCTGGGTCAGACGACGATCCTTTCAAGACGGGTAGCGAATCCGATTTGAAAGCTCCCGAAGCCAGTGCTATCCATGTTCCTCCTAGCTTGAATCGGTTCCTTGGCCTAGGCAACCATTCGAGGAACTAACTTCCTTGTGTACAAGTTGTCCATGATCGTGCTAGACTATTAGCTTCTTAAGCATGGTCTACCAATTCATAAGAAACTTAAACCATTTTTATCGTGTTCCGCCTTATTGTGGCAACAATTATTCAATGACTCAATCTTTGCTTAACACAGTTCTATAACAGGCATAATATAGTAAGCATGGAGCAGTTCATGGCATGACAGTTCTATAGCAGATTTATATAGGAAATCATGCAACAGTTTTATGATCTACTACCATGGAATTAAGCATTTCAACTCGTGTATGTGCATCTACATCTAACATTCATCCATCATTATCTTCGATTGATTGGAGAAGAGGAGGGTCAAGAAGAGAAGGGTCAAGTCACTCATGTTGATTGAATGGAAAGAGGGAAAGAGGTTTTCAGCGCTGAGCGTCGCCTACGCAATCACCTGAAATCACATAAGCAAACGATCAATATTCTTTCCTTTGCTCTAGGATTCGATATGAAGTACGAAGTTCGAAGAATTCAATTACACAAGCAATGAAATCCATCGAAAATATTTACGAAAACGCATTCATAAAACCAAAGCCAAAGAAGCAAGTGCGACATGAAAAACAGAGAAGCGAGAGGTCTCTCCCGACTCAGCCGCAGAGTCTTTCCTCGAAACACAGCCCGCTGAATATGGGACTTGATTCCGAAGAAGTCGACCCATAACGAGAAAAGGATTTTGATTCAATCGGTCCCGACCAATCGATAGCGCTGCGTTTTTCGCGTTGCAACGAGGAACGGGATACGATGTTGGGACGGAACACTACAACTACTATTGCTGGGAAGGAGGCACTCTGCACGGATGATCCAAAGTGGAGGATTCTTCTGTGGAAAGGTATTGGAGATAATAGCATTGATTATAGGGATGCACATGGGTTCAATATCGAGCTGTCCGATGACCTGATGGAGAGTTTAGGTGGAGTCCAAGGTCCAATTGCTCATTATTAATATCTATTTTGACATAGAGAACATGCAAGGGACTAACTCGCTGGGAAGATGGAGAGAGATTCGCGAGATTGCAAAGAAGGTCCAAAGCTCCACAACATTGTTGAAAACAAAATAAAATCAGACAAGAAGTTCTCCCGAAGAACACCATATTTCTGGTCCTAGAATCTCTACTAGTGTGACATGGCCAGAATATAAATTCTCTGGAATAGTCGGATATGGTCCTGACTAGCTCATAGTAGGAGAATTTGCTAATAATGGATGTTTCAAATTCATGTTTGGGACTGTATATAGGCACAACGACAGAAGAAAACGAGATAAGCTGTTGGAGGAGATCATTCATATCAGTGTTATTGTCGACATGCAATGTCAAATCCCTCTACTATTGGTAGGACTTCATTGCTCTGTTGTACAGTAATGAGAAGATCGGAGGTCGTCGAGTTCTTGATTCCATTCTAGAAGACTTTCGACGCTGTCTCCTACAATCAAACCTCAAAGGCTTGGACATAATTGTGCACATTCGGATATGGACTAACCGAGCCACTAGTAATCACGTCGTGTGTCAGCTAAATCGGGCTCTGGGTAATAATCGATGGTTCGATGTGCTTCCGTCAGTGGTTGCAGAAGGGTTGGCTTCCTCAACTAGCGACCATTCTCCCATCCTAGTGCAGTTAACGACCACCAAACCCTACCGTGCTAGGCCTTTCAGATTTAATAATTCTTGCATGTCATGAATGGCTATAAGGAGGCGGTAAGGGCAAGTTTGAATACTCAAGTACATGGTGTACAATTCAGTTTTGTGCAAAAACTAAAGGCAGTCAAATGGAGTCTCAAACACTGGAACACGTAGCGGTCACAACAGGTATTATGTGTATGGGAACCAGAGCTACAAGCAGTCCAGGACCAACTACAGGTAGACATACAAAACTTGGGTTCGCTAGCCAGGAGAAGCAACTACTGGAAGAGGTACATATTCTTTCACTACATGAGGAGATCCAATTAGCTCAAAGGGCTAAATGTAGTTGGCTAAAGGATGGAGATAGATGTACAAAGTTTTCTACGACTTAATCCAGACTCATCAGCATAGGAACACCATCAGCAAGTTAGTAGACGCCATGGGCAGAAATATTTCATCGCCTGATGTCATTCAGACAGAGGCTGTTAACTTCTAAAAAAATTTATACAACCAAGGTGATTACCTTACTGAGTTCCCAGATATCATTGCAAACAGTTGATTACGCAGCATGGTAATCAATTGTTGCTTGCTAGAGGAGGTGGAAGATATGGTAAAAAAAGGCTGATCCAAAGAAGGCTCCTGGACATGATGGTTTCAATGGTAAATTTTACAAAACCCATTGTGAAGAGCTTAAGGGACCGATTCTTGCTACTGTCCAAGATTTCTTCTCTAATAGAAGACTACTTCGGGAGCTTAACCACACTTTTCTCACTCTTATTTCGAAGAAGGAAGGGAATACGTTGATGTGGGCCCACCCATCATCACGTACACCCGTCGTAGGAGACGGGGAGCGATTTAGGCCCAGGCCCACTGTTTAGGCCTTTTCTGTTAGTCATAAAGGGTATTGTGGTCTTTCACCACAATAATCCCTTTAGGGTTTTGTTTCCCTTTTCTATTTATAGCTAGGGCTAGCCGTCTTTTGTTCTCATGCTTGTATTGAGAAGAAACTCTCAAGTATCAATAAGAAGGATTTAGACTTTGTCCGTCCACCAAAGTTGGGAGTTTGTTCTTTTCTTACAAAAAGATCATTATCTTTCTCTGTTTCTCTTTTCTACAAATCTTTTGTGAATCGAATAGGTCGATTCACATCAATTGGTATCAGAGCCTTCTACGAGCCATGGCCGATGGAACAAGAAACACGATCGATGAGAAGATCCGAGGTCTACGGGAGGACTTCACCGCCGAGATCGAGGGTTTGAAGAAATCGATGGAGGTCGCCGCGAAGGATCAAGCGTCCACGAACCTAGAGATCCGCATGGAGATGCGGGATATACGGAAGGAGTCGACGACGATCATGATGCTTTTGCAAAATATCTCAAACAAGATCAATGGCGGCGAAGCGGAGGCGGCGACAACCCAAACCCTAGGCAACCAACTAGGGTTTGTGCAAACGGAGGGGGAAACGACCGAGGATCGCGGCGGGCCGGCCGACGGGCGATGGCCCGCACCCGCCGCCACCACAGCGCAGCCGGACGGGACCCGGGCGGTCGGCGAGCAGCGCCGGCCGGCGGCAGACGGACGCGGGGGGCTCGCCGCCGACCGAGCCAGCCCGGGCGGGGCCGCGGGCGTTGGGGGCGGGCGCTGGCCGGCCGCCGACCGCCACCCCTGGCCGGTCGGTGCCCCTGGAGCAGCCGGCGAGCGGCCGTGGCCGGGCGCCGGCGACCCGTACGGTCCCGGCGGATCGGCTCCGCGCGCGGGAGAAACCCTAGGGTTTGGGGCCCCCTTCGGGGGTCGGACGATGATTGCGAACCACGGAGATAGGTTCGCGGGCCCGGGAAGGGGCTTGGCGGGAGTCCCGGCGTGGACGGAAGGAGCGGAGCCCCCAGGAGGAGCGAGGTACGCCGGAGGCAGCAATTTTTTTGGGGGAATGGCGGATCCCGCCAACTTCCAGAGAGGGGACCTTCCCCCACGACGACCACCACGGGCGAGGGCAGTCGGTGACTACAGGGGCCCGGTGGAGGAGTGGGGTGAGCAGATCTGGGCTGACGAGCGGTATGAGGAGGGTGACAGGGGCCCATACGAGACCCAGCGGAGAGATACACACCGCTGGGAAGGAGGACGAGGCCGAGATGATATGCAGCACGGTGACCTTAGCGCGGATCGCCGGCTGAAGAAACTGAAGCTGCCCACGTTCGAGGGTGAGAACCCGGACGAGTGGATTTTTCGGGTAGAGCGCTATTTCGAGATCATGGAGCTGACCGAAGCAGAGGTCCTCAGGTGCATCGGGATCTATTTTGAGGGTCAGGCCCTGGCGTGGTATCGGTGGAGAACGGCGAGGACCCCGTTCAGCAGCTGGGCGGAGCTGACGGGCTACATTTTAGACCGCTTCCAGGAGACAGCTTCGGGTGATTTCTACGAGCAGTGGTCGTCGCTACGCCAGGAGGGGACGGTTCGAGACTTCGTCGCGAAGTTCGAACTACTATCTGGACGCGTTCGGGGGGTGTCGGACGAGTTGCAGATCGGGATGTTTATGAAGGGTTTGAAGCCCTCCATTCGAGCGGAGCTCAGGCTGCAGAGTCCGCGATGCTTGGAAGATCTCCTCCGCCTGGCCCACAAGGCAGAGGAGAAGTTGGCGGAAGAAAAGCGCCTCAAGGGCGCTTGGGGGACGACGGGACAGCGCAGCCAGGCGGGGACAGTTCTTCCTCGACCAGCACCAGCACCAGCACCACCACCGGTACCGCCTAGACCCACGGGCGGGACAGGAGGAGCCGCAGTACCAGGGAGACGCCTCTCCGAGGCCGACATGAGGGCGAGAAGGGCGGCTGGCCTATGCTTCCGATGCGACGAGAGATTCACCCCCGGTCATCGATGCGCGAGCAAGTTGCTGCAAATCGTGATTCTACCGGACGAGGAGGAGGATGCCGAGGAGGAAGAGACCGCTGTCGCGCCAGAGGCTGGAGAGGAGCAGGAGCACGTGCATATGGATGTTGCTGAGGTGACCCTCAACTCCGTGGTAGGGTTTACCCCGAACCATACCATGAAGTTGGCAGGGAAGTTGGGAGAGCAGACGGTGACAGTGCTGATCGACAGTGGGGCCACCCACAACTTCATCTCGCGACGACTGGTCGATCGGCTCGGTTTAGAGTTGAGTACGGTGGAGAAGTTCACGGTGTTGCTGGGCACCGGGAAGGTGGAGGAGAGCAAGGGCCTCTGCAAGGGGGTATCGCTCTCACTGCAGGGCTATCGGCTGACGGAGGACTTCCTACCATTGGAGTTGGGCAATGTAGACATCATATTGGGAGTCCAGTGGCTGAAGACCCTCGGGGAGATGAAGGTGGACTGGAAGCGCCTGCGGATGGAGTTTCGGGAGGGCGAAGCGGCGGTGGTGCTGAACGGGGACCCGACTCTCTGTTTTTCTATGGTGGCTTTCAGCGCCATCACTCGGGCGTTGCGGACAGGAGGAGAGGGGTACCTGGTCGAGCTCCAGGGGTTCTCGGGCGAGGAGGCGACTCACGGGGAGACACCAAGGGAGGTAGAGGCGGTGCTGAAGCAGTATTCCGAGGTCTTCCAGAGCCCGCAAGGGCTACCTCCGATCAGAGGACACGAGCACTCGATCGTACTCCGGGGGAAGGGGGCACCGGTGAGCGTGCGTCCCTACAGGTATCCGCATCTGCAGAAGGACGAGATAGAGCGGATGGTACGGGAGATGCTGCAGGCGGGGGTGATCCAGCCGAGTGTGAGTCCTTTTTCATCACCAGTACTGTTGGTGAAGAAGAAGGACGGGAGCTGGAGATTCTGCGTCGACTACCGGGCGTTGAATAAGGAGACGGTCGCGGACAAGTTCCCTATCCCGGTGATCGACGAGCTGCTAGACGAACTGCATGGGGCAGTTGTCTTTTCGAAGATCGACCTTCGTGCAGGATACCATCAGATCCGGATGCGGCCAGAAGATGTGTCGAAGACGGCGTTCCGTACTCACGAGGGACATTATGAGTTTCTGGTTATGCCTTTTGGACTGACCAACGCTCCTTCGACCTTCCAGGCATTGATGAATAAGGTATTCCAACCCTATCTTCGCAGGTTCATCTTGGTATTCTTCGACGACATCCTCATCTACAGCCGAAGCATGGGGGAGCACACTGACCATTTGGGGATAGTGTTTCGGGAGTTACTGACGCATCAGCTATACGCCAACCGAAAGAAGTGCAGCTTCGGTTTGGCGCAGGTGGAGTATCTGGGGCACGTGGTGTCGGCTGAGGGGGTAGCAGCGGACAGGACGAAGATTGCGGCCATGTTAGATTGGCCCGTGCCCACTACACTACGGGCCTTACGCGGCTTCCTGGGGTTGACGGGCTACTACAGGAAGTTCGTCAAAGGGTACGGCACCATCGCTCGGGCCCTTACGGAGCAGCTGAAGAAGGAGGGCTTCCAGTGGGGAGAAGAGGCCACTAAGGCCTTTGAGGCGTTGAAGGTCGCCATGACGACAGCACCCGTGCTAGCATTATCCGACTTCAGCAGAGCGTTTGTGGTGGAGACGGACGCGTCGGGATATGGCCTCGGGGCGGTACTCATGCAGGAGGGGCGACCCATAGCCTATTTTAGTCAGGTACTCTCGGCTAGAGCCCGACTGAAATCGGTCTATGAGAGGGAGCTGATGGCGATCGTTCTGGCGGTGCTGAAGTGGAGGCCTTACCTGTTGGGAAGGGAGTTTGTGATACGGACCGATCAGAGGAGCCTCAAGTACCTCCTCGAGCAGCGGCTGGTGACTGAGGAGCATCAGCATTGGTTGTCCAAGCTGGTCGGGTATCGATTCACGATCAAGTACCGTCCAGGGCTGGAGAACAAGGCGGCGGACGCTTTATCTCGACGGGAGGAGGTGGTCGACCTGGGCGCCCTATCACGTCCTATATGGCGAGATTGGGAGCCGATGTTGCAGGAGGCAGAGCAGGACAGAGAGCTGCAGCAGATACGGCAGCAGATAGAGGGCGGCGATGGCGCTCCAGCAGGCTACACTCTAGCGGGCCGTCGTTTGCTCTACCAGGGGAGGATGGTGCTGCCAAAGACTTCGGCCTTTATTCCCGTTTTATTCCAGGAGTTCCATAGTTCTGCGACGGGAGGCCACTCGGGGGTTCAGCAGACTTATCAGCGGATGGCCAGGGAGGTGTTTTGGCCCGGGATGCGACGGGCCGTCGCACGATTGGTAGCCGCTTGTGACGTCTGCCAACGTCACAAATATATGGCTATGGCCCCAGCCGGATTATTGCAGCCCCTGGCCTTGCCGGAGCGAGTTTGGGAGGATGTCACCATGGACTTCATCGACGGACTACCACGTTCAGAGGGGTACACGGTGATCATGGTGGTGGTGGACAGGCTGAGTAAGTATGCTCACTTCATTCCCCTGAAGCATCCTTACACGGCCGTGACTGTAGCGACGGCATTTCTTCGGGAGGTGATCAGACTACATGGGGTACCCGCATCCATTGTCTCGGACCGGGACAAGGTATTCATGAGTATCTTTTGGCGGGAGTTATTTCGGGTTCACGGTACGGTCCTGAAGAGGAGTACTGCATATCATCCCCAGACGGACGGCCAGACGGAGGTCGTTAACCGCAGCGTCGAGACCTACTTGCGGTGCTTCGCATCTGATTCTCTCCGACAGTGGCACAGTTGGCTGGCGTGGGCAGAATATTGGTATAATACTTCGTACCATTCACGGGCGGGGACGACGCCGTTCCGGGTGCTGTATGGTCGCGACCCACCCCCCTTGGTACGGTTCGGAGACGCCCAGACACCGGTAGGGCAGGTGGAGGAGTATATGTTGACCCGGGACGGGGTCTTGGAGGAGCTGCGGAAGCATCTGTTGCGGGCACAGCAGGTGATGCGGGCACAGGCAGACAGGCATCGGCGGGACGTCAGCTTTCAGGTAGGGGACATGGTTTATCTTAAACTACGTCCCTATCGACAGCGCTCGATGGCGAGGAGGCCGAATGAGAAGTTGGCGGCTCGATACTTTGGTCCTTATCCAGTGGTGGCTCGGGTGGGACAGGTGGCTTATCGTTTGGGGCTACCAGACACATCATCGATTCATCCCGTCTTTCACGTATCTCAGTTGAGGAAGGCGATTGGGGATCAGGCAGCGTCCCCCACTCTTCCTCCGACGCTCACGGAGGACATGGAGGTACAGTTAGAGCCCTTGGCAGTACGAGCTATCCGACGAGGACCCGGCCAGACGAAGGAGGTCCTGATTCATTGGGTCGGCCTGCCAGACTGTGACGCGACCTGGGAGGATTCTACGAGCTTCCAGACGCAGTTTCCAGATTTCCACCTTGAGGACAAGGTGGCTTTGTTAGGGGGGTATTGATGTGGGCCCACCCATCATCACGTACACCCGTCGTAGGAGACGGGGAGCGATTTAGGCCCAGGCCCACTGTTTAGGCCTTTTCTGTTATTTAGTCATAAAGGGTATTGTGGTCTTTCACCACAATAATCCCTTTAGGGTTTTGTTTCCCTTTTCTATTTATAGCTAGGGCTAGCCGTCTTTTGTTCTCATGCTTGTATTGAGAAGAAACTCTCAAGTATCAATAAGAAGGATTTAGACTTTGTCCGTCCACCAAAGTTGGGAGTTTGTTCTTTTCTCACAAAAAGATCATTATCTTTCTCTGTTTCTCTTTTCTACAAATCTTTTGTGAATCGAATAGGTCGATTCACATCATACGTCTTTGTCAGACTTTCGTCCTATCGCTTGTTGCAACTTTTTATATAAAATCATTACACATGTTATGTTCTGACGCATGGAAGGTATCATACATGGTCTTGTATCTCCTAACCAGACTGCATTCGTCAAAGGCAGGTCGATAGCTGAAAACAACTTGCTAGCGCACGAAATGATCAGAGAAATTAATAAACTCGGTGGAAACAAAGCTTTCATGAAGTTGGATCTACGGAAAACATATCATATGGTGAATCGAGAATTTCTATGTCAAATCATATGTGCTATGGGATTTGAAGCTACTTCGATGGACATGATTCACGAATGTATTTCTACACCTTCTTTCTCGGTACTTATTAAGGGTCATCTATTCTGTTTCTTTTAGCAACCGGGAATTACGTCAGGGGATCGATTATCCCCATACCTGTTTATATTGGTTATGGAGTACTTCTCATGCTTGATGGATATTGCAGTACATAGTAAGCAGATTCTCTGTTGTATAAGAAGATGGATCCGATCGTATCACACCATATATATGCTGACAACCTATTAGTATTTTTGGTCCCCTCCAATTGGAGATTATTAGCCATGGCAGGGTTATTAGACATGTTTGGGCACCTTTCAGGGCTACAACTAAACCGAGACAAAAGCAATGTTTATTTCAACCCCATTGTCCGAATCAGGAGGAACTTAAAAGATATAATTCAGATTGGAAAGGGACGTCTTTCGACGAAATATCTGGGACTACCTCTCTTAGTTAATTATCTACGAGCTTATGATTGTCAAAGCATGGTAGAATACGTTCGGAGGCGAATAGAAGGGTGGCAGGCGTAGACCTCGTCATTCGAAGGACGGATCTAACTGGTTCGATCGGTGATCTCGGACATAACATTGTTCTGGTTAAAACAATTATGCTTCCGACGAGGATAATTCGGAAAGTGGAGAAGTTATGCACTGACTTCGTATGGAGGGGAGGAATCCATGCGATTGTTTGGGAAGAATTGTATCGACCAATAGAGGAAGGTGGAGTGGGGCTTCGATCCTTCGAAGTCCTCCGCGACGTAGCTGGCTTAAAGTTGGCATGGAATTTTTTAGAGAGCAAGTCCTTATGGGCCAATTGGACACGTAGCAGATATCTGAAGGGAGATAATTTTTGGGTGCAAGAATCCTTCTCGATTATCTACAAGACTATTCTACTATAGAGAGGGAAAATGAAATATGTCCTCACTCGAGCTATTTGTAGCAGTGCCCAAATGCATTTATGGTTTGACCTGTGGATTGGGCATGAGAACTTAGTAGACTAGGATGGCAAACCTATGCTGTGATGGGGAGGCATGAACAGGTCAGCAGCTTGATTGTAAATGGCGAATGACACTTAACTGCCCACCCAGTGGGGAGGATGCTAGCGGCGGAAATCAACAGTATTAGCATTAATCAAAATAGAGTGGAGGATACAGGGATATCAGATAACAATGCATCGAAAATTCGAATTTAAAACTGCATACGATGAGCTTCGGTCGAAGTTCCAACAGATTCCTTTAGCTGAGTTTATTTGGATGAAGGGTGTCTCACTCAAAATGTAATTTTACATGTATCAAGCACTAAAAGGGAGACTGCTGACCCTGACAGACTAGCCAGATTCGGGATACAAGTAAATGGACAGGGATGTATGCTGTGTAGCCAAGGTGCTGAAACATTGGATCATTTATTATTTATATGTACATTTTCATGGGACGAAGAGACACCAGTGCTCATATAGCTTTTATTTCCAATTAACGCGCAAGTGGAGATTTGTGGTTCAAAGTCGCTCGAGTCAGGTTGGCAGAAACTGCTTGGCACATCTGGCGAGAAAGTTATCAACGAATTTACGACGGTTTGAGCATGTCGCAAGTGGACATTATGCACAACATATAATTTGATGTACGAGTTTGATATAAAATAAGAGAGTGAATGCAATTTGTTATAAGTACCAATAAAATTATCTTTACACACACACACACACACACATATATATATATATAACCAATGACCTCTAGCTCAAGTGGCTAGTGTGGAGGCATAAGTCCCGAGCGAGCGATGTTCGAATCCCTGTGGGAGCAATCATGTGTGTGTATATATATATATATATATATATATATATATATATATATATATATATATATATATGAGGAGTGCTATAGAACCAACCGGCTGGTTTTGTATTATGGAACCAACCTATGTTATACACGTTGGATTGGAATTGCATGGTTGAGATTAAATGACTTAAAAAGGTGGTGGGTCTACACCTTTTAATCTCAACCACTAAATTCTAATCCAATCCATAAAACATAGGGTGGTTCTAAAATACAAAACCAACCGGCTAGTTTTGGAGCATTTCTGTGTGTGTGTGTGTGTGTGTGTGTGTGTGTATATATATATATATATATATATATATATATATATATATATATATATAGGCTAATTCTAAGGGCACACCACATTTTGCTAGGGGCTATCCCAAAATTCTTCCAAACATTTACAAGTTTGCCACTCATTTTCTTTGCTTGGGACTAGCCCACATATGAGTATAAATACCAACTTGTTCTCTTTTCTTCTCCCCTCTTCTTTTTTCCCTCCCTCTTTTGCTCTCTTCTTTCCAAAATATTTCTAGGTCACATAATCAAAACCTACCCAAATTTCTTCCAAACCTAGTTTTTGTAAAGATTGTGGGTGAAAATTCTAGTTATAGTTTTATCGAATTCTACCGTCATTTGGTATGTCATCGAATTAATATATGATTATGGTTTCAAACATTACTTTCACATATAAATATTGAATTATATGTGTTTAATGTAGGAAAAATGCACATTGAAGAACCCGGGTCGTCAAATGTACTAGACTCTCGTCCCGCTACGTCCGAAGAACACATCGGTTCTTCGGAAGTACTCTTGGTAATTAAATTTCGAATTTTTTGTCGGGTCTGTAGGAAGCAGGACTGCGGGACATCACACAGTCCAACAATGAAGGACTGTCAATGTGTTGACATTCCAGTTTCACATTGACAGTCCAGTTGTAAAATAGGACTATCAACAATGTGCCAGTCCTGAAGAAAGAAAGGGCTGTCGGATTTCCTGCAGTCCTGTTTATTTGGAGGACTGTCACATTGCCTGTAGTCCTATTTATTTGCAGTAGTTTTTCACATTTAATTTCATTGTTTAGTTTTATTAACTTTAAGTTCTATTGTAGGGCTTATCATCTTCCGAGATTGTGGTACCTCCTCCAATTGCCGTTGATGTAGGCAATTTATTCTTGATCGATATTTGGTTTGAATCAAGCGAAGCGCTACATTGGTGCCGAGAAGTTCGACGAAAAAACAATATAGTTCTTGTGATATCTAGATCGGTCCGAAACTGTCCAGGACGACAACTATGGTGGTTGGATGTGAAAGCGGTGGTATGTTCAGATGCCATAAGAAAGATACAGTTCTCCAAAGAAAAGTTTCAAGAAGAAACGTTGGTACGAGAAAATGTGGGTGTCCATTCAAGATTTATATTAGAAACGTAAAAGATGCTAAGTGGACAGTCGAAGTCGAGAATGGAATCCACAACCATGTTATTGCCGAGACATTTTTGGGTCATCTGTATGTCGGATGGTTGAACAATATGGAGAAGAAGATAGTCGAAGACTTGTCCACTTCCGGAGTGCACCGAGACAAATATATTCCGTCATACGACATGAAGATGAGAAGAACAAGTCAACAATGAAGTCAATTTACAACGCCCTATCTTCTTCGAACGCCATTCGGACGAAATCAAGAATGGCGATGCAAGAAGTGTTGAAATTGCTTGCCGATAATCATTATGTTGAGTACCATAGAAGACATCCCCAGAGTAATGAAGTCATTTCACTGTTTTGGGCTCATCCCGATTGCACACATTTGGCTAGGTTCTTCGCCGACGTGTTAGTTCTTGATTGCACGTACATGACCAATAAGTTCAAGATGCCTCTCTTTCATGTTGTTGGCTTCACCTCTACGTGGAAAATATTTTCAGTTGCTTTTTGCTTTATGAAGAGTGAAAAACTTGAAGACTACACATGGACGTTGGAGAAACTTAAAACACTTTACACCGGTCACGGTGAGCCGTCTGTTCTTGTTACCGACAGAGAATATGCCCTAATTAATACTATACACATTGTGTTTCCTCAAGCACATACACTACTATGCACTTGGCATGTCAATCGTAATATCCAATCCCAATGTAAGTTGAAGTTCGGGAAGGTGGATGGTAAACTTGACATGGACCGTTTTGAAGAATTCTACAATGATTGGAATTGTATATGGCAAGCCTGTACGAAAGACAATTACGATGCCGCATGGTACTTGTTCAAGGAAAAGTGGGAGACGATGGAGTCGGCATGCATTTCTTATATCAAAGATACATGGCTAGACCTGCACAAAAAAACATTTCGTCTTTAGCATGGACGAATGTGGTAAAGCATTATGGCACGACAACTTCCAACCGTGTTGAAGGAGCACACTCAATGTTAAAACAACATCTAAGGTCATCTCTCGACAACTTTGTCTCGGTTTGACAAGCTATACATTTAATGGTAGACCGGACGGTGAACGAAATTAATGCATCGCTTGAGATGAGCTTAAATATTGTCAAGCATGAGCATAGAAAGGAAGCCCTCTTGGATGTTTTAATGCGTGTGATATCTCACAAGGCGTTCGCATTACTATTTGAGGAGATTGATAGGTTAAAGATTGTCAGGTTTGATCCCAAGGTTTGCGGGTGTGTACATCGACATACACCGGGCCTCCCTTGTGCACATGAGATCAATGAATATTGTCGTCAATCCATTCATATTCCAGTAGGTGCTGTTGATGAACGTTGGAGGTAGTTGTCTATAATGCCCGTGGTGAAGAGTGGCAATGATTTTTTTCTCTTTGCCACAAGTGGGACTTCTCCACACAAGGTGGTGTCTCAATAGGAGTGGAGCGGGAGTGCATTGAGCTTAAAATCCAAAAAATTGCATGCCTGGTGACTACTAGAAAGGGCATGCCTCAAACAAGAATGAGTAGTTCACAGAAGAGAAGGATGAAGTCAACTAAGAGAGGTCCATCGTCTTTTGAGCATGGTGAACGAAGCTTCGAGCAAGCTCAGTCTGCACGGAAGAGCAAGCTTGTCATTCATCGAAAAAAGCAGAAAACAAGTATGCCAAGCGAAGATACCGTGGATAGACATATACTGGGATTGTATATTGACAATTTTCAACCTGAGCTTCGTAGTTACATTTGGTCTATTGTTGATATCCTGGGGGATGGCCATTGCGGATTTCATGTACTTGCAAGACATGTTGGTATTCTGACAAAAGACGGATGGAGACAGGTGAGGCAAGGGCTGTATGAGGAGTTAGAGATTCGTCTTCCATTCTACACCCGCATGCTAAGCGAAGAAACAGTTGGAAGCTTGTTGACAAGTATTCCTTGCACTGACAGTGTTACCGGTGAAGACCACTACATGTCCATCCCGTCTGCCGGATATTTATTTGCTAATAGGTACAAGATACCTATTGTAGTTATTTTGCCGGGTATTAACAATACATTCTTTTCGATGTGCGCTCCTCTAGCTGAGCACATACAATCTAACCTATGTACTATAGGTCATATCGGGAACCACTTCGTCATATTACGGTTGATAGGTCATTCTCCGATTCCTCCACCTTCAACAATTTGGTACAAATATGCACCGGACGAAGCAATCGCCTGGACCACACATTTTATTTATTAAATCAATCATTGTAAGAAGTTGTTGAAGATTGAGGAGCCAAAAGACTTACCCGTTGGCTAATACGACGTCGAAATCGACTGATACGTAAACGACTGAATATGGAGTAATTTACACTTTTGCATTTTGTATATGGAGGAACCACTTTTGTATACAATAAATTATATAATTTTGTAATATGAAGTCTAATATATGTTTTCTGTTTTATACTTTTACCTGTGTGCTATATGTGTGTACATGTGTGCAAAATGTATCAAAGTATCAGTGTGCAATTTGTGTTTACCTGTGTACAAGAGTATCAGAGTTCATAAAGTAGGACTGTCAGCTAATAGGCAGTCCAGGTTTTATATAGGACTGCCAAGTAGCTGGCAATCCAATTCAAAACTCTCTGGCTGGAGAGTTTCGATACATATATATATACAGGACTGCCAGCCATAAGGCAGTCCTTGTTTCATGTTGGACTGCCAGCATGCTGGCAGTCCTACTTTACTAATGGACTGCCAATATGTTGACAGTCCTTTGCAATTATGTATCAAAACTCTCTGTATAGATAGTTTTGATTAGGACTGCCAACAAGTTGGCAGTCCTGAATGAAGCAAGGACTGCTAGTAAGCTGGCAGTCCTAATCAAAACTCTCTGTACAGAGAGTTTTGATCAGGACACTCTCTGTACATAGAGTTTTGATCAGGACTGCCAGTACATAGAGTTTTGATCAGGACTGCCAACAAGTACATAGAGTTTTGATCAGGACTGCAAAATTCTCTGTACAGAAAGTTTTGATTAGGACACTCTCTGTACAGAGAGTTTTGATTAGAACTGCCAACTAGTTGGCAGTCCTGCATGAAGGACTGCCCACAGGCTGACAATCCTAATCAAAACTCTCTGTACAGAGAGTTTTGATTATGACACTATATGTACACAGAGAGTTTTGATTATGACACTATATGTACAGAGAGTTTTGATTAGGACTCTCAGCTTGTTCCCAGTTCTTGCTTCATACCAAAACAATAACAATAACATATGCAATCATACCAAAACATACCCAAATAACACCAAACAATAACAATAACATATACAATCATACCAATACATATCCAAAATTAGATCACGTCCACATATCCACATATCCACATATCCAAACATATCCAAATATTCACAACAGATCCAAATATCCAAAACACATCACATCCAAATATCTAAAAAAACTAATTATCATGCCGGGCCTTCGTACGCTGCTCTCGATTTTGCAAGAAGGAAAAATCTACAATGTCGTCAATGCGCCCCATCCCGTTGTAGATTGCAACATAGTCCTCACCCTGGCATTGACGGAGGCTTTTTGCCAATTCCTTCACCTTTGTAGCCTGTAAATGGCACGACATAAATTAAGTCTACAAACTTGGAAATCTTTAAAGGCTACAAATTTGAAACTCACCATATTCACCAATGCAATATATAAGATATTTTTTTGGGGGAAGAGGTCCCAGAGCTCCCACATCGACGGGCCCTGGCTTGCTAGGGTTCAACAACTTAGGATGTCCGACACCTACATAGTACGCCCTGTAGTCGTTGTTCCAGTCGGCCATCTCAACCACTGGTTGTCTTTCAGATTTCCTAAGTACATGTCGTTGCCACTCGAAGTAGAAGTCCGTAACCAGACGAATTCGGCCAGTTTGTAATTCAAAGGTTTCGTTCGCCGGAGGCTCTAGTAGTTTTAATCTGCGCTTCGGCACAGTTTGTACGAAACCAAACTGACGAAGGACTCTATCAGACATGTAAGGCTCCTTGATTTCATAGCATGTGATCATACCATGAAATAAAGTTACTGGTTGCATTGGGCGACTACTCTCTCGTAAATCCCGGTATGGATGCCAAACTATCTGTAAGAAAAGTAAATTGTGCGTGCATAGCTTAATTTATCGTCATGACCAAAAAAAATCTAACAAGAAATATGCTAACTACGCTATCTACATACCTCTTCTGGCACCAAATTATCAAGTACATTGCGAATGGTTGCCAGTGTTCGATAATTTTTAGTTTCAGACGTAGTTGGCCTTCATCGGCACATTCTAGGAAGGTGCTCGCTATAGTTTTCGTTCTTCTCATCCCGCTTCAGCATCGAAAAGTGCTCGTATATCCATGTCTGTACAATTTTTAAAAGAATAGTTAACGATTTAACAACGAAATTTCGTATATAAGATAAACCTCGAAGAAATTTACTTACATGGAGTTGAGTCTGGCATCCTGCGATTTTCTTAATACCGACACGGGATGCTAAACCAAGCTCTCGGTAAAGATTTTCTAGTATACCGCTTCCCCAAGATATGTCTTCTACGTCATCCACGTCGGATAAATTCAGAATATACCTCGCAAGAATTGAGGTTCGGACTTGTCCGGAATGTCGACGGATCCTAGTATGAAAATGATGTACGCACGGGCCACCATATCAACGGTATCATCATCGTCCTCCGCCTCTTTGAAAGTCTCTTCCAAATATGACAAAAGAAGTCCATAGGACTTCTTGAAGTCTTGAAGGGTTGTAAAACTCGTAGCATCAACCCTAAGATTCTCTGACACAAACTGTACGATATCATCGTACCAGTCAAGGGATTTCTCATGGAAGAGTTCTTTCGTCATGACCCGTCCGGTAACATTGAGGTCTAATATCTGATGGACGTCGTTCAGTGTAATCGTCATCTCCCATGCTGGAAGATGAAAAGTGTTGGTCTTTGGATGCCATCTCTCCACGAAGACTGATATGAGAGCACTGTCCATTGTCTTGTAGGCGTATTGGGCCAAATTTTGCAAGCCGCTCGGAATGATCTTGTCCTTGACGGCGTTCCCTAAAGTGTCAAACTGCCAGCCCCCGGACTTCTTCCCGTGGCTTACAACCCTAAGCATACGAAAGCTCCTTTGTATGTCGGACAACAGGATAAAATTATATATATATATATATATATATATATATATATATATATATATATATATATAGTAGACTAAATGGAAGCTTAATAACTTAATCTACATACTGGGTTCTTCCATATTTGATATGCAATGTGATTGTCAAACGACAACAACATTGAGCAACCTTCCGGACGAACAGACTACTGAGAAGGCCCGGAACCATCATCTGTGCGGGTTCGGCTGATAGGCTCGTCGTCATTGGAAGAAGACGGAGGACTAAGAGGAGTTGCTTCCTTCGACCCGGTGTAGGCTAGCCGGTGTCTTCGTCCGAGACCGGCCAGTCGGTGCAGTGACTTCTCTTTCTGGATCTGGTTCGACGATTCTAATTGATCTCTCAAGCGACGGGCCACATTGCATTTTTTGCGCGCCGACGCAGTGGGTTGTTTTCTTTTACTGGCGGCCGCAGGACTGCAAAAAGAAATAAACAAGTAGGGGCATGTAACGACTGTCAAAAAATAATATCAAACAAAATAGTCAGGACTGCAGGACAACATGCAGTCCTAAAACAATGTATGACTGCTGGACTGCATGCAGTCCAACTTTACTTCAGGACTGCATGCAGTCTAACTTTACTTCAGGACTGCATGCAGTCCTGCTGTATTTTAAGACTGTCGGTCTGCCTGCAGTCCTGTCGTCTACGTGCGCGACTGTAGGCCAGAACGGCCAAACCGATCTTTTGTCGTATTCTAGGGTTAAGGTTTCATGGAAAAATATGGATTTGTCGTGTTCGAAAAATCCATACATGAACCCTAAAGGTGTTCTAACCTATTTTATCAAACTATTTAGAGAATTATCAAAGATTCAATAAATTTGAAATGAAAATATACTCAAAATATGTCAAAACATACCTAGATTGTGATGGAGGTTTGGGCTTGGGTGCTATTGATTGGAATTAGAGGAATGGAGTAGAATTTAGGGTTAGAAATTTGGGAGTGGAGTTATGGAGAAGAGAAAAAGGGTTTAGGGTTTGAGAATATAGAAGAGAGAGAAAGTAAATGCTAGAATGAAGTGTTAGAAAGGGTTTTGGGGGGGGGGGGGGGGGGGGTTGGGCTAGCCCCAAGTAAAATTTGGGCCGTCCCCATTATCCACTTTCATAGGCTGTCCCCTAGTAAGGGTTAGCCCCTAGTAAAATGTGGAGTGTCCTTAGAATTAGCCTATATATATATTACACCAAAATGTTTGTTCTTGACCTATACATGACTGGTTATACTATATTATGGTCGCTTGACATGCACCTTCATGAAGTTGACCCCTCTCAAAGAATAATAACTGATCTAGGCTAATTTGTAGCTTAATACGCTAACCTTTTCTCTAGTGCAACTTGGTACTCTAAACTATCGTAAGTAACAACTTGCTACCGTAAACAACTAAATTGTAATATAATCATGGTAGTCAAAGGCGCATCTCGAACGCGCCTCAGAGAAAAATACAACAACTGCTGAGGGTGAGCATTCAGTTTAAACCGAGCTGAAATAGTCAAAGCCGAATAAACTGAAATTCTAAAAAATTCAAAACCAAAACCGAACCGAATAAGTCAAAACCGAAATCGAACCGAACCGAATAACCAATTCGGTTTATTCGGTTATTCAGTTTGTTCGGTTGGACAATTTCTGTTGTTTAATGGGTCGGACCCAAAGTTGGGATCGTGGTTAAATTATATGAATTATAATTTTTATATACACATTTGTTGAATTTTAAAGTTGCGCACAAAGTTAGACTACTTTTTAAACTATCAAAGTTGGACTTCAAAATAAATACATAGAATTATTGTTTTCAAAATACACAAATTTTTAATAAAAAATGCATAAATTGGGGGTAGTTACATAATTGTACAAGTCTTATTTGGTTTTCGGTTTTGGATCGAAACCGAAATCCAAAACCGAAACCGGATAAGAAATTTTAGTATTTTCAAAATTGAAACCTAACCGACGGTTCGGTTCGATTTTCGGTTCAAAACCGAATAATGCTCATCCCTAGCAGCTGTGCCTCGCACCTTACTAGACGAGATGCCTTTCTCCGGACGCACCCAGGACGCGCCTTTCAGAAATGCGCAACCAAGAAAATGCACGCTTTATGATTTTTTAATATATATACAAAAACCTTTGAGGCATGGAGATAATCCTTACCACGTACAAGTGGAAGGGAGATAGCCCTCTCCACGGTTGCCAAAGTTGGTTACAGTTGAAGTAGAAAAAAATAAAAAAATTGTTAAAAACATGGTAGGAAGAATATAAACTCTTGTTTGTTGTGTTAACTGTTACTACTATTGCTGCTCTACTAGTTTACTTGGTTATATTTTAATATGTTTTTGTTGGTTTTAATATGTTATTTGGTTTTATTTTTTATATTACTAATTTATTTATGTATTTTTTATTATTTTTGCGTCTCAACTAGCGACCTTACGCCTCTGACGATATAGACCCTTTGCGCCTCGTGTGGGCCTCGTGTGCGCCGTTGACTACCTTGAATATAATATCCTAAACTTTAATCAGTTTGCAACTTGCTACCCTACGTTGTTAACGATTGTTAAAAACACAACCATGCTACCCCCATCTTCTTCCTCGTAATTCTAATCCTAAACTCCTAAACTCGATTGAGGTTTCGTTGTTATTGCTGGTCGAGGGCACTACTGCTTGTGCACAACACTCGCCTTGCAATATCGCTACCCTCCGCCTCTGCGTGCGTAGCCTATGTCCTCCCCCTTATCTTGCTCTTCCTCACATGAACAAAAGATCGGTTGGGGTTATGGTTAAAGTCAAGTACGGGGAAGATGGAATGAGGTTGGATATGGAAAAAAGGATTAAGGGAGAAAATACAGGATAAGGATAATTCTTTCTTGTTTTAAGGGCAAAATTGTCCATAATGGGTCATATCTTTGCACAACTTTGCACGTGATTGTCAGTCGGGTGACAATCTAACCGAGGGTATTAAGTTCTAAAAAGTTAAACGTTTAGGATATTAACTTGTCTATAAAAATTGTTTAGGGTAGTAATTTACTTAGTAGAAAAAGTTCAGGTATTAAAAAGCAAATTAGCCAAGAGTCTACTAAACCATCAGTCATGCAACATTGTGCCTAGAGTAAAATTAAATATGATTAGATCAGGTACTAATCGAATCTAAACCCCCCCCATATTTTATAATATAGAACTTTAAATATTCTTCTTACAATAATACATTATCTAGTCATTCTGGTCATGCATGTATATCCCATTCTCAGCCCCACTTAATTTGGGGGCCACTTTTGTCTAACATGCTCTAGTCATATGAATGACTTCTTTTAGACTCTTCATAGTCAAGAGGAACATGTAGGTTGTTCCAAAGTTGCATACTCTTTATAGACGAGGAACTTTGAGGGTGCTTCTTTATGTTGCACGGACACCTATAGGACACGACATTATTTGGGTATAGAGACATTGAACACCTATTTTGGTGTGTCCTAGTGTATCTTGGAGTGTATGTGTCATGTCCGATACGTGTCGGACATGACACAAACACGATATTGATTTTTGGAATGTTCGTGCTTCCTAGGTGCTGAAAGTTTGCCTGAGCTTAGGTTGCATAGTTGAAAGGTATTTCTACCTTTTCGCAAGCTGGTCATCTAGATTTTATGGCATGATCATTATTCTTATGGTTATCTCGGTTAGGAATTTGGCACATCGTCAGAGGGTTGGCGTCAGGTTAGCAGATGATCATAAAACTATCCGTTCTTTTATGTAGCTTTCTTATGCTCCATAGCAGGAACCATTCTGATTAGAGAAAGCTTGGATGATTATGATGATATTTACATGCCATGCCATCCAGTTGGCTCCAAATCTGCTACTTGGATGGGGCCTTTATTGAGGTTACAAGGTTTTTAACTTGTACAACAATAATAAAGACTTTGTCCCAAATTTTTGGGGTTGGCTGTGAGGTTTAAAGTTTTAATTTGTACAACAATAAAGTCTTTATCCCAATTTTTAGGTTTGCTATCTGAATCTTTCCTTCCATTCAACTATGTTAAAAGCAAAATTTGCTATTTGAATCCTTTCCTTACGTTCAGCTCTGTTAAAGGCCATGTCTGATGTAATATTAACAAACACGATATCCCTCGTATCCTTTGTTATAGTCCGAATACAAGTTCAAATAGATCTACCCCTAGTTCCACCAGCTTTTTTGACTAATATCTTATTGCTCCCCTTAATGGGTGCATCTACCGATCTACGTTTCACACCTCGAAACTCAGCTTCGCAGTACAAAATCGCTTTCGGCCCCTCTTGTGAGTATTAATATCAACAATTTCCACGGTTTCAGTACTACGAGTTTTTCAACGTTTTTTGTTTCGTAAAGCAAATAATGATAGAAATTACTAAAAAATTGAAAATTTTGATATATTTAATCATAATTTTATTTATTATTTTCTATTAGTTTTGAATGAAATAATATTCAAAATTCCTGAATTCTTCACCTCTAGTTAAATTTTTTTTATGTGCTATAAGATAGCGTACACCCATAATGGATACTTTTGAATGGATTAATTTAAAATTGATGTATGTTGTGAACAAGTATACAAGTATGACAAATGGTATGGTTGCAGTGGGTTGATGATTAATACCAATGATGCAATATACACCACCGAATCATCGTGCTGAAACTTATTTTCTGGTACTATTCTTTTTTTTTTTTCTTGTAAATTTTCTTTCCTAATGTCTGTTTCATATACCGATTGAAACTAAAAAGAAAGTTTCCTAATGTCTGTCCCAGATAACGATTGAAACAAAAAAGAACGATACAATATTGCTGATGTGTATCGGTATTGACTGATATTGTGAACATTGGTACAAAACTATCTGAGATAATTTTATGTCATCTTGTCATCATTTGGTGCCACTTCCAACGTAACACGATTATTCTCTTCTTATCCTATCTTACTGTATTGCGGCTCACATATTTTAGCATTCTCATTTCACATTATTGTTTGGACGTGTACTATAATTGTCTTACACTCTGATTCATAAAGCACAACTGGTCCTATAGTTCTATAAAATTTTCCTTTCATGTTCAAAGGTATACTGCGTTTCCTTTCAAGTTCAAAGGTATTCTGCGATCACAAACTATGTTACCTTGACTCGGGTATGGGTGTCGGGTACATATCCAAGAGTCGGGTCCATCAAATTCATAATTGAAGGACACAGATTTGCTAAAAAAGGATCCAAATTTTGGGTACGGGTACGGGAATATGAGTATGCTAAAAAGGATCCAAAATTTGGGTACGGGTACGGGTACGGGTACGGGTACGGGAATATGAACTAGAGCTTTCCTCATAGAATCAGCTCTAATGGGTTGATTGTTTTTTTACTCTTAAAAGGGATACGGTATTATCATCTCACTCTTCCTCATGTCATGATACTCTGATTCTGTGTACTGGTTCTCCTTGATCCTTGGTGTTGTTCACATTGTTGACTTTCAAAGCCCTGCCTCAGGAGTGTATACCTGCAATAATATCGTCACAGACTTTGATAAACCTCTTCACTGATGAACTTATAGACACCCCAACTCTGCCTCTAAAAGAGGAGCTGCGTTCTATTGTCTCATAGTACATAGCGAGATAGCTCCTCCAGAGAGTAGAAATACATAACACGAGCTCGACTTTAAGTTGTCTTGGCCTCCTGCTAAAGTAAATGTCTTCTTTGCAATCACCTTTGGATGATTGGATGCACTGTACGTAGGCTATCAACGGATCGTTGTATGGGTCAGATTTATGTAATACTCGGACCATACAAGTTTTTTGGACAGGGGCGGGTCAAATTTCTCGTTCTTCTAATTGGATTCAGGTTGTGTTTCGGATTTTATGTAGTTATATATTGAGCTATTTAAAAGTATTATATAGTACAATATACTTATTTAAATTTATGACGTTTAAAGTATCATTTGAGATCATAATTTTGATGATTTCTTACAAAAATAATTCAAATGGTTTTCACATGTGATACATATTTAACATTATTATGTCTTGCTTATCTAAAGTTTGATAGATATTCAAAATTTACTAGAAGATGTAATTGATATTTGCTATATGTAAATTGCTTTTGGATTTCTTATCGGTTTCACGTCTGCATGAGGATGTATCAAAACCCTAACCATTGAGGGTATTGGGTTTACTTTTGAAATACAAACCTTATGATTCTGAAATAATTCAATCTGATTATCAGTTACCATGACCATTCTAAGTGTAAGTGCCCTTAGACACACAAGAAAACATTTTGTAGAATGGCACGCTGGAGTCTCCATGGTAGTTGTATATGCAAGATCTATTCTTGTGTAAGCTTTGATCCTATGTCAAACTTTCTTCTAATGATGCACCGGTAATAACCCCTGGATGCATTCTATTATAATTTTCGCTGTTGTTTTACTTTTCCATATTAACCTTATGTATTATTTTTCTTCTAGATGTGGGATATGCTTAGGTAGTTTAATTCAAACATTTATGGAGGCCACAATACTTTAAGATTAAAGTGAGTTAATCTAGTTTGGTTATGTTTAGGGATAGGTTAGTTTCTTCTATACCTGTTTAAGTCGATTGGGGTATGTCCTCTTATTGGACTGACTATCAAAGAAATATCAACAATAGGAATCATTTTGTTCTAATTTTGGGAGTAACCACATATATATCGCGAGAAGCAAGTCCCATTTTTATAAGGTCCAAAGGGGGACTGATATGTGTGAGTATTTACTTTCCAAAAGGGGTCTGGTATCTATATAGCTAGAAAAAATAATGAAACTCTCTTTGCATGGGGTCATGTCATCATATTATTTCTCTATCTTAAGACACGTATGCTGCTCTTCAGTTTCTTAGAAATATAATAATCATGTCTGTTATTGAAAATTGATAATGTATTTTCTTCTCTGTCATCAAGTCAATTTCTGATGAAAAATGCATGCATTATGTTACCTTTATTCTCCAATGGCTTTTCCTACATGACTTTTTTTGCACATCCTCCAAAAATCTATTTGCTTACTGTGATTTGTTTTGACAGGCAGATTTTGATCTATGCACTGAATGTTACAATAATGGAAAATTTGATTCAGGGATGACACCGGCTGATTTCATTCTTATGGAGCCAGCTGAGTTTCCTGGTGTAAGTGGTGGGAGTTGGACAGATCAAGAAACACTACTTCTTCTGGAAGCCTTAGAGCTTTTCAGGGAAGACTGGAATGAGATAGCTGAACATGTTGCTACAAAATCTAAAGCCCAGTGCATATTACACTTTCTTCAAATGTCTATAGAGGATTCATTTCTAGATGGAAATGATGATTCCGGTGAGGAAATCCAGGAAGAGATGGGACCTAGTCCTGCTAGTAAAGAAACTGATGCTTCATGTGTAAATGAGACAAAGGAAGTTGACAATGCAGATGGTGGAGATCAGCCCATATATTCAACAACAAATGTGTCAGCAAAAAGAGATGCTAGAGAACTTGACTTCTCTTGTGAAATTGGTTCCAGCCATCCTATTGATGCATTGAAGGCTGCATTTCAGGCTATTGGTTTAACACCTGAACAAGGGCTCCCATCATTTGCAGAAGTTGGAAACCCTGTCATGGCATTGGTATGTTTTATATGTAGTTTGTCGTTCTTTTTTAGGTTTGACTGTTGATGTTGGATGGTAAAATGCATGTAGAATCCCATTTATACTAAAGAATGCTGATTTATTGCATATAATTCATTTATCTCAAAACTGTATAGTCTGTATGTGTGTGTGTCTGTGTAGTCTGTTGGATACAGCACCGCATGTACACTCCAAAATACAATAGGATCCACTAAAATCTGTGCCTCGTCCATATTCTGATCGTATCATATATGTATCCATGCAACCTAATAAACTGTTGTATGACATGATTAAGAGCCACTTAATATGCAACTTATAAGAACAAACACTTGAATGCAATGAAAGTTATCCCTAAATCTCTGGCAGCAATTAAAAATTTTAAACCGAGACTAACCCTAACAATGTACTAATGATGTGCAATGAAGATGCAAGGATAACACTATGATGTTCTAATGATCATCAACTAAGTTAGCAATTAAAGATTAATTTACAGAACTCAAATTAATGCAAACTAAACCCTAAACTACATATACACAAACTATGAGATTCTCAAGAAAGCCAGCACATAGCAACAAATAGACATACAGTTCTGCACAATAATCAATATAGTTTGGAAAGAGTTCAGGAAAGCTGCAGGAGTTAATATATCGAGTCGATATATGCGTGCAAAAAGATGTCACCAGCCGTTGGATGGGATCCTTTCTGAGCCTTTTTGTTGACCAGAATCGAAACCGTTGAAGTTGAACTGTCTGATGTTAACGCTTTGTAGTTGGGGAATTTGAGAATTGTGGTTAGTTTTTTTAATTTTTTTTTAATTTTAATTTTTTTAATTTTATAGAAAAGGAAGATCGGACATTGTAGATAATTTGATGGATTTTAAGGAAAATTGATTTTTGGGGCTGTTTGCTGGTGTTGAGATTCGGTTTGAAGGGCTCTTTGATGAATGTTCAGTTATTGACAACAAGGAAGAAAGAAGGGTTTTGAATATATTGGTTAGGAGATGGTTTGAGGAGAGAGGGATGGGGAGATATGGCCTCACATCAATACTAAGTAGGGTTTCCCACCCAAAACCATTGCAAGACTTCACATGGAACCAATTGCATTACACAATCGAAGAGAAGAAGAAATTGACACTTTTTATTTATCAATAGCATGTCTTGCAAGTAGGATTGTGGCCTTTAAATAGTGCCTTCATACTTTCTAAATATTTGACTTCCAAATGTAGACTGTTTATTGGATTCTTAAAAAACAACTAAAAATAAAGATTCTTGACTTGGATCCTAAGAAGCATGGACACTCCAAAATTCATTGTGTCCGTGTCGGGTCGGACAGACATATCGGACATGCACAGACACTCCAAAATACACTAGGACACCAAAATAGGTGTTGAATCGAGGTCACCGTGTCTAAAATGTGTCGTGCTGAATCCGTGTCCAAGGACGGAACTAGGTGGTGGCACGCGTAGGCAGTTGCGGCACCTGGATCAGCTAAAGCTCAAGCACATGTAACAAAATTTGCCTACACCAACTGTTTGCACGTGTTTTTTCATTTATCCAATGTCTATTGTTTAATACAAGCTACACATACAATCCCAAATCCACACAGACTACACAATCAACAAAGAAAACAAATGTTGTTGACATGGGTCCCACACAATGGTCTACTTTTAAATGGATATGCTACTCTGTGTACTCACACCCTTAGGAAGTTTTCAGTTTTAAAGTCTTGGATATAAATCCAAAAATAGTCTTTTACTTTTTTTAATAAATTCTAACAATAAGTGTCATTTAGGTAAACGGATGAGTAAATTTTTTATTAACTTCTTGGGTCCCATTAGATGATTGCATATTTAACATAATGAAATTTTTGTGATGATTTTAAGTAGACAAGAAGAACAACTTTTTTTAAGTTTTGCGGTTCCTTAAACTAGTGTTCAGATACACCATTTTTTTTAAGTTTTGTATTCTTTTGGTTTACAGACGTCTCTTCAAACACAATCCTACCTTCAATTTTTTTAATTTAAGATTTTTTTTATTGATGGTGTCTAGTTTATCTGTACTTTAGATATTTGTGTAATATTTTTCGCCCTCACTTGAGTAAAACTCTGGCTTGGCTCCACCTCCATCAGTGATTGGTTTCTCTTTGTTGATAGCTTGGTTTCGGGCAACTAATGATCTTGGGGCCACTCATTGGCTCAAAGAAAAAACTCAAATAAAGAATACCAATCCCCATAATCCAAATAGATCAACCCAACCCAATACATAGAATTAAAGAGCATTGGTTTCTTTCTTTGTGGATAATTGGAATTGGGTATGATTCCAGATATCTACTAACTTATTTATGAAATAGTAGATATACTATGAGAAACAATCTCGAACTTATATGGTAGCGGCTTTTCTTTGAATCTATGATATAGTTTTGTGTTTTGCAGGTTTATTATGCATATATAAAGCATATATTACTGTAATAAATAAAGAGAGTACATTTTGTTAGAATGAGATCATATTTTATTAGGGCTTGTGGACAATACTTAAAAGGACAAAGCATATGAAAAGACATCACTAACCCTAGTTAGAAATAGAAAATACATAAAGTAATAAATGCATAAATCGAAGATAGCTAGCATGCTCGCCCAAGCTGAAACTTGGGTGAAAGCAAGTCCAACTTTAAGAGGGTGGAAAAGAGAAACTGGAAATCATCTGAAAACAGAGACTAAGTTTCGAAAAGAAGGAATTCTGAAAGAAGTTAAAAGAAAAAAAATGGACTTTACAACTGAAGAAATCCCGAAGAAATATCCAAATAGACCACAAAAGAGTGAGTTGCCGCCATCTAGGATACGTAAGAGTTGTTTGCACGTGGGTGCTCGACAAGAGTCAATGCATGAAGATGCTCGACCAAAAGGGTTGTTGGCACGTGGGTGCTCGACAAGATTCGACGTACGAAGACACTCGACCAAGTGAGTTGCTGGGACGGGGGTGCTCGACAAGAGTAGACGCATGAAGACTCGATGAAAAAAATTTGTCGACAAGTGGGTGCACGACACGAACCGACATCCGAGGATGCTCGACCAAGAGATTTGTTCGCACATGAGTGCTCGACAAGAGCCGTCACATGAAGATGCTCGACCAAAAGTGTAGTCAAATCAATAATCATTGCGAATGATAGCGATGCCAAGAACAAGTGGGAGATGGGTAGAGTGAACATAAAATGTTACAACTTGGAACAAAGATAAGCACAAACGATAGCAATACCAACAAGTGAACTGCAAGATAATTTTATGGATATGGTGTGAACGAAGAGTCATTCGACGATCTCGCTCGCTGTTGAGCGGAGAGGGGTTTGGTGGCTGATCCTTTTTTTTTACATCCCATGCTTGCCCTCTATATAAGAAAAAAACATAAATCATAAAAAAATAAAAAAATTATAGAATCATTTCAGAGAGACAAACAACACGCAGTAAGGATCTTGGGACAAGACTCGAGAAGTTCGCAAATGATTGCTGCACCTAGGTGGCCTCAGAGTACAACGACCACAACATTGATCCTCAGCACTACTGTAACAAATACAGTGGCCGGATACGAGAAACCACATCAACTGAGTCACCGGAGAAGACGTCAAATGCTGCAAGCACTATAGTTGAGGTCATTGGAGAGAACCGTAGAAGACGAGCATTCTCGACTAGATAAACTAAAATAGTCATCAGTTGTCAGAAATAGAAGAAGCCCCGAGATCGATGCTCCGTTAGTTACTGGAATGCAAGAATTGACAAACACCACGATCATAGCAAATATGTGAACACATATGTTGGAGATAACGGACCAATATAACCCCCAAAGTATCATAGGGAGTAGGGAGTAGAGTAGAGAAAAAGGTCTCATTGTCCGTTGTTGGAAAATCGTGCGTCGTTGAAAAGAAAACCGAGAACTAAGCTTGATTGGATCTCATAAACTGAATGGAGACGAGGCCAAAAATATAACACATACAAGGGATCAATTTCAGAACTAATTGGAAATAGATGATCCAAATCGAGAACTAGAGGCCCAACGTCTGGACTTGAATCTTGGCCGAAGATATGTTGCCTGGATTGTCGGAGTAGTAGATGAGGTCTGGTTATCTGGGTGACGTCGTCGGAGAAGAGCACTTCATCAGTTTTGAGCTATAAGAGAAACTGATCCGATAACCAAACAAAGTGAGAGGATGCATGCGATCAACTATCATTGGAGATAACATTGACCAGCCATCGACAAAGATAACATGGAAGAGAAGTATGTGTGTATTGGTCGGGGTTGCTGTGGAGGAGCTCGGCGAGGGTTGGCCTAGTCGCGCAGGGCTGCTGCTGGTTGTGCTTTGTGAGAAGAATAGTGGGGGGTTGTTGCTGCTGCTTGTGGTCCGTAAGAAAAAAGTATAGGGGGAGAAGAGTGTGGAGGAGATGGGGTGGAGGAGTGGTTTTCTTTGTGGCTCCAAATCTTAAAAAAAAAAACTCTTTTTTTAATGTTGGCTTTAGTGATTGGAGAAAGAAAGGGTGGAGAAGAATTAAGGAAACTTTTACAGTTAGGGCTAGGGATTTGGGCTAGATCTAGTGTTTTTTGAAGAACAAAAACATGGAGACTATGGTTGGAATTTTAGAAAGAAAGGGACAAGATTAGGATTTTGGGAAATGGATGGCTAGAATTGATGGGGGTGAAGAGTCGAGGGTTATGATTGCCCCTAAAACATAAAGAGAGTACATTTTGCTAGAACTGGATCTGATTTTATTAGGGCCTCTTGGCCAATACTTAAAAGACTAGAAAGCATATGGAAAGACATCACTAACCCTAGTCTGAAACGGAAAATACATAAAACAAATAAATGATAAAATGAACACAACTAATATACTCTTCAACAATTACATACAAGGATAAAAAAATACGCTCATTCGTGCATGCATGCTACACACATAGACGAGCATATGAAGTGTATAGATAAACCTATGTTGCACGAATGTAGACACTGTATGGATACAAGATACATAGATTTTCAAATAGATACAAGGGTAGTTACCTATGTTACACGAGTTCGGACACGGGCATGGGTACGGACATGATACAGATAGGGACATCTTTTTGCCGTGTCCGTGCAACGTAACATAGAAGCACATGTGTGTGTGCATATCTTTCTGTGTGTGTATGTATTTATGCAACTCAAGACACACAGATACTTCTACTTAGTCCAATGGTCTCTTTTTCCACTTATTTTCTTGTTCTTTTTTAAGACCTCAGTTAAATTTCCTCAAAGATAATCATGTTTGGAATGTGGTACCAATAAGAGAGAAAACAGTCACAAACAATTTGTAACGTGGTTCAGAGAATTTCTCCTACGTCCACGGCCGCACACAACTTATTTTTATAATTTGAGAGAGTTACAGTTACAAGAGATGGAGCCCTATTTCTAGGCAGAGATTAGGGCAATCACCGACTTCAGCCTAATTGCCGAAATACCCTACTAATATACTGGTAAAAAAAATTTCTGCCAAATTAGCATCAACTTGATTCTGCTCAAAGGTTAAGTTTGGTTGATACTTTGCTTTGCAGGCAGCATTTTTAACGCATCTTGTGGAACCTTACGCTGCTACAACCTCAACTAGGAGTTCCTTGAAAGCCATGTCTGAGGAATCTCCTGGCATTCAACTGGCTACAAGGCATTGCTTTATTCTTGAAAATCTGCCTGATGATATGAAGGATCCACCAGCCAGTGAGAGGTTTGTTGTCTGTTCATTAGTGATTACAGACTAATGTTATGACCTTTGTATTCCAAGCATCTGACAAATTGGACAAAATTACAGTGCTGTTACTGACATGGACATTACGGAGGCTCCAAAGGAGGAAGAAAAGATGCCAACTTCAAGTGTCAGTGATGAACTAAAGGCTCCAAATGGCACTGATGAACCAAAGGCTTCAAATGTCAGTGATGAATTAAAGCCTCTGAATGCCAGCGATGAGTTAAAGCCGTCAAATGGCACTGATGGACCAAAGCCTTCAAATGGCAGCGATGGGCTAAACCCTTCAAATAGAAGTGATGAGTTACAGCCTTCAAAAGGCAGTGATCAGATACAACCTTCCAAAGGCAATAATGAGTTACAGCCTTCAAAAGGCAGTGATCTGTTACAGCCTTCAGAAGGCAGTGATGAGTTAAAGTGTTCAAATGGAAATGTTGACTCAAAGACATCAAATGGAGATGATCAATCAAAGCCTTCAAATGGAAGTGATGACGAAAATAATTGCCCAAACAAGAATGAGGAAGGCGCAGTGCCTTTTGAAAATGAAACACAGTTGCCTGTCGCTTCCCAAGATTGTTTGCAGGAAACGCATGCAGCAAAGGAATCAGGTGACTTGGATTCATCATTGCAGGCAGCTCCGAGCAGCACGAAAGAATCAAATGTTATTTCGGAAGTGGAACAGATAAGTCCTAGTGCTGTGAAAGATACAAAGGAGTCTGCATCACCTATGATTCTTTCATCAACTAATACAAAGGAATCAGGCGATATGCCTTTCAAGGGGAGGTTGCACAAAATATTGCAGATGAAACGAATCTCTCAGAAGCGGCAGGGGAAGAGAAAACTGATTCTGTAAGGGACTTGGATAAAGTAGCATCAGTTGATGAGATTGAAGCAATTTCAGGTACATCAGTGATTGTCGATATTAAGCTTACATCAGCTCCCTCTGAAGAACCAGAATCACAGCAAAAGTTTTGTATTGATTCAGCAGTTGATAATAAAGAGACAGAAGGTTTGATATTTTTTATATTAATTTTTGTTGTCACAGTTTACTCAGTTCATATGGCCTTGCCAAGTTGTTCTAGTACTTTTTCGTTAATAGTTCTTATATTGTCAATTGAATTTTATTAATGAGTGTACCATTGCCACAAGGCTCCTGCTGATGAGGCATCTGGGAGGGTCGATAAGTATATGCTCATTTATGGGAAGACGGGTTGTGAGACGCGAACTGGCATTCTCCATAATTCAAAGCCCAATTCCTTATCGTTCTACATAATGAAACACCATAAATGTTATGTTGACTTGCAAATTATGAAAATAGATTGGAGAAATTTTGACATTAAGTTGTTTATTGGTATATGCTATGTTTGTTGAATGGTTTCTTCCCTTATATTCTTGTATTATAATGTCTAGTCTTTCTCACAGTTGTTGTACATGTAATGATATTTCTACAAAGTTTCCAACATTATGCCTATTACCCTCACATATATGCCTTTAGGACAAAAACCTTATCAAAGTAAAATGTAACTCGTATACCCTCGGAGGCAGATCAACATGTAGATCAGGGGGTCTCAAGCCCCCCCCCCCCCCCCCCCCCCCCCCCCCCCCCCCCTATATATATATATATATATATATATCATGAAATTCAAAGATAACTTTTAATTTATTGTTGTGAATAAAACATGAGAAGTCTTGGTACATTTATAGATGCAAGTCATGACATCCTCCTTTTTGTCCAGACGATGTGGGATTAAAGTGAAGTAGACAATAATAGTTGCACACACACACACACACACACACACACACACACACACACACATATATATATATATATATATATATAATCTTAGTGGGTGCGCCAGGCCCAAGTAGGAGTAGTGCAACGCTAGGGCGATGCATGAGGGCCCGCAGTAGCAAGCTACTGCTAGTGAGCCCTCCCCAAAGAAATTAATTAATTTAATATCATTGTGGACACATGGCCCACATATCATATATTAAACTGATAAGAACAGATACTACACACACACACACACAAATATATAAAATATATATATATATATATATATATATATATATATTGGCCCCCTTATGAACGATGTTAAAGTGTACTTCAGATGGTAAACTAGTTTTGACTTTGGTTTTGAGGGCTTGAGTTCAAATACTCATTCACGCATTTCAAATACAAAATTCCAAGCACCCCCCCCACCCACCCACCCCCCCCCCCCCCACCCCCACCCCTCAATGAGCTTTCTGGATCGGCCCCTGTATACCCTAGAAAACCTTTGAGATGCATATAATTCTTATTCATTCTTTTGAGTCTTGGTGGTTCATTCACTTCTTTCAATGTTTCATACTGTGGTTGTAGCTTTGAAGTGTTTAAGTTCGACCCTTCAACACCATCTTTTATTTGCTAAGTAATCGCATTGAAAACGTAGGAGACTATTTAGACAGTCCTTATGTCCATACAGCCGTGGAAACAATGCAGTAAGAACCTTAGCTGTGTAGTAGATGTGGTATATTTTGTACTGTCATACAGCCATTATATGGGCTGTACAACTTTCCTTCTATTATCATGTACTCTCTTATAAATTCACATGGTCATGAGCCTAATGAATTACCGAGTTGTACAAAAATATTCCATGTTATTAGAGCACCAGATTCTTTACCCAACCTAGTCGGCCCCTGTGTTCATCCTAAACCCAGATTCAGACATAATCCTTTCCACCATCTTCACCACTAGAATCCAGAAACCCTAACTCTTATCAGTCCACCATCATCACCTCCATCCGCATCCAGAACCTAATCCTAACCCAGACGAAACTCTCCACCACCATCATCTCCACAACCATCCAGAAACCCTAACCCTAACTCTATTCACAAATCCCTCCACAAACCATCACCTATACCCAGATCCAAAAGCTACCATCAGAACCCTAATCCTAACCCAGATCCAAAAAAAGAGGGAGGAAGAAATTGAAGAAAACTGGCAAAAAATAAAATTGTACCTACACCAAAGCAACATCGTCACCTTTGACTGTCATCTCCGGCGGACCACCATGATCGTCATTCTCTTTGTAACTTGACTTGGTTGTCAGCCCATGAAGGTTGTAAATTTTTCTCCGGATGAATTTCTTAATAACTATTCTCCATGAATCTTGGTGGTTCGTCTTTCAGTGTTTTATACTCCAGTTGTAAGTTATTGTGTTAGTTTCAGGAGAATGACTGCAGAACTAGAGTAGAAAAAATAAAAAATATCTATATGTTTGATATTTTGATGAAAAACAATATCATCTCACTCATGTCTCCATCCAACCTATTTCTCTCCGTACAAACTGTGTTGTCTTTTATGCTGATCATGAGCATGGTTTAAAGTATCGGCCGATACCGATACGGTTTGGCATGTTCCGATCCGATACCGACCGATACCAAATATTGACCGATACCGACATTGGGGGTCTTTGTTCCGGTCAATTCGGTAAAACCAATCGGTAAGGGTGACTACTATTTCATATAATTTTAAAACTACTAAGAAATAACGTTGAAATACTTAAAATTATGCCTAAATGTATAAAATATATGTTTTTAAATGTAAATAATTTATTAATAATTATTTGTTTTCCGATACCAAAGTCCGATACTCCGATACGATACCGCCAATACTACCGATATCGCCGATACCAATACTCATAGGAATAGTCCGATACCGATTCCGATACCGATATTGTGAACCTTGATCATGAGTCACATCATATTTTAGATGTAACACATACGCGGGAACGAATCTACACTATGTTGAGGAGGGAGGGGCAATTGCCTCTGTAACATGAGTCTAAGTTTAGCACATGTGATACAAATATTTATTATTTGATAATTTGGTTGTAAGTAATTGATGGAATGAAGAGCGGTCGTTCTGAAAGAAATTGTGCCTGTGGTATGGTATGGTGTAATTACTTTTGGACACAGGACGACTAAAGAGATCCTAGATGGACTAGTGAAAATGATATAAAAAAAATACAGATGTAAGAATCCTAGATAAATCTAATGGATGAATCCGAAACAGGTTACTACAAGATTGAAACTATCAACTATCTTGGAGCAAAATAATAAAGTTCAGATGCATAAATAACAAAGATGCAAGGTGCATAATGAAATCCACGCAAGTCTAACCAAGAATCACTGATGATCACAAACTGTATAATAAACAATCTAGAAATTATCCAAGTTTGCAATCAAATCGATAGATAGGTTAACGGTAGAAATGAGGATTAATGGAGTAGATAAACTTAATAAACCTGCCGAAATCTGACATCAGACGACTTCCTCTTCTGCCAAGCCTTCGTTGCCAAATTTTGGCGATCAACATCAATGCAAAGGGATGGATCTTGATCATGTGATGCTGATTCGATGATTATGGTTTGAATTTGGTGGTGTAAAGATGAGTGATTGTATAAAGTGAAGAGGAAGATGGAGTTGGGGCTGATGGTCAAGAGGAGTAACAGGGGTGCTGGTTGGCAGTGCAAGAGGAGGGATTATTGGGTCCTGCAGGTGATAGCAGTTCAAAGAGGGAGAAGGGTGGTGTTTCAACGACAAAAGAAGTAGAGACGCCAGGTTGGTTTCGGGTGTGTGGCGACAACACACAAGAAGAACAAGCCAAGAAGAGGGAAAAGGGCAGGGAGGTCGGTGGCTAGGGGAAAGAGGGAAGTGAAAGTTAGGGTTATGTTTAGGGTTAGTTTTTTGGGTTTCACACCTTAGGTTCACTTATACCGGCTAGGTGATCTGTCCAAGATTGACAAGCAGCTGCCTTCCTACATTAGCTGTATTCCCAAGTAGATTCAGGATACCATAGGTTGCCCTCCTTCCTTTTAGTCGAGAAACAACACTCCCTAAGGATACAATGTTTAGTCTCATTGCCTTAGGAGGACACTTGGGCCTTTCAGATTTTGTGTTACCTTGCAGCCCATAGACGATCCCTCGATCAGCCTTGACATACATGTGACCAGCGCCATGTCATTTTTTGAATTTGGAACATAGCCCAGGCCTAATAACTTTTAGTTATATATATTAATAATAATTCAATATAAATATTAAAGAAGAGAAGAAAAAAGAAAATTAACCTTTTCCCCTTTGCCCTCTTCTTCACTAGTAGATTCAGGATATCATATGTTCCCTCCTTCCTTTTAGTCGAGAAACAACACTCCCTAAGTATACAGTGTTTAGTTTCATTGCCTTACGCGGACAGACCTTTCAGATTTTGTGTTACCTTCAGCCCGTAGACGATCCTTCGACCAGCCTTGACATACATGTGACTAGAGCCATGTCATTTTTTTTTAAATTTGGAACATAGCCCATGCCTATAACTTTTAGTTATAGATATTAGTACTAATTCAATATTAATATTAAAGAAGAGAAGACAAAAAGAAAATTGGCCTTTCCCCCTTTGCCCTCTCTAATTTTCTCCCTTTTATGTCTAGCTGAACCCATCAAATCTCGTCTCAATCTTCAAGTACGACAGTAGGCACCAACATTTACGTTCTCTCATTTTCCTTCTTTATATCTTGTTTTCGTTCACTTTCTTCCTCTCTTTTTGTTGTGTCCTCTCTATGTCAAGTTAGTGATACTCTTACTAGTTGGTTGCTTGGTTGAACATTTAAGCTGATGTTGAAGTCTAAAACTTGTGTATGCACTATGCACAACAAGATATCCAGGCGATGCTTATTGTATTTTTGTTATACATTTATGATACCAGTTAGGGGGAAACCACACTACACAAAGTCACAACTACCTATTGCACACTGAATTTTAGTCTTGAGCCCCTGCCTAGGCCTTTTGGTCACCATCGCCTTGTCGCCTTAACAATCTTGGAAGCAGAATCTGCTTTCTTATTCGAGGAGTGCCCAACGGTGGTAATCCACCATTTGTTCATGCACCAACAACTAGAGGGAAGGGGAAACCTAGATACCAAATTTAGACTATGCTCTGATACGAGATCTAATACCAAGGAACCCTAGAAGGACTAATGCAAATAATCACATGGATGCAAGAACCCTAAATAGATGTAATATATGAACTGTGAATAGGTTATTACATGAATGCAGCTATCATGGAGTGCAAAGATAATGCAATGTAGATGCAATCCTAAATTACGATGATTACAAAATGAAATCTACCTTTAACCAAGAATCAATGGCGATCACATACGGTTCATTAAACAATCTAGAAACTCTCGAAGTGTGGAATCAAATCAAGATATAGGTTAAGATTGGACATGAGGATTGGTGAATTAGATTGACTCAATTGATACTTCTCCAAATCTGACCTAGAAAGACGCTCCCCGTTTCCAAGCGCCTTCGTTTTCAAGATTTCTCCATTAACCTTGATACAATGTAGTTGGTTGTATGGTGTTTGGATTTTGGTGGTGTGAAGACGAAGAGGTATGATTGTATAAAGAAAGAAAAGGGAGGAGTTGGGTTGTTGGTTTGCAACATAGTTTTTTGCAGTATGAACCGATATCCACGTGTTGGCCGTATTTTCTCGGTTTTGGCATATTTTGATCCAAACTTGATGCTTACTGATAATGGCTAATACCGACTTTGGGACTCTCTTTCCTGGTCAATTATCTTAAGAAAAAGTTAGAAGAAAGCTAAAGAAAAACAAATATTGGCTGATACTGACATTCCTATATTCTGTCTAAACACAAGTAATAAATAATAATAATATCAGTTACGGGCAATTTATTCATCATTGTTAAATATTATTCCGACTTTTATTTATAGCTAAAGAGAAACGACAAATAACACATAAAATTGAACCTAAATGTATCAAACATTTTTCTAGATATTTTTGTAAATTTAGTTATTTTTTAGCTTTATGCAAAGAACTATGAAACTCCAATTTGAAACTGCCAAAAATACCAAAACCTCGATAGTGATACTCATAAGGAACATATAAGAAACCAACTGAAACTGATTCCAATACTGGGAACCTTGGTTTGCAAGAGGAGAGCGGAGACATGGTGCTAGTTTACGCTGCAAGAGGTACTGTTGAGTTCTGAAGGTGGTAGCAGCATATAGTGGGAGAAAGGGGTGGCGTTCAGCAGCAAAAGAAGAAGATGAAGAGGTGGCAGGTTGTTCTCAAGCGGGTCGCAGCAGCACAAAAGAAAAAGAGGGGAAGGCAGGTTGGTTAGGGGCTAGGAGAAAGAGGGAAGAGAGTTAAAATTTTGGGTTTCACACCTTGCAGTTCACATGGAACTCACAAAAGACAATAGTCTAAGACTTTAAAATCTCTTTCATTCATCATCAGTTATAAAGGTCTAGTCTCATCCTTATTTATAGACTCGTGGGACATACGTCACAATCACTTCAAGTAGGGGAACAACAAAAGATGGGGAAATGCAAATATACCCCTAAATGAAGTAACAAATTAACTAAAACATGACTCAAGTAAACTCACACTTTGTACTCAAATAGACAGACCCCAACAGACCTACACTAAAACATAAGCAAACAAACTGAACTGAAACTAATCTTAAGCTCTTTGGCATCACAATATTCGACAGAAAATACAAACGTAATCTCTCACTTTTTATGTGGTGTTAGTAGCAAAGGTGATTGTATTGACGGTGGTGTGGAGAAAGCTCCCCTTTCTCAAGTAGGAGCATGAAATGCACCCTAATCCAATCTTCCTCCTTGGAGCCACTCTCCTTATCTGCAATACTGCTCGGCTTCAATTTGACACGAAAATCTTTCTTGTTGTCACAAATATGTGACAACGGTAGCACTTTATCTATTTCCGATTTTCATCACCTTTTGAAGAAGATTGACCGCAATCATTTTTGTTCTCCTTCTCATAAATTTTCTTTTAACTAGAAAAGAGAGCATTGTCTTCTCCCTCGTTCAAGAGGAACCAACCATTTGATGAGTAAAGTCTTTTGAAAATAAAAGATTATCAAACTCCACCAAAGATGATTGTTGATCCCACCCTTAAATTGATGTAACATATGGAATATACACCCGACGAAGCCCACAAATGATGATGCCACTGTTCTAAAAGGCCCCTGGTGCTCGCCCGATGTCCTCCTAGGCGCCCGCCTAGACCCCCCGACGTCCGACTATGCATGTTTTGGGGTTGGGCTATTTAGTAGTAGGGTCTCACATAATAGTGAATATTAGGGTTTGGATCTTGAAATTGTCCAATGTTAGGTTTAGGTCTTGAAGTCACTGTTCATTAGCCTACGTGGACAGTGATTTCGAGACCCAAACCCTAATATCCACTATTATTTGAGACCCTAAATATCCCTTTGGGATTTTATAGTCTTTCTGTAATTTTCAGTAGATTTTTTGGATTTATTTATTTATTTTTGAACCGTCTAAATCTAGGCGACTGCCTAGGTGCTAGGCGGCAGGTGTCCGTCCGACTAGCGCCTAGCGCTTTTCACAACCTTGGATGTTGCCTGCCATCCGTGCCTCCAAAATTTGCTCATCCGGATCTAAAATAGAGATCTTCGAACATAGATCCTTGATTTTTAGAAAATATTGTGAAATGGGTAGATCACATTCTGAAGTATTTGCTAACTCATTCTTTAGCAATTGCAATCGGATCACATTCTTCTTGTTGAATAGTGTATCAAGAGTCTCCAATATATCCGACGCCAACTTGTATCCGATAATATACTCGAAGAGATCATACGAAAGTGTCCTCTTCAAGATATACTCCGCTTTAGCATTTGAAGTTCTCCATTTCTTCAAAGCTCCGCTTTTTTTAGTGTATCATCCAGAGCAACTTTGGAGTCCATCAACAAAATCCTCAAAATCCCAAAGTTCTTTGCCAACTAGATACGACTCCTAGCAAGTCCGCCAAATCATGTAGTTGAAAGGAGTAACCATCACGACACCAAGTCCACCAGTACCACCGTTGTCCATCATGGAATATTAATTATTCTTCTTCACCAAGGAAATGATACGAACACCGATCACCTCCCTTGTCGTTCTCGTACCATATAGAGAAAGCTCACATTTCTCAAGTATTATAAAATGCACACTAACCCACGAATGAATTATAAATGTGAAGATAAACACAAATTTGGTGGAATTGAAAATCAAGTAGAAAATATTCTTTATTCAACTTATCATGAAATGACAAGATACATGGACTTATAATGTACTCCCTTATGATACTTAAACTTTGTAACTCATGTCCCTTGGGGTACGTAACTCATGTCTTTTGAGTTTGCAACTTTGGAGTCCATCAACAAAATCCTCCAAATCCCAAAGTTCTTTGCCAACTAGATACGACTCCAAGCAAGTCCGCCAAATCATGTGGTTGAAAGGAGTAACCACCACGACACCAAGTCCACCAGTACCACCGTTGTCCATCATGGAATATTAATTATTCTTCTTCACCAAGAAAATGATACGAACACCGATAACCTCCCTTGTCGTTCTCATACCATATAGAGAAAGCTCACATTTCTCATGTATTATGATATGCACACTAACCCACGAATGAATAACAAATGTGAAGATGAACACAAATTTGGTAGAATTGAAAATCAAGTAGAAAATATTCTTTATTCAACTTATCATGAAATGACAAGATACATGGACTTATAATGTACTCCCTTATGATACTTAAACTTTGTAACTCATGTCCCTTGGGGTACGTAACTCATGTCTTTTGAGTTTGTAACTCATGAGTACCTATAACTCATGCATGAAAGCTACTTAGTACCTAAATTTATTTGCAACTTCAATGTTAACAAGTGGTTCTAGTGGCAGTGTTGGTGATGATGGTGGTAGTAACTGTTATCACGTTGATTCAGTTTTTGCATCATTTTATTTTCATTCTCTCTTTCTTTGTTAACCTGTATTGCTGTCATTAGCTAGCTGGGATATTTTTACAGTTTGTAGCATTAAATTACCAACATGATCATTGTTCACTAAAGCAATCAAGTTGCTATTTGAAGCGAATGAGTGTAGCAATTTAGCAGCTTGCCCATCTAACCATATGACAAAAGATCCAACAAAATTATCACTGCAAGATCTGTTTTCTGCAGATACTGTAAATATCTATAGAATCTCAAAAATTTTAGAACTCTTTCACAGGTCTTCTGAATCTTGAATGTGTGAGATCAAGTTCTTTGAATTCCTCTGTTTATATCAATAATGAAAATTAACGTGTTCACATTGCCGTATTGCTACATCAAATTTGGTTTACAAAAAATTATAGTGCTTGAAGAATCTTCACCATGCCTTGTTACCCCGTGCTTTCTTTTTCTTTTTTTCTTTTAAAAAAAAAATTGTTTTTGGTATCTTTCAGATGGTGTGTCACCTTGCATCAACGAGAAGAGTCGAACTCCAACAGAAACTAATGCTGATCAGAAAATAAACAAACTGAAACGTGCTGCAGCTACTGTACTGTCAGCTGCTGCTGTTAAGGCTAAGCTTCTCGCAAATCAAGAGGAAGATCAGATCCGTCAGCTCGTCTCTTTTGTCATTGAGAAGCAGGTATTATAGGAAATTCTTAATTGCAAATTCTTCTCCTTCATTATATCATAAATTGTGGTAATTATTCATAGAAAAAGAATATACAATCATCTTTTTGTTGGATACAAACACAGAACTATGCTTCTTATTCAGAATTTCTGGAGATTCTTTACTGATTCCTGTACTTGTTTCGCAGTTGCAGAAGCTGGATGCTAAACTAGCACTCTTCACTGAGATTGAGAGTGCAATCATGAGGGTGAGGGAACAAACAGAGAAAGCAAGACAAAGACTTGTTCACGAGCGTGCCCAAATAATTGCAGCTCGATTTGGGTTGCCTGTACCTCCTGCGAGAGCAAACCTAATGTCACCACCTGGAGGCAAACTTGCCGCGGGCTATGCTACTGCTGGTTCAAAGCCACCAACCATGGCATCTCAAAAGACACCACCTATGAGAAGACCATGAAACTTTGACCATGTAGAATGTCATTTCATTCTTGTGAACTTATATTCATTATTTGTAGCAGATCCGAAGCCCAATGATGTATTTATAGTATTTTGCTTATCCTTGAAAATGTGGTGCAGTGCTCCTCATATCTGTCATACAGAGTAAGTATTTGTTTATCTTCTTACTTGTATACTTCGATAGTGTTCTAGGTGACTACTTGGTTTTCTTTTTACCGATGACCGCATGATTTTTCAGGTTTGTATTGCTGTGTGGAGGGAATGGTCCTCATACTCAAATCCTTGTATACAAGATATGTTCAAAGTGACTCTTCGCAGTGAAAAAAAATCTGGTGCATAGTTCCTAGACTTTCACCAATGAAGCACCAGCATCGCGGGTTTTTTTAGTTGAAAAAACTTTACAAGAAATTGCTTCATACTATTACCTATGTAGACCATGAAAACACTCGAATCTCGTCTGTGTTGGTGTTTTTTAGGGCCATGATAGTTAGTTAAAGAAATTTGGAGAGATCATTTGCCCTTTTATGTTTCCTTCTCTGCTGGTAGCAATTTAAACTTTAATGTCTATTGTGGTGAGCGTTTTCCCCATTTATGCTGAATGTAATACTTATTTGCGTAACTTTGATACCTCCTTCTGTATCAAAGTTTTCTCCTGCGTGTAGCTTACCATTTATGCCCAAGCAGACCATCAGGAACCAGTGAGTATTCAGATGGTGTGCCGACAGGTAACGGCGATTGGGTACGCTTGTGGCCACCTTTTATAAGTTTTCTTCAATGTGTTGCAATGGCTACTGTAAGTATTCAATTACTCTCTCAAAATTTGATAATGGGTTTGCTAATTCTTAATGATTATTTTTTCAAATTTGGATTTGAAAAGTGGGTAATGATTATTTTTCAAATACAAAAACATAATTTAGAGGCTATTCCATTTTTTTCTCTCCAATCCGAATTTGGGATAGAGAATGATGGATTTGTTTTTTTAATAATTTTATTCTTTCTATCAAATACTTAATTAACATTAATCAACAATTAATTAACTAATAATTTAATTAAGATTTAGTTAACATTTTAAATATGAAAATTTTATTCTTAATTAATATAATTAAGTTGTTAGGATGTTTAATTAATTAACATAAAAAAATATATTTAATTATATAATAGGTAATTGTAAATTTAATTAGATATTGAATAAATATGTACTATTACATTATTATATATCTAGAATAGTTAATTAAATCTAAAATGATTTACTAATATTAAATAAATTAATTATTAACTTTTCAATTTATAATTAACTAATAAAATAATTTTGTTCACATCAATCACAAGAAATTATGATTATTACTTAACCATACTATTATGTTAATTAGTTAATTAGGTAATTAATTTTTTGTGATTATTAGTTAACCATACTTTTTATTAGTTAATTATGTAATTAATATTTTGTGATTATTAGTTAACCATACTTTTTTTTTGGACAATGTTCGGCGTAACGTTCGGAACTTTTTGTGCACTCTGCATTATATGCCTTTTGGGCTCACTATCTCCCAACTCCCACCATAAATGGAAGGAATAATACACTCTCATGGCTCGATCCACTGATCTTTCGTCATCCAGCCAGAGAGCTTTTATATCTCTCCCCGCTGACCACACGGGTCACTCGGGTTCGGCAATTAACCATACTAGTTATGATCATTAGTAAACCATAATATTAGGTAATTAATAACTTTATAAAATTAATATTTAGTTAGTTAACCGTAATATTTATTCATACCAATTATTTATATTATTAGTTAAACATATATATTTTTTGTAAATACATCTTACTATTCAAACAAAGTTTAGATTATGTCCACTTCCAATGTCCAAAGTTTAAGTTTATCAAACAAATAAAAATCCTGAAAGTATAAATAGATGAAAAATTAAAATATGGATTTTCAAACTTCAAATCCACTTTTATGTATAGGGTTTGGAGGAAGATGATAAACTTCCAACCAGTGTCAACAGCTTATAACGGATGCATGGAACAGAGGAGAGGGGTAGAATGGAAGAGAGGGTGTACTGACCTCAAGTAACGGCCACAAACAAATACCCATCAGTGACAAGTTTGGACAGAGCGATCACGCGGGAAAAAGCCCAACGGTCGACCAAGAATAGCCATAAACTTTGTTATTTGTTTTGCTCCTATTTTTCTCCTCTCTTTCTTTTCTTTCTCTCTCTTTCTCTCTCTTTTTTTAAGGTTCCACCAAACATTTCCATGGCATAATAATAGCAAGCAAAAGGCCGAATAGAATCCTGAGAGTATGGAGAGATGCTCATCACCGTAAGGTTCTCTCTCCCTCCTCATGCAAACATTCATTCATTAACAACTGTCTTCAATATCTAATTAATTTTCTAAAGAGTTTTAGTTGATGTCTATGAAGAGGTCCTTGATCGTTAGACGAAAGCCTTAATTTGCAGGGAGGTTGATGTCCTCACTGGTGCCATAATATATACCTACATTCAGAAAATAATATGGCTTCTTCTCCTGAGGCTGAGGCTGCTCCTCCACCAGACTCCTCCTCCTCCTCCTCCTCGCCTGCGCCCAAGGCTTCAAACTCATCATCATCTTCTTCCTCACCGCCTCCTCAGTCCTCTCCCCCGCCCAAGTCGTCGCCACCTCCATCACAGTCACCCCCACCCAAGTCGTCGCCACCGCCATCACCCCCACCCAAGTCGTCGCCACCGCCATCGCCATCACCAAAGTCGTCGCCACCTCCATCACCGCCACCGCCATCTTCCTCTCCCCCACCTTCATCTCCACCACCCTCATCGCCGCCACCGCCTTCTCAGTCACCGCCGCCACCTTCTCATTCGCCACCTCCAGCCTCGCCACCCCCGGACAAGTCCCCGCCCCCTTCCCCTTCCGAGAAATCCCCACCACCGTCCCCGTCCCCGCCTCCCCCCTCAAAGGACAATGCCACACCTCCTCCACCTCCACAAGCCCAAAACTCCTCTTTTCCACCACCACCACCACCACCACCGTCCAAACTCTCTTCTCCTCCACCACCTAAGCCGAGCTCACCGCAGGCCCCCTCCCCCCTCATACCACCACCCTCGAGCAACAGGGATAAGTCGCCGCCCTCGCCGCGGGTGCAAAAGACACCGCCGAGGAGCGATGAAAAATCCCCGTCCGGTGGTTCGGATAATACCGCCCTCATCGTGGGGCTCGTGGTGGGCGTAGGGGTCTTCCTTCTCATCATCTTGATTTCGGCATTGTTTTGCTTCTGCTGCAAGAGGAAGAAGAAGATCAAGAAGCCACCTGTAATGCATTACTATGATCCTTTAGCACCAACAGGTAGGTAGTATTCCTATCCATGATTACTTAATTGCAACAACAATTAGGACACCATACCATACCATACCATATGGGTAAGACACCTATGTTAAACGAGTACGCCGATACGGGTATGACACCGTTTTCGTGTCCATACAACATAGTTGATTACCTAATTAATTAATTGTCTAATTTCGTCACAATCACAAAAATAAATATATATGATTTGAATGTATCCTAATTATAAGTTGTTCATTGTTTCAACAAAATCAAAGTCAAGAATAAGTTGTACAAGATTCATTGAGTAAGAATAGATCTAACTAATATTCAAGTGCAAATTGCATGACAAGTGTAGGCGGCCCTCCAAACTGGAAACCTCAAGGGGCAGACCACAACATCAAGATCCCCCCACCCCCGGGCATGCTGCCGATCCCACCGGGAGCGGCGGGAGGGTGGGGCCAGGCGCCACCTCCAGTGCAACATTACAGCTGTGAATCTGGCTCGTCGTCGTACTCGGGTCCCCAAAGCAGCAACTCGCAGCCGCCACCTTCCCCAGGAGGCATCGCGCTGGGGTTCAACAAGAGCACCTTCACCTACGAGGAGCTAGCAGCCGCGACCGGCGGGTTCTCGCAGGCCAATCTTCTCGGCCAGGGAGGGTTCGGCTACGTGTACAAGGGCTACCTCCCCAACGGGAAGGAGGTTGCGGTGAAGCAGCTCAAGTCGGGGAGCGGGCAAGGGGAGAGGGAGTTCCAAGCGGAGGTCGAGATCATTAGCAGGGTCCATCACCGCCACCTCGTCTCTCTCGTTGGCTACTGCATCGCCGGACAGCAACGGATGCTCGTTTATGAGTTCATACCGAACAATACTCTTGAGCACCACCTCCACGGTTAGAATCTCTTCACCCGGCCTTCATACACTCCCACAAAAAACATAGAACCACTACAAGAACCAAGACAAATCACATGAGCATACATGCTGACTTCGTCACCTGGATAAATTCCAATCTAATTATATTGCACTAGTAATAGCCGATCCCAAAATTTTGAAATAAAGGCTTTGTTGATATAAGTAACTATATAATGTACATGAAAATTTGTTAATCGAACGAGAGACGGAGATGAGAAAATTCGGCCCCGAAAGTGCTAACGGGACGGGGACGGAAAATGCATTATTTAACGGGATGGGGATGGGGGTAAAAAATAAAACCCGACGGGGAATGGGGACGGGGATGGGGATTCAAACACTACTTGAGGATGGGGATGGGGATGGGGGATATTGTCCCCGACCCCTACCCGTCCCATTGCCATCCCTATACTTAACTCACGATCTTTTACTACAATTATTGCAGGAAAAGGTCTTCCAACAATGGGTTGGCCTTCAAGGCTCAAGATTGCGATCGGATCAGCAAAAGGCTTTGCCTACTTACATGAAGACTGTAAGTGAATTAGTTCGAACCTTCTTTTCTCTCCTTTCTTTTTTCTGCCATTCCTTTTGACCACTTCTTAATCCATTCTGAGACTAACTATTCATTTTCCAATAATTTGCTCAAATTAAGGCCACCCTCGAATCATACATCGGGACGTTAAAGCTGCTAATATTCTCCTGGACTACAAGTTTGAAGCTATGGTAATATAACAAACATTTGAACAAGTTGTAGAATATTGTTTCTTATCCATAAGAGAGTAATGTAGGATTCTAGAGCACTTGGATTGAGTTTAAGTCAAGAATTAATAGGTTAAATTATGGGACAGATTACGATTATTTTTGATCCAAATGTGCTCTAGAAATTCTTCCGAAGCCTGTTCTAGATCATCTACTCTCTTCTGCTTTCTTTCAAAGAAGCAATTACAATTTGAAAGATGCAGTAAAAAATAAGTAATCATGTATATGAAACTTCACCAGGTTGCAGACTTCGGATTGGCCAAGTTGTCGTCGGACACTAACACTCATGTTTCCACACGCATCATGGGGACTTTTGGGTGAGCTAGCTGATGGAGTAGATATCAGTAGTTACAAATTCAGATACTGATGCGAAGCCACTCTGATACAACTCTTTTTGCTGTGAGAAACAGGTACCTGGCTCCTGAGTATGCCTCTAGTGGAAAGCTCACGGAGAAGTCCGATGTCTTCTCCTTCGGCGTCATGCTTCTTGAGCTGATAACTGGCAGACGGCCCATCGATCACACCAGCACGGACGATGATAGTTTGGTTGATTGGGTTAGTTTTCTTTCTTTCAATTATTATTATGCAAACTTTTCCATTATATGCAGAAGAATATATATGGCAAGTGGTTGAGCTTAATTTGCTAATTGTCACTCAACTTGTAACAGGCAAGACCTATCATGACAGAAGCACTGGCTGAAGGGAACTTCGATGAAATAGCTGATCCAAGATTGGAAGGAAACTACAATGTCGCGGAAATGGCTCGGATGGTAGCATGTGCCTCTGCTTCTGTTCGCCATTCTGCAAGGAGACGACCCAAAATGAGCCAGGTATCTTCAAGTGACATATTCTTGATACCAAAGATACCTGTCGAGTCCAAAACAAGCTATAGATCATAGGAAGTAAGTAGAATTCTTTCAATGGAGTGATTTTTGTACATTAATTGCACTAACCCTTTTTCTTTTTCGAAATCAGAAATCTCCTAGATCTTCTTAACTGCTATAGGGTCTGAAATAATGAAAAAACATAACAAAAATGACTATATTCAGAAACATCAAGATTATTTGAATATTCTTTCCTACATCCCTACTTCTTGCTTTTCCTTCATCTACTCACTTTTTGTGAGTTTTTCTGAACTACAAGCATTTTCCCAATGACAAACTAATCCTGCATCCCAATTCGAATTTCTGGTTCCGTCTTGCATATATATATAGCTATTTCGAGAATGCGGTGACTGATCAGTTTTGTCTAATGATCGATCAGATTGTCCGTGCACTGGAAGGCGACGGGTCTCTCGACAGCCTGTACGAGGGTGGCGTGAAGCCCGGGCAGAGCACGTTCTTCAGCTCCGCCTCGGAGAGTGAAATGGGCTCGTACGGTAACAACATGAAGCAGTTCAGAAAGACAGCGCTTGGGAGCGGCGAGCTCAGCGGAGACTACAGCGGGCCGACCAGCGAATACGGCCTCAACCCCTCCGCGTCGAGCGACTCGTCTGCGGAAGTCCGCTCCGGGACTAGAGGACCCAGGGCTCACTGACAAGTTCAAGTAACGGATTGACAAAGGAGGACTAATTGCAGCATTCTTTGATAGGATATATCCTTGATGAAACAAGGGAGTCCATTAATGGCATTGGTGGACTGATGATTTGTTTCATGGGTGCGATTTCTTACTATTTGTAGTGAGTACAATATGAAATCAGATGTGAATTGTACGTACTTAGTTGCTAGAGGCTTCGGTCATCATTCTTCTTCGTTCAAGAAAGGAAAGATCATTTCTTCAAGAAAAATATGGGAATCAGTACTCTTTGGGGGCTTGATCTTGCGTGAAGCTCAAAGTCCAAGCCAAAGCAATTCTAATTATTTCTAACTAGAAAGTAGAAACGGAACAGGATTGGCTGAAATGCTAACACCACTTCATTGAAATTGTGGTAGACCAACTTAGTTAAGAGGAACAAATTTGGAATGAGAGAAAATTATAAAAAGAAGATTTTAGTGGACGGGATGAGTAAAAGTTTTTTTTTTTTTTTAATAGCACTAACCTTTTAATTTTTTGTTGCGTGCCAAATGAGGGGAGAGCACCCCTTTATAGGACTCTTGGAAAAATACAAACTTATTAAAATATAGTATAAAATTATTCTAGACTCTTTTACAATTAATATTAGGATCTCTCTAGAACATAAATATTTTACCACGAACATTCTAGGTATAGAACATCCTATAACATGGACTAAGCTCAAAACTAAAAAGGGCCTAATGAACAAACACTACAAAATTATAACTAATTAGCGACGAAAATATCCGTCGCCTAAACCTTCATTTTCCGTAGCTATTTAGTAATACCGACGAAATACCGACGGAAATGATGCGTTGTTAGATTTATTGTCGCTAAGAAATATCCATCGGTAATCTGTCACTGCAGCGACAACTTACCGACGGATTTGGCGACAACAACAACGACGGATTAGCAACGTATTACTATCGTCGGTAAGACTTGCGACAGTTATGCGACGGATTAGCAACATAATTTTGTGAGACCACAATTACAATTTTTCAGAAGGTTACCGACGAAAATGTTCGTCGGTAAGATATCTGATACGCTTTTGGGTATCAGACAACACGTTACCGACGAAAATTTTCGTCGGTAGTACGTCAGTGGTCTGCAACAATCCTGTCACAACCCGCACCCACTGTGAGGGTACGAGAACGTAACAACGCCCAGCCTACGCCGCAGTGTCGGCGGTAGAACGCTGTCCTAGGTCAATCATCTAACAATATAAAGGTACCTGTATAATATATACACTCCGAATGGAGGTGACATAGCAATATACAGTCTCAATTACATCTAAGGCAGAATGATAAGATAAAAAGATAGATAAATACCGAAATAAAAGAATATACATAACAACCAGAGAGTCTAAGTGCCTAGGATAACATCTCAGTAACATCCAGAAATACAAGTCTCAACTACTGAATATGAAAGAATATATACAATCCAGATCTCAAATGACAGAAATAGTAAAACCTAGACTAGGGAGCCTCAGTCTCTATAGCTAGTGGATCCGACTGGAAATCTGGGTCATAAGAGTCATCTACAGCTGTCCTATAGTAGGTGTCTACGCAGGCCTCATCCTCATCCTCTGTAATATTTTCAACAGGTCCAGTCAGGACAGGAGCGAGCACAAAATATCTCACGCAGTTCATATCAAGTTAGAAAATATAAAGCATGCAATAGAGTAAGGTACAGGAAACGCTGAAAGAAGAATGTATATGAAAAACAGTAGAGATTTGATAACAAAAAATATATATATATGATAAGTAGAACTGTAAGCCACAGGTGATTTAGAGTACAATATGGTTATGTAAACGGTCTAGGACAATGCAATGGTAACTCCATTGTATGTGAGTGTACAATAGACATATACAATAGTTATACAATGTTGTACAATAGGATTTGAGTACATAACCAATTTTACTCTCCCTCCCCAATCAATACACAAGGATCCACTCCAGTTACGTTATCTTATACAATAGTGTACAATGTTATACAATAGGTGTACAATGTTATACAATATTTGTACAATGGTCTATCCCTGGGACTCATGTGATAATGAGAGTACAATATGCACAAGGAGTATACAAGGATATGGGTATTCAATAAATACAATATGTAAGTGAAACGCACATCACAATATGTATCTAGTGAATACAAGGGGATAACATCTCAAAAGAAGATCCATATAGTACCAATCCGTGATAACAATCGTGTCAGCATCAAGTACAGTAATCTAGAGCAAGAATGTAAATCCAGACAAGTATGAAATGGTCAGAAAATGTACTCGCCTGATATCCTGAGTGTCTGAAGAGAATATACTGTCCGAGGAGTGGCGTCTGTCTCCTATAGAATAGTACAAGTCACTATGAGTCTAAAATGATAATAAGATGCATTACAATGCATTCTACATGAATCTAGGTCAATCTAGGTCAAACTGAGTCATACTAGGTCATACTGAGACAAACTGGATCACACTAGGACAACCAAGGTCAAACAAGTGTAGAAGCATGAAAAATGATCCATGCGGCTAGAAAATTTCATGCGGCTCATAAAGCCCATGCGGCTCATAAAGTCATGCGGCATAAGGGACTATGCGGCCCGAGACATCCCATGCGGCTCAGAAGACACGTGGCGTAACAGTGCTCCCCTCCGCCCTATGCAGCATTAATTACGTTGGCGGCTGACAACTCTGAAAAAAGCGACGGCCCTGACACAAGAGAGGCAATTATGACTCTGTCATAATGACAGACTCCTAGGAAAGAGAAGGAGATCTCTGGCACAATCTTCCGAGATCCATAAAAATGCCACGTGGCCTTACCACGTGGGCGTTCGTATGCGGCTCGAGCGAAAACTTTCTATGCGGTTCAGAATGAAGCTGTTCTATGCGGCTCAGGCCGAAACAGTCTCATGCGGCTCAAGCGAAGGCTTTCCCATGCGGCTCAAGCGGACCATTTCCATGCGGCTCAGACGGACGCATCCCTATGCGGCTCGCAAAGATCACCTCCATGCGGTTCAAAGGTTCGAGGGAGGGCCACTACCCCAAGCAGCCCTGACACGTGGCCCAAACCTTATGCGACCCAAATCTTATGCGGCTCAATCTTTATGCGGTTCAGATCACCCCAGTGGCTCCTAGGACACGTGTCCTAAGCCGATCAATTTTCTAGATTTATTGCAATCAGAGATTGGGTCAAATCCCAATAATCTGGGACACGTGGCAGAAGAATAAATCATATTTATTCGCAGACATCAGAAGATCATTATGAGAAAGATTTATTCCAATCAGCATTAATTGCTGATGAGATTTGGTGTAATCTACACTTAATGGTCCAGATTCATTACACTCAAAACTAATGGCCTAGATTGACCAATCCACAGGCCGCCGCCATCTCCAGGAAGCAATCATTTGCAACCCTAATGATCACACCCTATTCCTATAAATAGCAATGTGCCATTCCCTTGCAGAGAGATACATTCCCTGGCAATATACACAATGGAGAGAGTGTGACCAGAGAGACCCCTTTTCGAGATCAGAGAGAGCACCACATACTTGGAGAGAAAAAGCAGAGAGAGAGCAAAGAGAGCATTTCTTCAAACGCTGAACAAATCTTCTGGAGCTAAGGCTGCATACCGATCGTCCAAGGAGTAAGGCAGGGCTGCCATCGCCTTCCCGAGCCTCTATCGTCACCCTCCAAAATCTAAAATAAACAATTGTACTTAGTCTGCTGTACCTAGGCTTTCGTCCCTAGGCTTTCTTTGTACAAGCGAGTTTGTATTGTGAGTCTAAGTTCAGTCCTCCCATAAAACTGTTCTGTACTTATACAATCAATGGCAAACACGATGACGACTCTGCTGGGGACAAACTTCTCCACGGCTGAGGAGTTGGTGATGCAGTCGGATACAGCCAAGGTTGGCTCCACGCAACAGAAGATGGTCGTCCGTTTCGACCAACAAGCGTTTGAAGAGATGCTCTCTGAAGGAAGTGCTGGCCCGATCCAGAAGCGAACCCGCACAAAGAAAACTCGCTGCGAGTGGAGGCCAAAGTCGTTTGCTCCTCCACAAACTCTGGACGGGGTACTCTCTGCTACCCAAGGCGTCGCGGGTGATTCTCATACGGCTCCACTTCGAGCCGTAGAGAACTCTGCTGTCCCCGAGTCCGGCAGAGGAAAGCATTACGATGCTGGACTTACAGGGACAAAGAGCGACTCTACGCAGCCCAAGAAGAAGCCGAGCACTCCTGTGGCCAAATCTGTCAAACACATGTAGGAGGCTCATACGGGTGGATCTACCGGCCGCATGAAGAAAATCTATGCGGCCAGATCTTCCAGCCGCATAAAGAAGACTCATGCGGCTGAGACTTCCAGCCGCATGAAAAAAGCCTATGCGGCTACGTCTGCTAGCCGCATACAGACCAACGATGACAGCCGCATGACGCCTACTCCCTGCGGCTCTGTCTTCGACCGCCTCTCGTACGGTCCTGATCTCTTGTGCTCCCAAGAAGATATGTCTGACTCTCTCCAGTATCACTTAGACTCTTCCTACTATGTGCCCATACGCACTAGAGCGAAGAAGTCTAAAGCAGCGCGAGCCTGGCGAGTTCGGTCCGCTGATCTGACCTCTGACCATCCGAGCGTTCCGTATACTGCTACGCGGGGCTCGGATGGGAAGTTGTATAGAACCACTCGAGTCCAGCCCCCGGCGGCAGACGGACAGAGAGGTTCGCAAAAGTCTTCCAAAATCTCGAGAGCAAACATGGTCGGTCCAGACCCATCTGACTTGCGTGAGGCTATCCTCTACAAATGAAAGGAAAGAGAAGATGCATTGGGGTGCCAAGAGTCCTCCCAAGGACGCCACTGCACCCAAGTCATCGTCAACTGCTGCTGCAACAGCACGACGATACGAGAAGACCGGCAGTCTGTCTTTCAAAGACTGCAACAGCCATCTTCAGAAGACGAGGCACTACCCGTCGCCTCCTGCAACTCCATTCGGAAAGTCCCCACTGATGGAAGGGGAAAGAAGACAAATGTTCCCAGCCCGAAGATTTCAACCACTGCGACTAAAAGACTGTCGTCCAAACGGGTGCCCACCACCGGAGTTTTCTAAGGTACTTGCTCTAAGACGAAATCTGCTACAATGGAAGATTCGTCGTCCACAACGCAGGGGGTTGCTGGGGCTGGGGGTAGCACCCCTCCGAGCCTCCACAGCAATCCGATGTTCCAAGAAGACGAGCCAGGGGAGACAACTCTCCCATCGGATACAGCAAACATCGACGTCCCCGAGGACGTTCACAACTTCCAAGACGAGGCGAACTCGGAGACTGGGGGTACTGTTCCTTCTGAGTCTGAATTAGAAGGGAACATACCCACATACCCCGATGACTTCTCATTACAGGGGTACGATTCGGAGGGCGCTTCCTCCACCGCTCCGTCTATCTCTCCTCATGTGAAGACAGTATTTATGACAGACAGCAATCAAGGTGGTTCCAGTGATCGCTAATGCATCGACAGTCTCGAAGCCATATTGCTTGCTTTGGTCAAGTCTGTAGACGAGATTAAAGCGGCCCTTCCAACTCTGCAAGGAGGAACGCCTGGCCAAACAAGCGCGGGTCCTGCGGTCAATGCGGACTCGAATTCGGCGACACCAAACCCGGGCAATGATCCTCCTGAAACAACGGCCCCTACTGCCGTGGATGAGGCCCGCGAAGCGAGAAGAGAGGTACAAGAGCTCCGAGCCATGTTCCACGCTCGAGAAAACTCTCAAGACCTCAGAATACGGCAACCATACCCTGCTGCATGGAGGGATGTTCCATTTCTACCAAGATATAAGCCGTTCAACATCAATCCTTATGATGGCAAGACCTCAGCAAGTCGATACATCACTTACTTCGAGGTCACCATCGACCATCTGCCCCATGACGATGCCATTCTCATACGATTATTGGAAGGAGTCGCCTTCGACTGGTATCACAATCTGCCGGACAACTGCATCCACTCATTCACCGCCTTCAAGCGCATATTCTTGGAGAGATTCTACGAAGTAGGACAGGACATCACCTTGTCTACCCTCATGAACGTCGTCCAAGGGGAGAAAGAGCTGACAAGGAACTACATCGAGCGGTTTTGCCAAACCGCAATGAAGTTGCCGTCTGGAAACTCGGATTCCTCCTTGATTGAAATTTGCCAAAAGAGACTGCTTTCAACAATCAGTCTCTGGATAGACGAAAGTCAATTCAAGGATTGGAAGACATTCATCATCAGTGCCAAAAGCGCCGAAGAACGATTGAAGAAGGCTCGCCAACTGGGATTGCACATCTCGGACGGAGAGAACAAGGGCAAGCGTCCCAACAACGATAATGGGGGTAGCCCCTCCAACAATCGGGACAGCAGGGGAAAGCAGGCTACGGTGGCCGATACAGCACAGAAACCTGAGCCAAAGCCAGCAGACAAACAATGGCCGCAAATCACTTACTCCTTCGAAGACGGTCACGTCAAGCCCATCTTGGACATGCTCATACAAGGAGACAGAATCCAGCTTCCTCCACAAAGACGGGAACCACGGCCGGCAGAGATGGAGAACCCAAAGTACTGCCATTATCACTGCTACGTCTACCATGCTACACACGACTGCTACCAGCTAAAACGGTACATCTAAAACCTAATCGATTCGAATGCTCTGGCTATCGATTTCGAAGAGGTAACCGTGGCAGCCAACATGGTGTCAGTACAATTCGGCAGCTTCCCTCCGACGAAAACTCAAGACAGAGTAGTCCCCATCCCTCTGGCAACAATGGAGATCGCTAATCTTTCTCCTCCCCGAGATCAGACCATTGGTCTAGTGCCCCTCACCACATCACGAGGGGAGTTCATGTGGATCCATCCAGACTTGGTATCGGAAGTGACGCAGCCCATATCATCTTCTACCTGTAAGAAGAAAATTGGAAAAATTAGGTCCTGCCGTACAATCTCGGCAAACATCGAAGAAGCTACAACCGTCGTCAAACGGTCTGGGGCACAATCCCAACCTATGGTTGACAATCCAACTGAAGATCATCAACCCACTACAACTGATGCTCCGGGACCGGCTCAGCCTCCAACGACCGACAAGCCTAGGCCGATGGAGACTCGCTTTGACAAATCCCTCCGAAAAGAGGCATCACAAGGGCTGGAGAAGCCCTACAACTTTGACATCTTAGCACAATTGGCTAACACACCGGCCAAGTTGTCATTATACGAGCTTCTGAGACTCTCCAAGGATGTTCGTATGGCTTTGAGCGATGTACTCCAAAATGCCGACGCGTACCTCGCTCAGGTCAACCTCACAGGAGAGATCCCGCCTACAGATCTCCAAGACGGCGCCTGTACGAGAGCAATGCCCAACATCGTCTTCACTCCGCAGGACATGCTCATCAAAACCAACCTGCACGATCGTCCGCTATACTACACTGGATACATCGGCAACGTAAAGGTGGATCGGATGCACATTGATCCTGGCTCTTCCATAAGCATTATCCCGAAGGGTCTGCTACATCATCTCCACAACCCAATGCATCGCCTGACGCCTACAAGCACCGCCATCAGCGGTTTCAATTCGGACAGGAGCTACCCAATTGGGAAGATTCGTCTGTAGTATCAAATTGGCGACCTCCAATCCGAAGTCACCTGCTACATCATAGATACAGACATTTCTTACAACATCCTCTTGGCGCGTCCATGGATACACGATTATATGATCGTGGCTTCCACGCTGCACCAATGCTTCAAATATGTCGACAAATACGGCTTCATGAGGACGGAATTTGCTGATATCGATCCCTTCAAAGGGGTCGAATCCTACTACTCAGACTCCTGCCTGTACAAAAAATCGAAGAAGCATCTTGGTGAAGGAGATGTACGAGCTAGTACCGAGACGACCACAGGATCTGTCACTTTTCGTTCCCAGAATACGTATTTTTATGCATATAATACTTGAATGTATTTATTTAATATTTGTCATGTATTATTCTGTATTTAAATTCTTTTAATTTTACGATAATTAATTTTCTGTATTTTACTTTCTGCTTTTATTCTCTGCTTTAGCTTTGTTTTAGGTTCGGCCTAGGTTGGTTTATTTTGGGTTCTTAGTGGTTCATCATGAATCGAACCTAACACCCCATTTAAAGCCCCCAAACTCTTTCTCTCTTCATTACTCTCCTTCACCATTACTCTTCTTCTTCTTCCTCATAACTCTCTCCACCTACCAAACCCATAGGCAAGTACACCTTGCTTCCACATGAGAACCCATTTTTATGGTTTATTTATCTTCCTCTCGTAATTTTAAGAGAGTTTAGAACTTGGCATTTTGCATTTTGAAGCCTTATTTTTCGTAGATCTAGTAATTGCTATTTTCGGTTTTGATCTATCAACTTCCTTACTTCCAAGTTTTGTCCATTCCAGTTTTGTTGAGGTGGTATTATACGCCATTCTGAACCATGGGAACCTCATTCCTGGCTTGGAACGAAGGTTCCATGGAATTTGGGGTTCGGGAGATGTTTTACGCTCACGTTATACGTGCTCGCGTAACATCAGCCCTTCACGCCCACGTTGTTACGTGTTAGCGTAATATTGAGTTTTTACGCCCATGTTATACGTGTCCGCGTAGTGCCGAGCTTTACGCCCACGATCACTCGTGTCAGCGTAAAACTATTTTACGCAGTCTACTTGACTTGGCGTAATCTTTGTTTTACGCGCACAATGTCTCAGGCCTAAACTCTAAATCTTTTTACACGTAGCTCCTTTTTACGCGCACTCCTTGGCTCGGCGTAAAACGAGTTTTACGCTCAACCTTGTTCCTTTATTTGAGTGTATTTCCTTTACGCGTAACTTTATGTTTTACGCGTACTCTTCTAAGTTTTACGCAGGCAGGCTCTTACGCAGGCAGGCTTTTACGCAGGCAGGCTTTTACGCGCATATTGTAGACCTTAGCGTAAAAATTGGCATAGACCAACCTTGGCGTAATTTAACCTTAGTGCTTCTATTGCCTTACAATTTATTCATTTAATGTTGGCATGATAATTCTCCTATTATATCCTTACGCCTTTTTGCATAAACTCGAAAATCTTGGCATGATAATATTTTAATACATATGGTTGTGTAGAACGTGTCCTGTGTCTTGATTGGTTTATGGATACCCAGTATGACTGGAATTAAACTCTGAGAGTTGTAGACTCGACTCCACTAAATACTAGTTGACTTTCATGCCTTGTCACTATTGATAATGATTGTGACCTTGACTAATAATTGATCATGCGTGTGTTCTTGGTTGGAACTAAGAGACTGGCTAGTCGTCTTATTGAAATAAATGAATGAGACACGTTCATATTATGAACTATTGCAATCGACTGGCTGATCCCGAAATATTGACATACATGCACATGCAGGCTTCAATCTATTTATTTATTTATATATTTATTTATTTTCTACAAAAGAAGCATGTGTACCTTATGGTCAAGGCATGATTACCGTGGTTAGATTTGATTGTTGTATTACGCTATGTAAGACCTGCAACCTAACCGCACTGGTATCGTTGTAGAGTTTTGCATATCGTACCCCGTACGAAAGTACTCATTTGAATGACCATGATCCACGGCATGGGATTTCACTCAACGTAGGGACTATTAAGTTAAATAAAATAATGATTGCATGGAGAGAATGGATTCCCGAGTTCTTACATGGCAGCTCCCTTGGGACGAGTAGTACCCGACGGGCCGGCTAGTTCCCACAGATACTGTAAATCTGCCACACGGGCAGGGAACAGTATCTGCTTTTATTATTATGGTATATTGTATATTGACGGGCGTCCTGCTAGGACTCGTCTAATTCATACATGGCGCACATGATTGACTGGATAGACTAGCCTTGCTCGCACATAGTAAGAACTGAGGAATCCCTATTTGCATAATTCCAGGATAACTTGGGACTCACAATAGCAAGCCGTAGGAATTGATTGGCCGTTCAAGATGATTTGTTTGTGTACTGTATCTACTCTGTTGCCTAACTGAGATGATCAGAATGTTAGGACATGACGGGCCAACTTCTGTCCTTGTTTGGTTGGGAGGTTGGTTCGAAGTGTCATGATGTTATGTGAATCCTAGTGGAAAGCAGAGATCTATTATTATATTCTCTTACTTACTGGTTTAATCCTTCACATCGTCCTTCCTTGTGGTACTTGCTATTAGAGGTCTAACCTCTCTGGTTTTGTATGGCCAGATTTAGAGCCGGTTCCCGAGGACTCAGCTTACTTCTACCTCCAAGATGGTCAATACTAGGGGAATGATCGCAGGAGGACTCGAGTGGGTTCCTTACTTCACCGCTCGTTTTGTTATTTACCTTTATACTTAGCCATTTGGCACCGACATGTTAGTCGGATTGTCTTGTACTTACCTTTACATAATTGTAATTAAGTCAGACTGCAGCTGATAACAATTGTGTATACTTGCTATACCATCTGGCTATATTTTGTAAAGCCAGATCTCAAGAACATTTTGACTGAGCGTTTGGGACGCCTTACTGCTTTATCTTACATGTTCTATATTTCTGTTTCCTTGCTTAAATGATTGAGACAATAGATGTGTAATGACCATAGCAAGACTTTTATGTAGTATGCACCCCCTCGTCTGGTTAGACAGTATTGATCGTATTATACGGTATTCATCTACTCGTAATACGTAGCTGGCTGAGTCATTCCCCCGCTCTCCAGTATTCTGGTTCTGGGGCGTGACAAGGTTTTAGTGGTGGCCCATGCAGGTCTGATTTCAGACTTGTGGGGTGTTTTGATTTATAGGATGTCTCAATCATACATATTCCCCTTGATCTCATGATTCGTTACTCTCGACTCTAGCTTGACATTCCGGTATCCTTTGACTTCATTGATCCTTTATGTCCGATTGATTGATTGTTCTCTTGTCCCTTTTCTTAGGGGCACTTCGTCCGCATCTGCCAGGACTGGACAACAGCAACAAGAGCAACATGGACAACCTGACCCTGTTGGTCAGCAACAAGGGCCGGTACTAACTCAAGAGGCTATTCAAGAAGAAGTAATAGTAGAACCAGCAGCTGAACCGCAGTATCCGGATGTTCCACCACCGCCAACAGTTCCACCTACCCAAGTGGACACACCAGCCCTTCTGGAGATCATAAGAGGAATGATGGCTGCTCAGCAACATCAGATGTTGGTCTAGCAACGCATGCACACTCAGCTACAAGAGCAGAATGTGCTACTCAACCAAGGATTGCAGACAACATTGGAAAGAGGGACAAGGCCAGATTCAGGAGCATCAGCCAGGTTTTGCAAGTACAACCCCCGCCGTTTTGAGGGCACGGAAGATGCCATGTCAGCAGATGCATGGCTTAAGGACATGGAGGCTATTCTGACAGCAGCTAAGGTACCGGCAGAAGAACGTGTGGATCTAGTGAAGTTGTTACTTCAGGATCTCGTACGTGATTGGTGGGAATCAGAGGAAGTGGGCATTAGACGTCCTGTGGCTTGGGACGATTTTACGACAAGATTCAAGACCAAGTACTACGGAGTTGTGGCACGGTTTGAGCTACAGCAGAAGTTTATCAGCCTCAGGCAGGCTGGCAAGACTGTAGATGCTTATGCAGCGGAATTCTGTAGATTGAGTAGATTCGCCCCAGAGATGGTAGCAACAGAGAGCCAGAGGGCTATGAGGTTTCAGCAGGGGTTTCATCTTGAACTCTTACAATTGATAGAGGGGCACAATTACCAGACTTTTGATGAGATATTGACGGCGACTCGAAGGCATGAGCTCACCATCCAGAGGCTTGCAGTGAGGACTGGGGGTCAGTAGAGGTCCCACAGTCAGATTGAAGGAGGAGGGGGAGCAGCGCCCCGAACAACAGCACCATCCACTGGCATTCGTATCCACGATGTGGCGATACGAGGACCAGCACCACCACCCAGGCAACAGCAACAGCAACAGAGGAAGAACCAGCAACCCCCGGCGGACTGCACTTATTGTGGGAAGATGGGGCACACTAGAGATGTGTGTCGGACATTGAACGGGCTGTGTCTGATATGTAGAAATCCAGACCATCGGGTTACCACATGTCCCATGAATTCGAGGTCAGGAGGACCAGGACAACAGTTTCCTGCTCTGCCAGCACCAGGGGCAGGCCAGTATCGAGGACCAGCGGTGGCAGTAAGGCCGTTGGCACAGCGTCAGTTAATACCGCAGGCTCAGATGTTTCGGCAACAGGGGCCGCCAATGCAGCAACACCAGCATAGACCACCCCAGCATCATCAAGGCAGGGGCCAGCAGCAGCATCAGGCTAGGCCGCAGCATGGAAACCAGCAAGGAGGTCGAGGGCAAGCATTCACTCTGTCCTTGGAGGAGGCATTGGCATCGGGAGATGTTGTGGCAGGTAACATTCTCGTCGCCTCATATCCCGCAGTAGCATTGTTTGATTCGGGAGCATCACATTCATTTATATCTGCACAATTTGCGACACGACTAGGAATGGAGTTCGAGGCATTGCCAGGGAGGTTGAATATACTCACTGGTAATGGGCTCATAGGAGTTAGTAGAGTTATTTTAGCATGTAGCGTTGTAGTTTGCGGGCATTCTTTACCTGCCCGGTTGATAGAATTTCCTGTCAGAAATTTCGACATTATCTTAGGCATGGACTGGCTGAAAGACAGCCATACGATAATAGATTGTCGTAGAGGGAGTGTATCTTTTGATATTCCAGGCAGGGAGAGATTCACCTTAGTCAGATCAGAGGCAACTCAACCAGAGCAGGGAATAGTAGCGGCAATAGAAGAAGTTCAGATCCCGAAGGCAGTTGAAGAAATTTTAGACGTGTTTTCTGAAGAACTTCCAGGTCTACCACCAGTTAGAGATATTGAGTTCAGTATAGAATTGACACCAGGAACTAAACCGATATCAGATCGGGTTTACAGAATGGCAGATTCAGAGCAGGCCAAGGTATATCAGCATATTGAGGAACTGAAGGAGAAGAAGTTTATCCAAGCTAGTGTATCACCGTGGGCAGCACCAGTGATACTTGTGGGGAAGAAGGATGGGTCATCCAGATTGTGCATTGACTACAGGAAGATTAACGCGGCAACAGTGAAGAACAAGTACCCATTACCCAGGATCGACGACTTATTTGACCAGTTGAGCAAAGCTAGAGTTTTCTCCAAGATAGATCTTCGTTCAGGGTACCATCAAGTGAGGGTTCGGAAGGAGAATATTCCCAAGACAGCATTCAGGTCGAAGTATGGGCATTATGAATTCTTAGTAATGCCGTTTGGTTTGACCAATGCTCCAGCAATATTTATGGATTTGATGAACCGCATCTTTATGCCGTACTTAGATCAGTTTGTCGTTGTGTTTCTTGACAACATTCTCGTATACTCTGCTAGTGAAGAGGAGCATGAAGACCACCTCAGAAAAGTGTTGCAGGTTCTGAGAGAGAACCAGTTGTATGCCAAGCTCAGCAAGTGTGAGTTTTGGACGAATCATATTTTATTTTTAGGTCACATCATATCAGGAGCTGGAGTAGCAGTAGATCCCAAGAAGGTAGAAGCAGTAGAGAGTTGGCCAGTACCCAAGACCGTAGCAGATGTGCGGAGCTTCTTGGGATTGGCAGGATATTACAGAAGGTTTGTGTCAAATTTTGCAAGGCTTTCAGCGCCCATGACCCGTTTGACCCGGAAGGATGTGCCATTCGTTTGGTCGGCAGAATGTCAGGCATCATTTGAGACTTTGAAGCAGAAATTGATATCAGCACCTATTCTTACATTGCCAGTTGGACCCGAAGGTTTTACAGTATATTGTGATGCGTCAGGTAAAGGACTTGGGTGTGTCCTTATGCAGCATGGGAAGGTGATAGCATATGCATCTAGGCAGCTTCGGGACCACGAGAAGAATTACCCAACTCATGATTTGGAGTTAGCGGCAGTAGTGTTTGCTCTGAAGCTATGGAGGCATTACTTATATGGTGACCGAGTGGAAATGTACACAGACCATAAAAGTCTGAAGTACATCTTTACTCAGAAGGAACTGAACATGAGGAAGAGAAGATGGCTGGAGTTGATTAAGGATTATGACGTAGAGCTTCAGTATCATCCAGGCAAGGCTAATGTGGTAGCAGACGCTCTCAGCAGGAGAGGCGACGCATTTATGTTAACAACACAGAAGCACATTTTAGAAGACCTTCAGGAGATGGGCATCAAAGTTATACTTCCTAGTGATATAGGAGTTCTAGCAAGTCTGCAAGTTTAATCTGACTTAGTAGACAGAATCAAGGCAGCTCAGGCACAAGACCCAAGGATTCAGAAGCTTAGGGTAGAATATGAGTCAGGACTCAGAAAGGAGATAAGAATTCATGAAGATGGTACACTTAGGTTTGGATCACGTCTATGTGTGCCTAGTGGAGATATCAGACAGGAGGTTATGGCAGAAGCTTACAGTTCTCAATATTCTATTCACCCTGGAGGGACCAAGATGTACCAAGATATCAAGCAGCACTTCTGGTGGAATAGAATGAAGAGGGAGATAGCTAGATTTATTTTTCGTTGCTTGGTATGTCAGCAAATGAAGGCAGAACAGTAGAGGCCAGCTGGGTTATTGCAACCGCTTCCTATTCCGGAATGGAAATGGGAGCATATTACAATGGACTTTGTGACCGGATTACCGAGATCACCAAGTGGTAAGGATGCTATTTGGGTGATAGTGGACCGACTTACGAAGGTAGCACACTTTCTTCCTTTCAGAGTAGGACAATCTACAGAAAAGTTGGCGGAGTTATATATGCAACAGATAGTCAGGCAGCATGGAGTCCCTGTCAGTATTGTGTCGGATCGGGATACCCGTTTTACATCATATTTCTGGAAGAGCTTACATCATAGTCTGGGTACCAAGTTAAGATTTAGCACGGCCTACCATCCGCATACGGATGGGCAATCAGAAAGAACGATTCAGACTTTAGAAGACATGTTGCGAGCTTGCACTTTAGATTTTGGAGGATCTTGGAAGAGCCACCTGCACTTGGTCGAGTTTTCATATAACAATAGTTATCAAGCCAGTATCCAGATGGCACCATTTGAAGCATTATATGGTAAGAAGTGCAGGTCACCGCTTGCATGGGATGATATCGGAGAGAGGAAGATGTTAGGCCCAGAAATGATTGTTCAGACGGTTGAAGTGGTTAAGGGAATTAGAGAGCGACTTCGAGTTGCACAGGATCGGCATCGTCATTGGGAGGACCAGCATCGTAGGCCGTTAGAGTTCTCTATTGGGGACCACGTATTCTTGCGGATCTCACCTACTCGTGGGGTCATCAGATTTGGCGTTCGCGGGAAATTGAGTCTGCGGTACGTGGGCCCATTTGTTATCCTTGATCGGATAGGCGATGTTGCTTATCGTTTATCACTCCCACCTTCGTTACGAGAGGTGCATGACATATTTCATGTATCTCAATTACGTAGGTATGTATCGGACCCAAGCCATGTCCTCGATCACTCTGAGCTGGTTATTGGTACCAACCTGTCTTACGAGGAACAGCCTGTGTCCTTTTTAGACCGAAGAGAGAAGATACTCAAGAACCGAACAATTAGTCTTGTCCGTGTTGCTTGGGGTCATCACTCCTTGGGAGAGTCAACGTGGGAACGTAAGGATGATATCCGATCACGGTATCCACACCTGTTTGACTCACAAGGTATATCTCTTTCCGTATACCTTGATTGTCCTGAATCTTCATGCTTGTCACTTTATAGGTAGAGCTACTTGATATCATGGATTGATGAATTTACATATATAGCACTTGCTTTTGATATGGTAGAAATGATTGCTTGCTCACTAGAATTGCTTGTATTAGTTTAGCTCCGATATTTCTACCTGCTTGGATTTGAAATTCCGAGGACGAAATTTTTCTAAGGTGGGTAGAGATGTCACTTTCCGTTCCCAGAATACGTATTTTTAAGCATATAATACTTGAATGTATTTATTTAATATTTGTCATGTATTATCCTGTATTTAAATTCTTTTAATTTTACGATAATTAATTTTCTGTATTTTACTTTCTGCTTTTATTCTCTGCTTTAGCTTTGTTTTAGGTTCGGCCTAGGTTGGTTTATTTTTGGGTTCTTAGTGGTTCATCATGAACCGAACCTAACACCCCATTTAAAGCCCCCAAACTCTTTCTCTCTCTTCATTACTCTCCTTCACCATTACTCTTCTTCTTCTTCCTCATATCTTTCTCCACCTACCAAACCCATAGGCAAGTACACCTTGCTTCCACATGAGAACCCATTTTTATGGTTCACTTATCTTCCTTTCGTAATTTTAAGAGAGTTTAGAACTTGGCATTTTGCATTTTGAAGCCTTATTTTTCGTAGATCTAGTAATTGCTATTTTCGGTTTTGATCTATCAACTTCCTTACATCCAAGTTTTGTCCATTCCAGTTTTGTTGAGGTGGTGTTATACGCCATTCTGAACCATGGGAACCTCATTCCTGGCTTGGAACGAAGGTTCCATGGAATTTGGGGTTCGGGAGATGTTTTACGCTCACGTTATACGTGCTCGCGTAACATCAGCCCTTCACGCCCACGTTGTTACGTGTTAGCGTAATATTGAGTTTTTACGCCCACGTTATACGTGTCCGCGTAGTGCCGAGCTTTACGCCCACGATCACTCGTGTCAGCGTAAAACTGTTTTACGCAGTCTACTTGACTTGGCGTAATCTTTGTTTTACGCGCACAATGTCTCAGGCGTAAACTCTAAATCTTTTTACACGTAGCTCCTTTTTACGCGCACTCCTTGGCTCGGCGTAAAACGAGTTTTACGCTCAACCTTGTTCCTTTATTTGAGTGTATTTCCTTTACGCGTAACTTTATGTTTTACGCGTACTCTTCTAAGTTTTACGCAGACAGGCTCTTACGCAGGCAGGCTCTTACGCAGGCAGGCTCTTACGCAGGCAGGCTTTTACGCGCGTATTGTTGACCTTAGCATAAAAATTGGCATAGACCAACCTTGGCGTAATTTAACCTTAGTGCTTCTATTGCCTTACAATTTATTCATTTAATGTTGGCATAATAATTCTCCTATTATATCCTTACGCCTTTTTGCATAAACTCGAAAATCTTGGCATGATAATATTTTAATACATATGGTTGTGTAGAACGTGTCATGTGTCTTGATTGGTTTATGGATACCCAGTATGACTGGAATTAAACTCTGAGAGTTGTAGACTCGACCCCACTAAATACTAGTTGACTTTCATGCCTTGTCACCATTGATAATGATTGTGACCTTGACTAATAATTGATCATGCGTGCGTTCTTGGTTGGAACTAAGAGACTGGCTAGTCGTCTTATTGAAATAAATGAATGAGACACGTTCATATTATGAACTATTGCAATCGACTGGCTGATCCCGAAATATTGACATACATGCACATGCAGGCTTCAATCTATTTATTTATTTATTTATTTTCTACAAAAGAAGCATGTGTACCTTATGGTCAAGGCATGATTATCGTGGTTAGATTTGATTGTTGCATTACGCTATGTAAGACCTGCAACCTAACCGCACTGGTATCGTTGTAGAGTTTTGCATATCGTACCCCGTACGAAAGTACTCATTTGAATGACCATAATCCACGGCATGGGATTTCACTCAACGTAGGGACTATTAAGTTAAATAAAATAATGATTGCATGGAGAGAATGGATTCCCGAGTTCTTACATGGCAGCCTCCTTGGGACGAGTAGTACCCGACGGGCCGGCTAGTTCCCACAGATACTGTAAATCTGCCACACGGGCAGGGAACAGTATCTGCTTTTATTATTATGGTATATTGTATATTAACGGGCGTCCTGCTAGGACTCGTCTAATTCATGCATGGCGCACATGATTGACTGGATAGACTAGCCTTGCTCGCACATAGTAAGAACTGAGGAATCCCTATTTGCATAATTCCAGGATAACTTGGGACTCACAATAGCAAGCCATAGGAATTGATTGGCCGTTCAAGATGATTTGTTTGTGTACTGTATATACTCTGTTGCCTAACTGAGATGATCAAAATATCAGGACATGACGGGCCAACTTCTGTCCTTGTTTGGTTGGGAGGTTGGTTCGAAGTGTCGTGATGTTATGTGAATCCTAGTGGAAAGCAGAGATCTATTATTATATTCTCTTACTTACTGGTTTAATCCTTCACATCGTCCTTCCTTGTGGTACTTGCTATTAGAGGTCTAACCTCTCTGGTTTTGCATGGCCAGATTTAGAGCCGGTTCCCGAGGACTCAGCTTACTTCTACCTCCAAGATGGTCAATACTAGGGGAATGATCGCAGGAGGACTCGAGTGGGTTCCTTACTTCACCGCTCGTTTTGTTATTTACCTTTACGTTTGGCACCGACATGTTAGTCGGATTGTCTTGTACTTACCTTTACATAATTGTAATTAAGTCAGACTGCAGCTGATAACAATTGTGTATACTTGCTATACCATCTGGCTATGTTTTGTAAAGCCAGATCTCAAGAACATTTTGACTGAGCATTTGGGACGCCTTACTGCTTTATCTTACATGTTCTATATTTCTGTTTCCTTGCTTGAATGATTGAGACAATAGATGTGTAATGACCATAGCAAGACTTTTATGTAGTATGCACCCCCTCGTCTGGTTAGACAGCATTGATCGTATTATACGGTATTGATCTACCCGTAATACGTAGCTGGCTGAGTCATTCCCCCGCTCTCCAGTATTCTGGTTCTGGGGCGTGACAGGATCAGAAGAGCCTTTGACGATCCACCTCCAAGCTTGCAAACCTTGCAAGTCAGCACCCCTTACCGCCACTCTGCGTAAAGACGCAATCAGCCTCTCGGCACAAGAAGAGCAGATGATAATCCGGCTGCCAAGGTCTGGCCAAGTGCCAAGACCCACAACGGAGCCGCTGACAATTAGGCTACCGAGAGCCGGTCAGCCTCAAACGGAGAAGCTCAATCCCTCCGACAAGACAATGACGATGCGCCTTCCCAAGAAGGGTCATCATCCCGATGCAAGGTCTGGAACTTCTAGCGAGCCAACCACTCCCCGCCCAGCATCGAGTGCCAAGCTGGGGGTTGCTAGTTTGCCAACAACTCCAGGCTCTGAACCGCTGACGATCAAGCTGCCCAGGTTGTCCTCTCAGTCTTCGTTTATACAGGGGGTAGCTGAAGAGGAACCGGAGATAGCCAAGTATGTGACTGCGCACACTGATGCTCCCTCTGCAGATGATACAATCTCCCTAGAAAAGATACCTTACTTCATCAATAAAGGGCTATCTTTGAACTACCTCGAGCTTAAAAGCTCTGTACGATGTATGCTATGGAACACGGTATAGGCACTCACCTCCACACACAGGTAACGAATGTGCACACCGCAGTCCAGCTTACTCCAGCAGAAGACGCTTACCGTATAATCGAGGGAGGAGACCACCCAATCATCTTCGGCCGGAAGGACGACCCTCATCCCTTCACCATAGAAGAAGTCGATCTTGGACCAGATGCCGGAAGACTGCCTCTGTATCTTTATAGCCCCCAATCTAATTATCTTATGCAAAAACAAGGATATGATCTAGAGACTACGCCGGGCTTGAACTACGGCACGGGGCGACGATTACCTTTGAAGCCACCAGTCCCGGCAGGCAAACCACAGGACTACTATAGCAAGACTCGATGTGGATTAGGGTATGTAACACCTACGATAAACCCTGAAAGTTCAGATGAAGAGTGTGACTGGCATTCACATTCGACCGGGTCACCAACTTCTGACTCTGATACCAGCATCGGAGATGTATTCAGACAAATCTTGTCAGTCAACATGGTATTCGCCGACGCTTATGAAGAGGACGAAGACATCCCCGAAATCCTCGAGCTAGAACTATGGGCACAGCAGCTGGATGCGCAATGGAAAAAGCGGTTCGAACTGAGGGACCCTCCTACTGAAGATGAGGTTATCCAGGTCGACCTCGGCAGCAAATCTTCTCTAAAACCAATCTTTTTCAGTAAAAGCTTAACAGACGAGGAGCGAGAATCACTGCTGGAACTTGTCAAAGAATACATTGATGTGTTCGCATGGAGCTATGAAGACATGCCGGGGTTAAATCCCGATATTGCTCTTCACAAGCTCAACATTCGGCCGGACGTAAAACCAGTCAAGCAACAACAGCGACGCTTCCGCCTAGGCATCATGGATGCGATTGAAGCCGAAGTCAACAAATTGATAACCAGCGGCTTCATACGTGAAGAGCAACATCCCGACTGGGTCGCCAACATAGTACCCGTCCTCAAGAAGAATAGAAAAATTCGAATCTGCATCGTCTTCCGCAATCTGAATGAGGCATGTCCCAAAGATGAATTCCCCCTCCCTATCACAGACGTCATGATTGACAACACATGCGGCTTTGAACGTATGTCATTCATGGATGGATTCTCGGGGTGCAACCAAATCAAGATGTCTCCTGACGACAAAAAGCATACATCATTCCGAACACCAATCGGCACATATTGCTACACAGTCATGTCTTTCGATTTAAAGAATGCCGGTGCTACATATCAAAGAGCCATGAGTATCATCTTCAGAGACCACTTACGCAAGACAGTGGAGTGCTACGTTGATGACATCGCCGTCAAGAGTCGCCGTAAGTGAGACCATCTGCAGGATCTAAGGACGGTATTCGACCTGATACGAGCGCACAATTTGAAGATGAACCCTACGAATTCCTTCCTGGGTGTATCCAGCGGGAAGTTCTTGGGTTTCATCATCACCGCCCAGGGTATCCATGTAGACCCCGAGTAGACAAAGGCAATTATGGAGATGGGTCCCCCGAAAAATCTCTGCGAACTCAGAGGCCTTCAAGGGAGGCTAGCTTACATCAGGAGGTTCATTTCTAACCTCTCCGGGTGATGTCGACCATTCACCCACCTCATGAAGAAAGGCATCTCGTTCGTGTGGGACGAAGAATGTCATCAGGCCTTCGACATCATCAAAGAATATTTGTCGAACCCTCCAGTTCTGGTAGCCCCGGTTGCTGGAAAACCATTCCTGCTCTACGTACGAGCAATAGAACATTCCCTCGGGGCTCTGCTGGCACAAAACAACGATGCAGGCCATGAACAAGCCATATATTACCTTAGTCGAATGATGATTGGGCCAGAGCACCGATACACCACTGTGGAGAAGGAATGCCTTGCCCTGGTGTTCGCTATTCAGAAGACGCGGCACTATGTCACCGGACAAACAATACATGTGATCTCACGAGTCAACCCTCTCAGGGTCCTCATGACTAAGCCAGGGGCACTCAGCTCTCGTCTCGCTACATGGACAATATTGTTGTCCCCTTATCATATGATCTTCGTTCCGCAAAAGGCTGTCAAAGGTCAAGCCTTGGCAGACTTTTTGACAGCCCACCCGGGTTCGGAATCGTCCAGGATATATGAAGAAATTCCAGATGAGGTCGCCGAATCGATTGCAGCCTCTCACGATAATATATGACGGATGTTCTTCGACGACACTTCAAGAACAGGACCCAAATGCAACATCATTGTCGGAGTCGGGGTGGTGCTAGTCTCCCCTTCCGAATTGGTGATTAACTGCGCTTACTTCCTCACGGAACCCTGCTCTAACAATGTGGCCGAGTACAACGCTCTGGTCATTGGCCTCCAACTTGCAAGGGAGCTGGGGGTAGAATATCTTGAAGCATACGGCGATTCTCAGTTAATCGTCAATCAAATCCGGAGCTCATACGAAGTTCGCCACGAAGACATGATCCCCTATCACCAAATAGCAATCGACATCATCTCGTCGTTCGAGGGGTTCTTCATCGAACACGTCCCTAGACTCTGAAATATCGAAGCCGATGCCTTAGCAGGCCTGGCCGTTTCCCTAGCAGTGCCGAATCATACCCATCAATCGGTAGATGTGAGAGGCCACGAGCTGGTCTGCCCCAAGAACAATGTTCAATTCGTGGCAAGTTATTCCGCTCAGGCGATTGATGATGCCCCAGATTGGAGACAACCATTCATCGACTTCGTCGTCTACGACATCCTCCCCGAGAACCCAAAGGAGGCCACCTCTATTAGACGGCGTTCCCTCAGATTCTTCTACGATACAGAGACAAAAATGCTGTATCGGCGATCCTACGATGGATTATTGCTTCGATGTCTGTCAAACGCAGAAGCCAAAGAAGCCGTACGAGAAGCGCATGACGGTGTCTGCGGGGCCCATCAGCCTGGTCCTAAATTGCAAGACCGTCTTCGCCGAATGGGCTACTACTGGCCCACAATGGTAGCGGATGCGATAGACTACGCAAGAAGGTGCAAAGCCTGCCAAGTCCACGCAGACTTCATTCCCCAGCCATCCGAATTTCTACATCCGACAGTGGCATCCTGGCCCTTCGAAGCATGGGGGATGGATATCATTGGTCCAATTACTCCACCTTCCTCCCGTGGACATCGCTTCGTACTTGCGATCACGGGTTACTTCTCCAAATGGACAGAAGCTGTTCCACTTGCAGGAGTCAAAACTTCGAACGTGATCAGCTTCCTCAAGCATCACGTCATCTATCGCTTTGGACTGTCCCGAAGGATCATCCATGATAATGGTCCGCAGTTTGTGAGCTACGCTTTCTATCGGTTTTGCGATAAGCACCGCATCAAGAATTTTGCTTCGACACCTTACAACCCAGCAGCAAATGGGTTGGCAGAGGCATTCAACAAAACAATCATCAAACTCCTCAAGAAATTTGTCTCTTCCAACAAACGCGACTGGAACGAGAAGCTCGGTGAATGTTTATGGGCGTGCCGTACTACAGTCCGAATAGCTACCGGGAGCACACCATTCTCCCTGGTGTACGGGAGTGAGGCAGTTCTCCCATTAGAGACTCAAATACCCTCGCTCCGCGTCGTCCTCACTTGTCAATTGACGACGGATGATAACTACCGACGCAAACTACAAGAGTTGGAGGCTTTAGATGAAAAGCACCTCCTAGCTCAGCAAAGGATCGAACTATACCAAGCACGCATCTCCGGAGCCTTCAACAAGAAGGTCAAGATCAGAACATTCCAAGTGGGCGATCTTGTTCTGGTGGTCCGGAGACCGATGGTCATGACTCACAAGACCACCGGCAAGTTCAAGCCAAAATAGGAAGGCCCATTTATCATTGAGGCCGTATTCTCCAACGGAGCTTACTGCCTCGCAAAACAGAATGGAAATTTGCTCATGTTGCCCGTCAACGGCAAGTTCCTGAAGAAATACTATGTCTAAAACGACATTCTCCAGATCATCGAGTCATGTGCCCGCTGGTACCGCTGAACTCACATCCACAATTTTCCAGATTTTCGAGTCACGTGCCCGCTAGCACCGCTGAACTCACCCTTACAATTTTCTCGGATCATTGAGTCACGTACCCGCTGGTACTGCTGAACTCACACTCACCATTCTCTAGATTCCTGAGTCATGTACCCTCTTGTGTCGCTGAACTCACATCCACAACATCCCAGATTATCGAGTCATGTGCCCGCTGGTGCCACTGAACTCACACTTTCACAATATCGAGTCATGTACCCGCTGGTGCCTCTGAACTCACATCCCGGTCACTCTTTCAGATAGTAAGTCATGTATGATCATACCTCTGAACTTTCTTCCTGGAAGAGATCCTCCCTCATGATCTAATACCCGTACTTCCAGTGCACAAAAAGGGTAAGCGATCCACAAATTTCTAAAATGGCCCTGTCCTCATTACCTCTGAGTCGTTTCACTTCCGCCAAATACAAATCACCCCCTACATAGAACTTCTATGTCCTTATTACCTCTGAGTCGTTCTATGTACTCCCTCTTCATTGAGCCCACTCCTTCCATGTCCTCATTACCTCTGAGTGGGAAGGCTCCGTAGAAGAAACTTTCATACTTGCCATGTCCTCATTATCTCTGAATAAGTATGTCGATTCCCTTTCAACCTATTATTTGTACCCACAACTGGAGTACGACAAGGATAATAGGTCCACAAATGTCCTCTGTTGACCACAAATGTCCTTTGTTGACCATACATATCCTCCGTGAATTCACTCCTGTCATGTCCTCATTACCTCTGAGTAGGAAGATTCTACGATAAAACCCTCATGCTTGCCATGTCCTCATAACCTCTGAGCAAGTATGTTGGTTTCCTTTCATCCTATTATCCGTATCCTAAGCCAAGGTACGCCAAGGATAATAGGCCCACAAATATACTCTGCTAAGTTTCTTAGCACAAGCCTACCATCTCATCATGCCCCGGGAGCCCAGCTGCTCTACGGCATTCTTTTTCCCGATACCGAGAACACCCATGACCACTTTGCCATGGCTGTTCCAGGTATCCTAACCAAACTTGTTATCCGTACCTAAAACCAAGGTATGCCATGGATGACGAGTCCACAAACAAGTCCCCCGTGCGGGGCAGACACCACCATTATATCATGGGTACAACAAGAAATACAAATGAAGGGTAGAATGGAAAGTACTCTTTATTTGAAAGAAGGAAAAAGCATTACATCTTTTAGGACCACGTCCCTCTCAAAAAGAAAACAGGAACAAAACAAAAGAAAGAAAAGCCAACTACATTTCGGCATTACTCAATTCTAGGAGACGGCTTCTCACTGAGGTGGTCCCCCGCTCAATCCACTGTCGAGCCCGACGCTCAGCCTCCCGGGATAACCGCTCCTCATCGTCCAAATCCATGAGCGCCTGGTAGTCGTCTTCCAACTTCTTCAGGGCAGTTTCCAGGTCAGTTGAAGCTTGATTAACCCTGTCAGCCTCCCGAACAATCAGCCCCCTGTCAGTACGGGCAACCTCAAGTTCAGACTGCAAGAAAGTCAACTTCCTCTGAAGCGCGAGAATCTGCTCCCACGTGTCAATAATCTCACGAGAGGCAGTCTCCTCCCGGGCTGTGACGTATTCATTCGCGTGACTCAATTGATCATACCGATCAGATAAATCGCTGAGGTCCATCAGTATGGCCGACCTGGTTTATTCCGAACAGCTTTAGTCCTCTCTATGACGGCGATAAGGGAACCCCGCTCCTCATTTATAACAGCAGACAGATCAGCCTGCAGATGTAGGTCCTAAAAAATCAAGTTGTATCAATCAACAAAGTCAAAGAATTAAGATATACATCATTTTGATGAGTTGCGCAGACAACAGATTGTGCAGCAATCAAATTGCGCACGTTGGTTTGCGCACGTTCCCAATTGTGCAGGCTGACGTGGCAGAAGTCATCATTATCTAAATCAAATCAAATCTTCCTGACAGCTGACAGCACGGAGAACGAGAAGACTGTTCGTTTATTGTGCCGTACAGTGCTCGAGGGCGGCTGACAGCTGGCAGCGCAATCCAGGATGGCGCAATCCATTCCTGCGCAGTCTGAGTCTGCGCAAACCAAAGTCTGCGCAGTTCAGGTTGCGCATTCTACCAACATAACTGATAAAGTACATGTGGCATTCATGCCATCAATTGCTCATTACGTGGCAATTGTCTATGCACGATCATGCGCATTTAAATCAAATGATGCCATGTGTCCCAGATAGGTGGCCCACGATCCAGCAACTGCTTGCGCAGTCCAATGATGCGCAAACCAATTGCTGCGCAAACCATCATGCGCAGTCCAGAATAACTAAAAATTAGTTATTTCTAGAACTCTATAAATAGAGTTTCAAGTCTTCATTTCAAAAGGATCAAAAATCAGAGATCATAAATCAGAGAGTCCAGGAGTTCTTGCCTAAATGCTGCTGCATTCTTCCGAGGCTTTTGCCTTCGACTTCTGAGGCTTTCTGCCTTCAATTCCAGAGTTGTTTTCAACTTCAGAGGCTTTGTCTTCGGAGTTCACATCGTCCAAGGGATAAAGCAATCGTCATCTAGATTAGATTTCTACAGTTGTAATTTTTCCAGAATTCTTGTAATCTTTATTACACAGTTTGTATCAATAAAGTTCTTCATACTTTTGTTTTTGTAAACAAAATGGCGACTCTGCTGGGGACAACTTTCTCCTCCGACGAGGAAGTAGCAACTCAATGTGATGTAGCGTCTATCGGGAAGACGCAGAAGACGCTGGTTGTTAAAGTCAACCAGACAGCCTACGAGGCGATGCTCAACTCCAAGACCACTCTCCGTACTGTAGCCACTTCTGCCAAGAGCAAAGTGCGCTCAGTTTGGGTCTCCAAGACTGCTGCACAATCTAGTAGTTTTGTCACCAAAGATGCTGTGCCAACTGCTGCACAATCTGCTAGCCAGACTGCTGCACAAACTGCTGTGCCAACTGCTGCACAGTCTGTCTCAACAACTGCTGCATAATCTGTTGCAGTCAATGCTGTGCAGTCTGTTACAACTGTTGCACAGGCTAATTCCTATGCTGCCTTGTCAAAATACAAGACTCCCATGACTCTGGCACAATTGGCAGTAGCTTTTCCTGCGCAAACTAATACTCCAGTAACTAAAGTGCCTTCCAAGCAGTCTAAAGCAAGAACTCCTGATGCACAAACCACAGCTTCTGTGGCTAGAACTCCTGCGCAAAGTATTCATGCGCAAACTAAGCCTACGCAACCTAAGAGTGACAGCCTTTTGGCTAAACTTCCTTCTTCTCACAATAAAGGAAAAGAATCTGCTCCTCTTTCCAAACACCCTACTGCTCCTACGCAATCTACTGGGGGTAGTCCTTTGGCTATTCCTCTTTCTCATCAAAATAAAGGGAAAGGCCCGTTGGTCTTTTCTCAAACTTCCTTGTCTCATGACTTGGAAGACAACAGAGGGAAGCGCTCTTTAGCTAACCCTTCATCTCAAAACAAAGGAAAAGACCCTTTGGTCTTTTCTCAATCTTCTTCAGTCTTTACCGAAGAAGATCAGTCTGAATATGCCTCGGCACCAATCAGTGCTAGAACTCTTTCAAACAAGGATTCTTCTTTCCTCTATAACAAGAGTACTTGTACTGATCAAAGAGGTATTCTGTCCACTCCGGTAGCATAATTTCAGGACCTCCCAACTCTCAAGATTTCCCGTTCTAGACAGGGAAAACTGTTAGTGTCTCAAACAGAAACCCCTGGGGGTGAATTTGCTGATCTCAGAACTTATCTCAACAGACCTACTTCGGTGAAACGCAAACAGCCAATGCCGAAGATCAAACATCATCAGAAATAAATCTCCAAGGTCAAAAATCCCGACACTTATGCCAATGAAGTGAGCACTTCCCTATATACTCAAGGGACTAAACATTTGAAGAATCGGAATCATATTCCGAATATTATCAAAGAACAGATCCCTCAGAGTTTTTCTCGTCCTGTTGCTGTTTCCGATCTTCGAGAACATCTCAGACAAAAGCGGGATACCATCTCAACACCTCCAGTTCAACCATCTGATCATCACTGCAATCACAAAGTCATCATTCAATGTTGTTGTCAAACAACAAAACGATCTGTCTTCGATCGTTTGACTTTTGCTAAAACTGAACCTATGTCAGATGAAGACGAAGTCTTATATGCTTCTGTTAACATGACTTCCCGAGACACTGGGGGTAAAAGATGCTCTAAGCACGGTAGACTCCGTAAACCAAGCTAACGGTATTTAGACTTACTCCAAGAATCCTCTGAAGGAGTATTTTGACATACTCATTCTCAAAGCCGAGATACAATCGGTCAAAGGAATCTCCCTCAAGATCTTTCAGGTTATCTTTCTGTTTCTCATTCAGGAGATGACTCTTTCTCTGATTACGATGCATATAGCGAAAGGTCTGAACAGACAGTGTCTTCCACTGTACCAAGAGAAGTGACAGCTTATGTTGTCACTGATGATCCAGATGCTTCAACTTCTGCAAATCAAGAACAGCGAATCGCTGCACTTGAAGACAAGCTAAAAACCATGGCTGAAATGGTTGCTAATATGCATTCTACCATTGTAGCACAACATGCTACACCACCTACCATACTACCTGCAAATCCTGAAATCATAGCATCATCAGTGCCTGTCAATGCTGGATTGGGGGCAGCACCTACTCAAATACCTCCTGTACAAGTTCAAACTACACCAAGTCAATCAGGAGCTGGGGTAGTGCTTACAATGCTGTTCCTCCTCCTACCGCTGCAACTCAACCCGCTCCTTCTTCGTCATCAGAAGATGCCAACGAAGCTGTCAAACTCTTGCGAACCCAGTTCGAAGCATTTAAAGAGAAAGACAACTTGCAAAGATTGGGAATTAAGCAGCCCTATCCAGTTGAATGGAAAGAAGTCCCATTTCCCCCGAAGTACAAAATCCTAACAATCTCTCTGTTCGATGGCAGTACTTCCCCAAGTCAATTCATCAATCATTTTGAGGTAATGACTGTTCAACTCCAGCCAAATGACGCTCTTCTTACCAGAGTGTTCGTCGGTTGCTTAGCCGGCGTAGCATATGACTGGTATAGAAGTTTGCCCGATGGTTGTATCACTTCCTTTTCAGGTCTCAAACAAATCTTTCTGGAACGGTTTTATGAAGGATTTAATGATATGACGATGTCAGCTCTCAACAAAATCAAACAGAAATATAATGAAACTGCTTAGAGTTTTATCGAACGGTTCCGTCGTGAAGCTTTGAAAATGCCTCCAGGAACTCCAGCTGCTGTCACTATTGATACTTGTAGGGCAAATCTTTTGCCTATCATCAGTATGTGGACGGGATCTACCCAATTCCAAGATTGGCCTTCATTCATTGTCAACGCCAAAGCTGCTGAAGTGAGTGCCGAGAAGTTCAAACAATTGGAGGTACAAATGTCTAACCCTGATCGAGATGAGCATCAGAATTCAGGTGGTGGCAACCGCCAGAACAATCGCAAAGCAAAAGAAACTTTGAACATTAATTTGAACAAAAACAAAGAATCTTTGGCTGTCAATGTGGCTCCGCCTACATCCACTCCTACTCCTTCTGCACCTCCACCGAGGGAACCTCGTCCGAAAGTAGAATATTCCTTCGACAAGAATGACACTGCAAGCATCTTTGAGTGTTTACTCAAAAGCAATAAAATTCAACTCCCGGACCCAAAGAAACCTGATGAAGTCGGTAAGACAGATCATCCTAAATATTGTGTCTATCACAGGTTCATTGGACATCCTACTCGAGCATGCTATGTGCTCAAGGGCAAAATTCAGGAGCTTGTCAATGCTGGTGTAGTCACTCTGCAGCAAGATGAGAAGACTGTTACTGCGAATATGGTTTCAGTCCAGTTTGGGGACTTCCCTCCACAGATGGTACATCACGGTGTCATTCCAATCCCCAAAGCTACTCTTGAGATTGAAAATCTCCCACTTCCACCAAATGAAGGTCTTGTTCCCTTGTCGCTTAACAACGGTGAAATTATGTGGATCCATCCCGATCTTGCTCCAGAATTCGAAGTGTCTTCTTCTTCCAAGAAGAAAGCTCGTTCTAAAGGCAAAACCAAAATTTGCAACATGGTGTCTTTTGATCCCATAGTTGACGAAGAGATTCTGTTAGGCACCAGATCAGGGAAAGCCTATTTGAAAGATTATTCTGAGGGTCAAGAGAATCTTGCTTCTTCTTCTGAACCTGCTACAGTACAACCTGTTCCCACTGAAGAGATCCCTTCTACATCTTCACCAGTTGTAGTGCCTATTCTTCCCAAGCCGGTGGTTGCTGACAAAGGTAAGCAACAAGTCCGTTTTGATAAGCCCTGAAGAAGTCAACTCCTACAGGACTTGAAAAGCCATATAACTTTGATATATTGGCTCAACTGGCCAATACACCGGCTAGACTATCAATCTTCGAGCTCTTGCGTCTTTCTAAAGAGACTCGAGAAACTCTAAGTGAAGCTCTGATGCAGGCTGAAACTTGCTTAACTCTGCTCAAAAAGCCAGAATCAGAACCAATCTCTTGCCATCATTGTCATAGTGTCTCGGAGTTGATTCCAAACATCACTTTCACTCAGGATGATATGCTGCTGGAAGATAATAGACATGATCGTCCTCTATATTATACAGGATATGTTGATTCGATGAAGGTCGACCGTATCCTGATAGATCCAGGGTCTGCACTTAGCATCATGCCAAAGACAATGCTAGATGCATTGAAGATACCAGTGCATAGTCTTTCGAGCACAATCACTACTATCTTGGGATTTAACCAAGAAAAAAGTGAACCTTTGGGCAAGATCCGCTTAAAACTCCAAATAGGCAATCTTCGCACAAAAGTGACCTTTTATATCATTGACAATCATGGTTGTTCTTACAACGCTCTTCTGGGAAGACCATTCCTCCATGAACACAATGTTGTTCCATCAACTCTTCATCAATGCTTTAAATACGTTGACGATAAAGGACAAGTTCATAAGGAAGTTGCAGACCTTTATCCTTTCAAGGGCGTTGAAGCGTATTGCAACGATGCTCGTATGTACAAGGAGGAATTTATGAAAGTGGTATTGGCCATGGATACTGAAGAAGATCAAAAAGTAGTGCCCAGTGACACTCTCATCATACCTGTCAAAGGGCGTGTTTCTCATCCTCAGTCTTCTAAACCACTGGCTATTCATTTGCCGGTTCAAGAAAAATTAGTTGATGCTGATCAAAATCAAAGGGAGCTCACCTCTTCTGAGCCACTTGTTATCGATTTACGTCGTAACAAGGACAAAAAGCAGCTCGCTTCTTCTGAGCCTCTTATTGTCGATTTAACTCGCAACAAGGAAAAAAAGGAGCTCACCTCTTCTGAGCCACTTGTTATCGACCTCCGTCGTAACAAGCCTCCTCCATGTTCTTCTTCTCCCCCTCTTGTAATCAATCTGACCAAGCCTGTTAAGGCTAAAGGTCCTGATGTAAATACAGATGTCAATATCAATGAAAAAGCATATACTTTCCAGTATACTGATGTTATTTATCATACTAAATATTATTTGGATATGTTAGATAGCTTTCAGTCATATACAATGGGAGTTGTACAATCTCTTCAAACAGAAGTTTCATATGAACACCTAAAAGATTCATATCGTATTGTTCCTGCTCGCAAGAAGGGTGAACGTCCAATACTTTTTAGTAAAAGACCGAAACAAAAATTTAGCTACACGGATGATAGCAAAGTTAACGACACTGGACATCTTCAATTTCGTCGTTACAGTCAACAATCAAAAGACATCGTCCGAAAAATGGGTTATGACTTCAAAAGCGGCCTTAACTATGGTAAAGGTAGACGAACTCCCATTCGTACAGCTGTTCCAAAAGGAAAGTCAGAAATGTATTACAGCAGGGCCAAAAGAGGTCTCGGATATGCTTCTCCTCTAATGTTATCTCCAGCAGAGTCGCCATTTTGTTTTTGCAAACAGCAGCAATACCCGGAGCTCGGCCACCAGCCGATCAGTCTCTAATAATTTTGCCTCCAGAAATGTGGCCATCCCTGCATCACCAGAAAAATTCCTAAGGATATCGACTTGAACCTGGGCGCATTGCCAGGCCAAGGTAAAGGAGGTCCCTCTTTCCACGGCAGCTTCTATTCCCCTCTTCAAATGACGATGAAAACTGGCAACCACGTCCTGTAACGCATCGTCCAAAACTTTCGCAGAGGATGGCGTCAGAGGAAGCGATGACGGCAACATCGGAGGAGTTACGCTGGAGCTTGCCACCAGAGGAACAGAGTCTGAGAAGAACGATGCATGAATGGCGGCCAACTCGTCTTCCGTCGCCCGTAGAGCTTGGATACTTGGTAGGGCAGAAAGGTCGATTCTCGGAGCCACCGGAGCAGAGGATGACGCAAGGACCATCGTTCCCTGCCCCGACTGTCCCGATACCTGGCCCGCTAAACTCGATCCCTTAGAAGGCCCATCAAAACGAGTCGAAAGGTGAGGAGGTACACCCCTCTCCACCAGTGCCCCTTCGGCTGGGTTTGTCTGAACAATGTCCATCCTCGGTACTAGAGAGGCAGGACCTGTATGCCCAGAATAACAATCAATCGACGTAACCCGAAGGACGTGATGATAGAGCAGATAGGCATCCTCACAGGTTAAGATTCGGCTTATCTTACCAAGGGTGGAGCATGGAGGCTACAGCTCATTCACAGCTGGCATGGTCCCCTCATCCGTAATCTCTAAATTAAGCTCGAAAGCGTCCTCTGTCCCCGTCACCTCGAAGGGGGATACGGCTCAATCGGCATCGTCTCGAGGAGATTCTGCGATCCCAGAGACAGACTCACCGAAGCCCCCACCATCCCGGGTCACCACCTCGGCATCTTGAGACTCCTCTTCTTCTCTTGACACCTACAAGCGGGAAAGAAGATGATTAAAATCAAAGCTAGAAGGAAAGAAGGAAGGAAGAATCGGGAGCGGTTTGGTTACCTCTGACACGGGATTGACCTCTTCTCCACTTTCTCTTATAGTTAGCTGGCGGTGTCTGGTTGCAACCAGCTTCCGGGAGCGAGATATACCGCCAGCAGGTGAAACTTGCCTGCTACGCTTTGGAGCTGGGCCAAGCGCAACGGGTGGCTGATCCTCTAACATCTCATCTAGCAAGATTGGCGGCTGATCCACCTCTACGTCTGCCGCCGGAAGGGTAGAGTCATCTCCATCATGCTCGTCGCCCTCATCATCCTCAGCCACATAATCCAAATCTGGCACTTCGACTCTAGTCTTTCTCTTCTTGGCCCCTTGAGACCCTTCCTCCAGGTCGGTACCAACAATAAAACTGGCACCCGGGTTAAAACCGACCGGAGGTTTGTTCGCCATGACATGGTACAAGGCTGCCATGTACAAGATCTCCACTGACGCCTTAATGGCAGGGACTAAGAAAATGGTACAGGTATGGAATGTGTCGTAGTATTGCCAAGCCCTGATGCCATCAAGAAGGCTACCCTCAAAGCCCAGACAGGAGCTAGGATTGTCTAAACAAAGCTGGTTGTATCCAAACTGACGGGCAAACCTGCTAGGCAGATAAGGCTCCAGAAAAACAGTATTACGGTTACGATACACCAGATGTGCGGGAAGGATGTTACGCAGCCATAGGAGCATCTGGCCGTCCAGAAGTTGAGGGGGCGCAATACCGTCAAGATGTACAGCCTCTATGTCCCTGGCAGTAAAGCGAGGGACGGATACGAAAATATGATACATATCTTCCCTTGCCAATGCCATCCGGCAAGCCCGTATGGTCTCACACTCCCAAGGCTCGTCACGATAGCGGAAGATAAATGCGTCATCATCAGTCACACCGTCTTCAGAGCCCGGTCTCATGAAAGACAGATAATGTATCAACAGCCACCCCATCAAATAGTGATAGGGCAACTCAGTTCGTTCAAAATCCTTAGTCACGTCGCGAGCATTGACCTTGGAGGTGAAGGTACGAAGGCCACGGTATATGCTGCACACCATGGCCGGGAGGAGAGCTAGCCTGATTCACAAAACTAACTTTACAGTCGGAAAGATGAAGTTACGACTGATTCTCTCGATAGAACCAGCTCCTCCAGAGACTACACAGTTTTGCAGCCATACCATTAAAAATCCTGCCAGGAGCGCTTTTTCTGACAACTCTTGGGTATCTTGGTAGAAATAACCGAAAGAGTCAGTTTTACTCCCAAATCTGTCACTGGTGGTGGCCACCTCTTAGCCGATGACACCAAGTCTTTTACCGCCTCCCGGGATCAAGGGCGACGGGAAGTAATTCGTCCTGAAGCATCTGTCGGGAAGAGATAGTGCACCCAGTCCTTGGTATGGGGAGCATTCTCTTCCGAGTTGTTATCTTTTCTGGCCGTCTGATGACATGTGCTGTAGTGGCACAATATCTCTTGATAAAGGGACACGAAGCCTGGATACTGTCTTTCCAAATCTTCGAACTCCTCATTCGTGGGAGTATACGCCTCAAAAGCTTCGTCCCCCCAAGGAAGCTTGGAGATTGCGTGCATTTCGTGGAGCGCAAGCCCCATTTCCCCTATCGGTGTATAGAAGGTTCCCGTACAGCAATTATACATCTCCAGCAGAGACATGAACAACTTTTTGTTTATAGGCAAGCCATGGCTGGTGCCCTGAATAGCATAGTAAAGGCCAATCTCATACAAAAAGGCCTCGTACTTTTGCAAGATCCATGTAGATAGATTGGTCCACGAGGAAACAGGATGTGTCCAACTAGGGAGCGTCAACCAGCCGATGGGGTAGGAGCCCTTCCGAGCAAGTTGATTTATAAAAGTGTCGGCAGTAGAAAATGTAAAATTGGGGCCCGACACGTTCAGGAAAGTACCCGGGACCAATCCCGTTATAGAACAGCTAGTGTGCACCTTGCCTGCAGTCACTGACTTCATGCTGTTGTTATAATAGATGTCTCCCACAAACATCCCACCTCGGATAGGAGTTAAAGTCTCTCCCATCTTCCGGTCTAGTGGAAGCATATTGAACCAAGATAACGGGAAGTGTCGCTCTATTTGGGGGATGCGGATCGCCATCCCGTTAGAGATAAAACTCCAGTTCTCCGACACCTCTAGAACATGACTGTTCTCCACGGTCAAGGCGTCTCTAAAGAAGAAAGCATGCTTCAAATATTTCCCTTCGAATTTCCCGGAGTTCATCATAGCGTTAAGGAAATGGAAAGACTGGTGCTTGATGGCATTCAGTCTAACCAGAGGCTCATCGTTCAGAAACTGGTCCGTCATATGCTGAACAATATGGTCGTACCTATAGCCGAGAGCGGCTTGGGTGCTACCCACCAAGAGTTCTCCAGCAGCGTTAACCGGCAGATTCACTGAAGAAAAGACAGAGAAAGATAAGTTAAACGGATGGATAAAGAGAGCTGATTGGGTGCTTACAAGCCTCATGCGGCTCAGGAAAACTTTCATGCGGCCCCATGAAGCCTTATGCGGCTCCGAAGCCTTATGCGGCTCCAAAAGCCTCATGCGGCTCAAGCTCAGAAGAGCACTTATGCGGCTTCGTGCAATAAAAGTCTATGCGGTTTAGCGTCGCTTATGCGGCTTCGCCGACGAAGCACATATACAGACACGGTGGTTTTCTTATGCGGCTCGCAGCTCAGCCGTAGGACGAACATGCGACTTGCAAAAGACTCGTGCATAAAGTATGCGACGTAGCCATGACAGTTAGGGTTCTTTAACTCATACATTGTCCTTACCAGTAATGGAAGGGTGAACGTCAGGATGAACATCGGGTACGACAACCGGCGGAGGAGCAACCGCAGTCGAGACGAAAGTAGAGGCTGTCTTCTTGCCCTTTGCTGCCACAGTCTTCTTGGGAGCCATTAGTTATCGAAGAGGAGAAGGACAATCGAGATAGGAAAGATTTGAGGAAAAAGAAAGAAAGTAAAGAAGCCTTTTATCTCTTCAAACTCCTCCTATTTATAGGAGGATGGGAGAAGGAGGACACGTGGGCCAATAACCGCCTCATAAAAAGCGAAACCGACTCCTCGGGTTTCGTATCCAAGATTCACCTAGGGCGTAAAATCCGAAAGAATTAAATGAGCCGACCCTTGGGATTTCTCCCTACAAAACGGCGCTGAAACAAATTTAAGGCAATTAAAGACCCGCACACGTGGCAAGAAGCTATGCGGCTGAACAGTCCCCTGCGGCTGAACCACCTATGCGGCTGAACAATCTATGCGGCCAAGATATCTATGCGGTCAGGGTTTCATATGTGGCCAGAAGAATATACAACCATGCTTCTTATTCAAAATATTTCAATTTTGTAAATTAAAAACTTTGAAGGGGGTCATGTAGAAGCATGGAAAATGATCCATGCGGCTAGGAAATCTCATGGGCTCATAAAGCCCATGCGGCTCAGAAAGTCATGCGACATAAGGGACTATGCGGCCCGAGACATCCCATGCGGCTCAGAAGACACGTAGCGTAACAGTGCTCCCCTCCGCCCTATGATGCATTAATTACGTTGGCGGCTGACAACTCTGAAAAAAGCGACAGCCCTGACACAAGAGAGGCAATTATGACTCTGTCATAATGACAGACCCCTAGGAAAGAGAAGGAGATCTCTGACACAATCCTCCGAGATCCATAAAAATGCCACGTGGCCTTACCACGTGGGCGTTCGTATGCGGCTCGAGCGAAGACTTCCCATGCGGTTCAGAATGAAGCCGTTTTATACGGCTCAGGCTGAAACAGTCTCATGCGACTCAAGCGAAGTCTTTCCCATACGGCTCAAGCGGACCATTTCCATGCGGCTCAGGCGGATGCATCCCTATACGGCTCGCAAAGATCACCTCCATGCGGTTCAAAGGTTCGAGGGAGGGCCACTACCCCAAGCAGCCCTGACACGTGGCCCAAACCTTATGCGGCCCAAATCTTATGCGGCTCAATCTTTATGCGGTTCAGATCCCCCGAGTGGCTCTTAGGACACGTGTCCTAAGCCGATCAATTTCCCAGATTTATTATAATCAGAGATTGGGTCAAATCCCAATAATCTGGAACACGTGGCAGGAGAATAAATCAAATTTATTCGCAAACATCAGAAGATCATTATGAGGAAGATTTATTTCAATCATCATTAATTGCTGATGAGATTTGGTATAATCTACACTTAATGGTCCAGATTCATCACACTCAAAACTAATGGCCTAGATTGACCAATCCACAGGCCGTCGCCATCTCCAGGAAGCAATCATTTGCTACCCTAATGATCACACCCCATTCCTATAAATAGCAAGGTGCCATTCCCTTGCAGAGAGATACATTCCCTGGCAGTATACACAACGGAGAGAGTGTGACCAGAGAGATCCCTTTTCGAGATCAGAGAGAGCACCACATACTTGGAGAGAAAAAGCAGAGAGAGAGCAAAGAGAGCATTTCTTCAAACGCTGAACAAATCTTCTGGAGCCAAGGCTGCATACCGATCGTCCAAGGAGTAAGGCAGGGCTGCCGTCGCCTTCCTGAGCCTCTATCGTCACCTTCCAGAATCTAAAATAAATAATTGTACTTAGTCTGCTGTACCTAGGCTTTCGTCCCTAGGCTTTCTTTGTACAAGCGAGTTTGTATTGTGAGTCTAAGTTCAGTCCTTCCATAAAACTGTTCTCTACTTCTACAATCAATGGCAAAGAACAAGGTCACGGGAAATCAATCCAAGTCAAACTAGGTCAAACGGGATCAAAGGTTGACTTACAGTTGACTTTTGGTCGAAAAGTTAACTCTGGTCAACTCTGGTCAACTCTGGTCAACACTGAGTCAACCCTGGGTCAAACTAGTCACATGTTGACCAACTGTTGACTTTCAGTCAACTGGTCAACTCTGGTTTGGTTTCGGTCAAATCTAGTCGCTTAAAGGCTAAGTTTGACTCTCGGTTGACTTTTGTTGACTTTTGGTCAAAATGGTCAACCGACGTCAAAACTAGTTTAGGAGCACTACATTTGATCATTACCAACCAAGGGAACCAAGTTCTAACCATATCTTAGACTCCAAACTCAAATACCCTATTTCTAGGTAAAACCCATATTACCCTACCAAGATAAATTCCGATACCTTGCCCAATACAAAGGAAACCCCGCTAATACCCAAGATACTAGCCTAGGCTTCCTAGGGTAGTTAGATACTATCCTATCCAAGGGTTATCTACCAAGATACATAGGTTTTCTAGGTATCTAACTCATCTTAGATCACATGTTGGTTATCTACCCTTTACCTTACCATGATATTCTCTAACTTCTAATTAACACCCACATACACACTCACTCATTCACTCCCTCACATACAACACCCATATAGGCTTTCCTATAGGTTATTAGCTATACTCATATTTCACTCACACTCACAAATACATGTATAAACTCACACACACACAAATATATATATATAGGCTCACATACACAAATACATATAGGCTCACACACACACTAATCTCTCTCTCACACACACACACACACATGGGCATATAAAGTGGACTGAATGTGGTGGTCAGATGACTAGAATTATAGAGTGTTTAGGGAGCTGCAAAGGACAGGTAATAGGCTGGTTTTGGATGGCTCAATGGCTGTCATATGGGTGTGGTTTAGGGACTGACTTGGGATATGTTAGGACAGCTACATGGGTCCTGTACAGGACTGAAATGGAGGCTAATGAGCTGTGTTTGGGTAGGGTATGTATGGGCTGATATTGGACTATTTTGGGGTTGCTTGGTGACAGGTTTTAGGGTGTTTATGGACTGATATGGACAGCCACAAGTGGCTTGTTTAGGACTGCTTTAGGACAGAAATATGGACTGGTTTTGGACAATGGGGACAGCCAACTAGGTGGACTGAATATGGGGCATGTATGGGATGGAATTTGAAGCAAGAGGACTAATTTTGGTGGGTGTTTAGGACTGGTTTTGGACATGCTTAGGACTGCCATACAAGGCTGTTTGGGAGCTGTTGTTTAGGGGCTAAACCAAGGCTGTTATAGGGTGGTTGAGGGCTGCTATGAAGGCTGAACATGGGGCATGTGTAGGCTGCTATGGGGGTAAAATGGGGACTGCTAGATAGCTGTGTTAAGGCTGTTTAGGGGACTGCTACTAGGCTGTTTGGGACAGCCATATAGAGGGCTAAAATGGGCAGGAATGTAGGGCTTAAGGACAGCAAATGGGACAGCCATTAGGCTGCTACAAAGGGGCAGGTTAAGGGCCTATGTGGGACTAAAATTTGGGCAGCTAGAGGCTGTGTTTGAGGGGCTAAAAGAGGTCTAAACAAGGGCTTCTATGACTGGTTTAGAGGCTGGTTTGTAGGGCTTATACATGGCTGGATGCATGTGATATAGGTGGCCATTCCTGGTGCTATAGCTGCTGCTAAGCACAGCTATTACTCTCCCTCACACTCTCTATACTTCACTCATAACCCCTCTCTAATCTCTCACAATACAAACACATATACACACACTCTAACACTCAACCAACACTCTCAATTTTCTAATCCCACTCTCTCATTCTCCCTCTAATCCCTCACTCCCAATCTCTCAAACACCTTTCATGCACCAACACACACAAACACAACATTCCTCATGCCCTTTACCCTTGGCCGAAATTCACCCTAATATGAACACAATGAAACACACATGACACACCACTTATACACATATAAATTAGACACCATATATATATATATATATATATATATATATATATATATATATATATATATATATATATATATATATATATATTTTGGGTGTCCTTTTTACTAGAGCTTAGGCGCGTGCGCCTAAGGAGGGGTTCGAACCCGGGCCACCCGCCCGGGGACCCTCGTCGCTACCAACAGGCCACGACCCCGCGGACGTATATATAACCATATATATATATATATATATATATTTATATATATATATATATATATATATATATATATATATATATATATATATATATATATATATATATATACACACACATATATATACACATATAAATTATTATGATACAATATGATACATAGAAAATACACCTCTAAACTATATAAAATCTGAGATTAATTATCTAGATAAATCATTCTACAATATATATAATATACAAGTGTCCAAAATTGGGGGTTTCCTACATGGACACGAAGCACAACACAAAGGACACTCCTATGACCTCCAAATGGACACGAAACGGACACAAAACTATGGGGGTCATTCCTATGGGTTCAAAATAGACCTATATGCATGAGGAAATGAAAAGGAGAAGGGATTTATATCTCCGGGTAGATCGAATCTAGGAAAAACCCTTCCGATGCGACCCCGACACGTAGGAATCCCAAATGGACACGAACGAGCTCCGAATCCTCTCAAACTTGGGTAGCTTCCTCCTTGGCTTGAATGGAGAAGGAAGGAATAAGATTGGGTAAGAAAATGGAAGGATTTGGTGGAAAAAATGGTAGGGATTGCTCTCTAAAAATTTGGGAAAGAACAAGAGAGAGAAAATGAGATGGAAGGAATAGAAAATATCAAAGGGGCTTGTGCCTATCCTCTCTAGAGGTGGCCGGCCATATGGGGCTATTTGTCCTATTATGGTAAGGTCCAAAATGTCCCCACTAACCTATTCTATTAGTATTAGGAAACGGCTAATTGGTTGGGCTAAATTAGTCATTCTAAAGTCTTTAATCACACTAACCTTATCCATAATAATTAGTCTAACCTCTAACTAAAATATTTCTATCATGTGGGCCATGGCTAATTAATGTGTGGGTCCACTAGGGTCAAAACTACCCCGGGTCCCCGTTTCAAGTCGGATTGAGCTGAAATTCGAACCCGACTCAAATAACCCCCAAACAATATCATAAATAATAAAATAAATTTTCAAAAATATTTCAAAAATACAAAATGACAAAAATACTCCTGTTCCTGAAAACTGGGGGTGACAAATTCCTCGAAATTAAAACCAAACAATAGTAAAATATCAAAATCACAAGTCATAATTTTAAATAGTTTAAAAATGATTAAAAATCACCAAAAATCTTAATATGAAATAATTATCAATAAATAATAATTATAATTACAAAATTTCAAAATTACCGTCATCTGGAAAACTGGGTGTTACAAATCCGCTGGTAGCAATCGCTAGTACGTAGGTGACCTACAGCAATCCGTCTGTAATCAGTCGCTAGTCCGTCGCTGAGCTTGTCATTATTGCAAAAACAAATGCTTCCTGATATGCTGAAACCTGTCAATACATATATATATATTCAATAGAAATATACTATTTATTCAATAAACTAAAACACAAATATATAAAACATTGAAGGAAATACTCAAACACAAATATTTATACAATCAACTCCATAAAGTCTATTTCCTGCTTTAGTTTTGCATAGTATTTTAGAAATAATATATTTATTGAATAAATAGTAACGACAAAGAACAATACATTTATAGCTATCCCTCAAATACTATCCCAAATGGTTTCTAGAAATATACTATTTATTCAATAAACTCCAATATTATATGTATTTCTTGCTTTAGTTTTGCATACAGTCCACCAATCACGAGTACTGCATTGTCGACTTGGATAACTCGTGTAGTACACTTGGACCATTTGGCTAGCCAACCCAAATGGTTCGAAACTTCCATATCTTTTTCCATGTTTTATATCAACAAATCTAAACTGTTTGTCAATTCTCCATCCTTGCTTGGGTGTTGTGTCGAACAAATCACATTTAAACAGCACAATTTTGGTATCAAAAGAGTAATCCAGCTACGATATCTCTTAGAACACCGTAATAGTCAAATTCTGGATCGGCATCGTAGGCTGAACCCCTTACACAAACTCCAAAATTCTGTGTATAATTAGCCTCCTTGTCACGACCCGCACCCAGTGTAAGGGTACGAGACCGTGGGTACGTCCAGCCTACGCCGCAGTATCGACGGTAGAACGCTATCCTAGGTCTCAATGATAGCTTAGCACAATATAATGTACCTACCCAATATAGATATACTCTCCAAATGGAGGACAATCTCAGAAAGATATAACTCAATCACAAAAAAAACTAAAGAGAAATAACAACACGATTTAGGATAGAAAGATATCAAAGTGCGATACAACCAGAATAAAAATGAGTTTAAGTGTTATCATCACATCCCCAGAAGAAGTAATATATATATATATATACATATAATATATATATATATATATATATATATATATATATATATATATATATATATATATATATATATATATATATATACAACTCATGAAAGATAACTGGAAAAAAAAATATACAACTCATGAAAGATAACTGAAAACAAAACCAGACAAAATCCTAGCAATCTATTCTAAATACTACTGGTGTCTCCTCTAGGCATAGTTGGATCCTTCTGGCGAATCTAAATAATCCTCCAAGTTCTCTGTAAAATTTTGTCAACATATCCAGTCAGGATTGGAGCAAAATACATAACTCTGAAAGCAGTTCCAATGCATGGTAGGAAGTATAGAACTAACAATAGAATAGAATACATGACGTGCTGTAAAAGAAGTACATGAATACATGAGATATAGGTAAGTAAACTGAGTACATGAAATAGATTAGAGAATCTATAAACTATAATATATATAAGTGTTTCAGAGCAAAGATGGTTATGTGATTGGTTTAGGTTGTACATGAGTAATCTATGGTAACTCCATTATACGTGAAGGTATAATAGACATATACACGAGTGCACTAGAGGGATTTAATCACATAACCACTTATACTCCCTCCTACCCTAATCAATACACAAGGATCCGATCAAGTTACGTTACGTACATGATTGTTAGTTATACATGAAGCACATATTAGAACATGAGAGTACATTAAGGCACATGAGTGTACATGAAAAATACGAATACGAGAAGTACAAGATGTACATGATAAAGTAGATGAACATGAAATACTCGATACACCCGTTAAGGGGATAACATCTCATGACAAGATCCATATAGTACTGGTCCATGAATACAATGTGACAACATCAAGTAAAGTAGTCTAGAGCAGGAAATATAGATACTATCATGATGAGTACGATTAGAGAACGTACTTGCCTGATATCCTAAGCAACGGATGTATATCGATATCCGAACTGGAGTCACAGAGACCTATGATGAGAATTACAGGTTACAGAGTGTTCTAAATTAAACAATAGTGTTATATGCATGCTGTTAGGCCATATCTAGGTCAGTACAGTCAATTTGGATCAACACTAGTCAAACTAGGTCAACTGGGCTAATTGGTCAATCTTAGTCAACTCTAGGGTCAACTTAGTTCATTTAGTTTAAATATAGGGTTTGACTAATTTAGGCTATTTGTGAGCTAGACTAATGTGGTATCATAAACATATCCCAAACATGGGTTCAACCTATCCTTGTGCCTCATTTTCTATAATATGATTATAGGATACCCTACCCAACTCTTTATCCACTGCTAACAACTCATATATATAATATAGATATAATGTATACATATGTACATAACCAAGATATAGTATAGCCTATTACCTTTGCTAGGGCAGTAAGTGTATTCAAGCCCTTCAAGTCTGCTACCAAGGTGGTTCAAGTCTGTACACAACTAAAAGGCTGCATATAAGATGGAGAATGGTAGAACATAATATAATGAGGACTGGCATCAATAAATGGAATTAATAACAAGTAAGGGACAAACAACTATACTAAGTTTGAAACATAAAGTAAGGGAAGTCTGATACACAAAGGTATTGGGACAGTCATATGAAAGCAATGATGAATAATTGGATTGAACATATATGAGTATATCATCTATATGGACTGAACTAAAGGGAATGTGAAAGTGATGCAGGACATCACCTGCCTTTCAAAAGGAAAGAGGACTGGAATAAAGTGTGGAGTGAACAATTTATCCAAAGAAGAATGGACATATATTTACATTGGGGTTTAGAAAATCTGAATAGTAAATTTACTGATACTCTAAGGAAGCAGTGGACTAACATGGCTAATTGCTGTCCGTATATAGACAGATGTGTAATGGCAGTAGGTAAACATTTGGAGTGGAATAAATAGAGCAAGGATCAAGCATTCAAATTTTATTGACTGAAATTAAAAAGGACACAAAGACTGAACACAATGGAAAAGAAACAGGGGGGGGGGGGGGGGGGGCGGGGGGGTTGGATATGAAGTACATGACATGAACATCAACTAACTTAAACCTGCAAATGGGACTGGACAAATTGATATTCAAAGTGGACTGAATCAAGACATGATGTTCAAATCTGAACATTACCTAAATGCATGCAACAAAGAGGGATACAGTGAACTATGAGGAAGCTCTATGGTTGATCACCAAGTTCACAGAACTGAACTAAATGTGAACATCTGAACCTGGACAGAACATAGAGATGCAAGGTCCTATATATCATACATATATAGATAACTGATCAAATGACTAGGTAAACTGAACTCTCTCAACTGATACAAATAAACTGAGACTAACTAAACTAAAACAAAAAGGGCAGATCAATTTATAAAAAGTGGTTTGTACATAAAATGAATGTGGGGAACATGACATATGCTAGTAGGGTGAACAAAATCTTATGGAGTGATGTAAGGAGTGAACTGGACTATATGAAGGTACCAATGCATTCAATAATATCTGAACATATGCCTATCTACTAGCTAAGAGACTAATATCAAATGAACAACTAGAGTGCAGGATACTCTAACCAAATTGAGCATCCGATCATTGCAAGCTATAACATTTATTCCTAATGGACATGTTCATATCTAAACAATAGGACAGAACACTAATGAATGCAGTGATGGTCAAAACCCAAGACTGAACTCACACACGCAGGGCATGTCTTCAAATGTTTAAAAGGGATAGAGCAAAATGAGGTGGTCTGAACCAATTTGAAGACTGAAACTCAAAAGCAAGTAGTAGATAGATACTCTTATAGGCAGGACAATGCAACAACTCCTAAAGTGGACTTAAAACTCTATTCGAAGGGCAGAACAAAGGATGTAGTGAACAATGGTCACTACAAGAAAAAAAAGCTTTTCTTGACGGCTTTTTTCCGTCAAGAAATGGGTATCTAGACGGTTGTGGATCCGTCAAGTAGGCCGGAGTCAAGAAAAGACCCCCCTTTTCTTGACGGTCGCTGGCAGGCTTTTTTTGACGGTTTTTGGCCGTCATATGAAGTAGTTTTTTTTAACCGTTTTTAGCCGTCAAGATAGCAGTTTTTAGAAACCGTCAATATAGGTAAAAACTTTTTTGACTCGGCCTAGATTACGGCTATTAGCCGTCAAGAAAAGCCCTTATGCTGTAGGATTGAGTTAATTGTTGACGTTTTATAACCGTCAAGAGAAGCTAAAGCCAAAATTCCATTTATAATTCTATATTATGAATCAAACACACACACACAATATCAATAATCCAGAAGAATTAATACATCAAATAACTACAAAACCCAATTTTTATATTAACAAACTGTATATTGTCCATACACTACAAACTTCCGACACCCGTCCAACCACAAACATCCAATGCTTGTCTAACCACAAACATATCCAACCAATGTATATAGTTTCCATACATCTTAAACATCCAATACTGAAAATTATACAAATAAAACCAAAATAAGTAGCAAACTCGGCCGTAGAACATCCCTTCCATATTCACAACACTTTCATTTCCATGTAGTTCCTGAGAGAACAAGAGCACAACATAACAAGTTAATGAGCTTGTTGACCAACAAAAAAATAAAAGATAACAATATCCTAAAGAAAATAAAAAGAGTATAATAACTCAACTGAACTATCAAAATGAAACGACAACGTAACAAGTTTTAAATAACATATTATCCTGACAAATTATGGAACCTACATTCAGTTGTATATAAATAGAAATATCTACATACACTTGTGCAAATAGAGCATAGAAATCTTTTGGGGTATTACTTCATAAAAAAATGGCATCATGAGTGAATGGAAGTCACCTCCGAGAAACTACTCATTTTCCAACGTAATTTGAGCAACTCTAAGGACATTCTTTTCTCTTTTTCTTTTTCCAGAAATCATTACAGCACCATCCTACATACACAAATAAACAACGGGGGACGAGACTTTGACCTGATGTAAGCTCCTGGTTGCTAGATGTTGGAATAAAATAATTAGAAGCACAATTTTCTCCAACAGAACAAGAAGATCAACAAAGAAGCTGTGTAAAGTAGCTAGCACTACAAGAAAAAAGGGGGTCGATCTTATTTACATCACCATCCTATATACACAAATATAATGGCCATGCTTGACTAGATTTTAGTTCATAATACTGAGGTCATATATAGGGGGCCGATCTTATTTACATCTATTAGAGAGGAGGGAGGTAAACGAGAGGCAAACAGACAGGTTCATTCTTCGTCTCCTATTTCAGGCTGAAGACTTTAGGAAACATGGGACGAGGGTTCGAAGGAGAATGTGGTATCAGAACACAAAGATTAAGATGGTTGTTCTTGGTGTCCTCTTGTTCCTGAGGTAATATGGGTTTGGTAGAGAATGAAAATAGAGGAAAGACAAAACCAACGCTGAATCAAACAAATTCCTCAAATTTGAAAAGCCCAAAACCAAATTTCAGCACAAAACCCAAATTCCTTCCATAAATGGGTTTCCATTACAGTGTTACTATAAACCATGTCACTATCCAAATGGTCATTAAAATCAAATAGTACATATAGTATGCATAGAATATGGACGAAAGCAAACAGGATGATGATTGGTATGACCAATCTCAACTCTCTTTTTGCACCCTAATTCTAATGTATATTGTCAATGGCATTGATCATGATAACATTATTGCCCACAAGAGCATTAATGAATTCTGGGAATACAAATACATGGCTGTTACTCTATTCTTGATGCAACAACTAATTTGTAGTTTCCAAAGCTTCTCAATGCAATAACTAAATGGTAGAGTTTCCATAGTTGGCTGTAAATAAATTTTAATGGCTTAAAAGCAGATATTGAATTCAATAAAATGAGCAGAATTATAATGTGCAATATTGCTCAAATGACAACGAGTACCCAAAATCCAACAGACTCACTGAAGTTGCCAAATATTTTAAGAGAGTTGTTAGACTACAAAGTTGATGCGAACATTTCTCAAACATGTCCAGTTCCAACTAATATGAAGTATGAAGACTCTACTGTAAATGCATTCATGAAAATTCAGTTCCAACTAATGTAAATGCATTAGTTCCAACTAATGTAAATATGAAGTATGAAGACTCTACTGTAAATGCATTCAAGAAAATTCAGTATGAAGACTCTACTGTAAATGCATCCAAAGTTGATGCGAACATTTCTCAAACATGTCCAGTTCCAACTAATATGAAGTATGAAGACTCTACTGTAAATGCCAAATATTTCAAGAGAGTTGTTAGACTACATGAAGTATGAAGACTCTACTGTAAATGCATTCAAGAAAATTCAGCACTAGTATTACAAGTTAAAAGTGGAACATTCAACCCTATAACAACCACACCTCAGCCAAATAAATTGATGTTCCTCTTTCTAACCAACCTTTATTTCTCTTTCTAATCAACAACATAGTCTAATATTTGCCTAAAAAAAGAATATCAGGAAACAATGGTTCAGTTTTCTGCCTACAAGGATTTTATGGGAATTCTTGTAGATAAATTCTCAAAAGCAAATGTTGTCAATGTAAAAAGAATGAAATAAAATAACTAGTGGACCTTGTCCGAGGAGGAGACATATTATTAATGTATTTGCAATCTAAGTAGGATTACATCAAAATGTATAGTGAATAATGACCGCCACCAGAAGGTGCACCAGGGGTTCTCCGTCATTGTCGTCTAGTACTGCAGATTATTCAATATTTATTGCTTAATTAGTTAATATTTCTATGATGTCATCCTCTCTGTTCGCAGAAAAGATATATTGGACACTGAATTGGATATATATAGGTTGTCCACATGTATTTCTGTATGTGTCTAAATTATATAAACCTGAAGATTTAATATAATGAAAATCATGTAAAGATACAAAGGCATGGACATGCAATGGCATGAGAAACAAGTTAGGGCCCGATAGGATGCAATAGCATGAGAAACAGGGACTGAAACAGGCTCTACCTGTAATTCTGATTTTGGTGAGTGGGGAAGAAACCAAGAGGTCAACAAGAAGAAAATTTATTTTTTATACCAAATCTACATGAATCATGTCCTTCCATTCAGCTCTATGAAGGATCATCTCCAACTACTGAATTTTGCATCAACCTGAATTCATTCTTTTTGGTCTACTTCTATTCCTGGCAAGTGGCATCTCCTTCAACTAGGGGTGTAAACGGGTCGGACGGACACGGACAGTCCACTGTCCGTGTTCGGTCCGAAAATAAAAATGAGTTCGGACGGACGGACACGGACAGTCCACTGTTCGAATTCGGGCCGGACGGACACGGACAACCACTGTTCGTTAATTCAATCGGACGGTCCGCGGACAAATTAAATATATTATCAAAAGCTATTATTTTATCAAGATTACTAGATAGTTGCTAAAAAAAATCAAGTTGAAAGAAAATATAATGGAAGGTTATAGAATACAACAAACAATGGTAAAAGGTTAATGAAAATCGAGACCGGACAACAATAAATTGATGCAAAACCAAAATGATATGACATAATTGATGCAAAACCAAAAGGAATTTCCACTATCGGACGGTCCGCGGACAAATTCGGACCGGACATGGATATGACCGTGTCCGTGTCTGATTTTTAAACGGAGCAAAAAATATGTCCAAGTTTTGTTCGTTAATCAATCGGACGGCCCGCGGTCGAACCATTTATCGAGCCGGACACGTACGGACAACGGACTACTTTGTCCATTTTACACCCCTACCTTCAACTATGACCCCATCACACCAAACAGGTCCACGTACTCTTCTTCATTGCATATTCCAGTAACATGGAGTCTCAAATAGAGAAATTAGAGATGAGCAAGCACTGAAAGGTTGTGATTCATAGGATCAGATGGCACAAAAAGCTCACAAGCTATCAAAATTGTGAATCAATTTACACACACACACACAATGTAACCCCTGTTTTCAAAAATTTTAATAAATGAAAAACAATTCCAAATTTACCCCAAATTGATTCCATTAGGTCCTAAATATTTTTTTTATTAATTTTAGAATTTTTTTGCGATTTGTTTGGAGTCGTTTGGACGTCATTCGAATTTTTTGTAATTAAATAACTGTTCTCCCCGTTTTGAAAAAAAAAGGTAAAAATCTAACCCTAGGGTCAAGTTAGTAATTAACCATGGTTAGTTGCCCTAATTTTATTTTTCTATAAATATGCACACAGCCCAATGTAAAAAAATCCCAATTTCAAAATCAATTTTAAATTGAATCCTCAAATTAAATCATTTTTAATTATTCCCTGTTACTGTTGCTATTTCTGAATGCCGACGAGCTCGCCGCCGGCCACCCAACTCCGACGATCCCGTTTTCCCCAACCCAGCAACGTCGACCACCGCCGAGGACACCAACGTGTCGAGAACGGCGAGGCCGACCCGAAGAACACACCCGCCGCCGTCGCCGTGTTGGAGTGGGTGGGGTTCCCAACCTATGTGGAGAAGACCCCGGAGTGCGACGAGCGCCATTCGTGTGTCGAAGAAGCTCGGGAAGTAGGCGACGCGGAGTTGCTACTGCTGCTCCTAAGGGAGATTCTGGAATGGGTCTGCCGAGTTCGGCCCGAACTCGGTCCCAGGCCGAGTTCTAGCCGAACTCGGTCTGGCTGTTCCAGAATGTTGGCGTTAGGTGCTGTTTGCCCGACACAGAGTTCTGGCCGAACTCTGTGTCGTCGGGGCTGATGCGGGAATCTGGGTGATTTGTCACCACTGGATCTAATCCAACGGTCCAGGTTGCTTGCGGGATTGGGGAGTTAAGTTGAGTTTTCTCAACCCTAATTCATTATCGCAACGTAACACAACTTGGAGAGAGGAAGGAGGCAAGAGTGCCATTACAACTTCGGGAGAGAAGACGGAGGATTGAAGGTCGTTTTCGAAGGAGATCGTGTTTCGGGTAATCTCTACTCGTCGTTCTCGCTCTTCGTAGCCTTGTAATCATTGTTCTTACTTCTGAGTGTTGTGGGGATCCGATTTGGATCGGGAGGAGTTTGTAGAGGGTGTAATTCTTCTATTCCATTAGTAGAGGCTTCTCAGGGTTGGACTCCGATCGTCCCGTGGTTTTTCCCGCAAGGGTTTTCCACGTCAAAAATTCTCTGTGTCTGCGTGGATTGTTTTGTGTGGTTGTTTTTGGGTTCGTGCGTTTGTATTGCTCGGTCCTCTCGCAGGTACTCTCCGATTTGGGGAAAGGTTTCCGCGTTTCTTTCCCAACAGAGTGGTATCAGAGCCAGGTTCTGGAATTTAGAAGGAGTGTCAGTAGTTGACAGAGAAACCAGAGAGGAGAGATGGACGCGAAGCCGGTGCGCATGGTGAATCTGAACGGCACAAACTATCACTATTGGCGGAGCAAGATGAAGGATTTGCTATTTGTCAAGAAGCTGCATCTACCCGTGTTTGCATCCGAGAAGCCCAGTGATAAATCCGAGGAGGACTGGACATTCGAGCATATACAGGTGTATGGGTACATACGGCAGTTTGTGGACGAGAACGTGTACAACCACGTTGCCAATATTGCGCACGCGAAGACGTTGTGGGATAAGCTGGAATCCTTGTATGCGAATAAGAACGGGGTAAACAAATTGTTCCTGATCCGAACGATGATGGGTCTGCGATACAAGGATGGGGCGTCTATTTCGGATCACTTGAGTGAGTTCCAGGGCGTGGTTGACCAGCTATCTTCTATGGGAGTCAAGTTCGACGACGAAGTTCAGGGACTGTGGCTGCTGTATACTTTGCCAGACTCGTGGGAGACCGTACGAGTATCTATGATCGCTTCTGCTCCAGAGGGCGTGGTCAGTCTGGAGTTTGCCAAGAGCGGGGTGTTGAATGAAGAGATGCGGAGACGTTCTCAGGGCACTTCATCCACATCCCACCACTCAGAGGCACTTGTTTCAGAGAGCCGCGGAAGGGGCAAAAGCAGGGGTCCAGGTGGTGGCAGAGACAAGAGCAGGGGGAAGTCCAAGGGTCGTTACGAGGACTCAGAGTGTTACCATTGTGGTAAGAAGGGCCATATCAAGCGGAATTGTTTCACTTGGAAGAGAGAGAAGAAGGACGACAAGGGGAAGCAAAAAGAGAACACTACAACGGCGACCTCGGTGCATGGAGGCGATGTAATCGTTGTAGGTGATGAGGTCATTACTAACCTCGCCTGCGATGACAATTCTTGGCTGGTGGACTCAGGGGCTTCAGCACATGTATCTCACAACAGAGCACTGTTTGCCACTTACACTACAGGCGACTGTGGAGTGTTGAAGATGGGCAACGGAGATGTGTCGAAGGCGGTTGCCATTGGAGATGTGCATTTGAGAACGAAGACGGGTGCGGTTCTTGTTCTCAAGGATGTTCGTCATGTCCCTGATATCCGTTTCAACCTGGTGTCGGTTGGAAGGTTGGATGACGAGGGATTCTTCAGTCTCTTCGGGAACAGTCAGTGGAAGCTTTCCAGGAGTTCGATGGTGATTGCCAGAGGAAGCAAGAAGTCCGGTCTCTACTATATGGAGGGGAGCGCAGAGGGGGCACAGGAGGTGAACGCAGTCAGTAATGCGACTACCGAGTTGTGGCACAGGCGGCTCGGCCATATCAGCGAGAAGGGGATGAGCAACTTGGTGAACAGGAAAGTGATTCCGGGGCTCAAGTCTACAAAGTTGGAGAAGTGCACGCACTGTATAGCTGGGAAGCAAAATAAGGTGTCTTTCCAAAGTCACCCAAGTTCAAGGAAGTCGACGTTGCTCGAGTTGATTCACTCGGATATCTGCGGTCCTATGAAGGTAAAATCTCTTGGTGGTGCTTCTTACTTTGTAACCTTTATTGATGATTGTTCCAGGAAGGTTTGGGTCTATGCCTTAAAGACCAAGGATCAGGTGCTGCCTACTTTCAAGGAGTTTTAGGCCTCTGTTGAAAGGGAGACGGGCAAGAAGTTGTGTGTTCGGTCCGACAATGGCGGCGAATACATCGGTCCCTTTGATGCGTATTGCAGAGAGCAAGGGATACGACACCAGAAGACTCTGCCAAAGATACCTCAGCTCAATGGTGTAGCGGAGCGCATGAACAGGACACTGATGGAGAGGATGCGGTGTTTGCTGTCAGAAGCAAACTTGTTGGGCAGTTACTGGGGTGAGGCTCTTCTCACAGCTGCTTATGTTATTAATTTGTCTCCTAGTGCTCCTTTGCAGGGTGATGTGCCTGATAAAGTATGGTACGACAAAGAGCCGTCATACAATCACCTGCGGGCGTTTGGTTGTAAGGCCTTCGTGCATGTACCGAAGGACGAGAGGACCAAACTTGAGCCGAAGACGAGGCGATGCGTCTTTGTCGGCTACGGTCGGGATGAGTTTGGCTATAGACTCTACGACCCAGTGGAAGGAAAGCTCTACAGAAGCAGGGACGTGGTGTTCGTCGAGGATCAGACCATGATCAACACTCAGGATTTCGAGACGCCTTCTGAGGCTGAGGAATTGCCTGAGTTAGAGTCATTTCGCTTCGAGCAGTTTCCAGAGGACATCGCAGAGGATCCAGTTATGGGGGAGCCGGTACATGGAGTTGCTCCCAACCTTGATCATCAGCCTGCTGATGGTGGTCAGGGTGTCCCTCAGGAGGATGAGCATGCCGGGGAGGCAGTTCCTGAAGGGGAGGAGGCTGTCGGTATACAGCCAGCACCAGTGGTTCCTTTGAGGAGGAGTGACAGAGATCGTCGACCATCTACGAGATACTCACCGGATGAGTATGTGCTAGTGACTGACGGGGGAGAGTCCGAAAGTTTTGCAGAGGCTATGGAAGACGAACACAGGCAGGAGTAGATGGAGGCTATGCAGGAAGAGATGAGTTCCTTGCATACCAATTCCACTTATGATCTGGTGCGGTTGCCAAAGGACAAGAAGGCTTTGAAGAATCGATGGGTGTTCAGAGTGAAGCAGACGGATGATGCTACTCGCCCTCGATACAATGCGAGGCTGGTAGTCAAAGGCTACGGTCAGCGGAAAGGCGTGGATTATGATAAGATCTTTTCGCCTGTCGTCAAGCATTCGTCTATTCGGGTGGTGCTAGCATTAGCAGCCAGTCTCGACTTGGAGGTCGAGTAGATGGACGTAAAGACGGCATTCCTCCACGGTGATCTTGAGGAGGAGTTGTACATGGAGCAGCCAGAGGAATTCTGTGAGAAGGGCAAGTCACATTTGGTCTGCCGGTTGAGGAAGAGCTTGTATGGTCTGAAGCAGGCTCCGAGGCAGTGGTACAGGAAGTTCGAGTCGTTTATGGGGGAGCATGGTTATGCACGGATGACGTCGGACCATTGTACATTTGTGAGGTATTTTGCCGAGGATGATTTCATTATTTTGTTGCTCTATGTAGATGACATGCTATTAGTGGGTCGGAATGCCACTAGGATAGCAGAGCTGAAGCGCCAACTGGGCGCGGCCTTCTCTATGAAGGATTTGGGCGCAGCAAAGACTATTCTTGGGATGGAGATCAGCCGAGAGAGAGAGTCCAAACTGCTACACTTGTCCCAAACGAAGTACATTTACCGGGTACTTCAGCGTTTCGGGATGGACGGGTCGAAGAAAGTGAGTTCCCCCCTCGCGGCTCACTTTAAGCTCACTGAGGAGCAGTGTCCATCTACCGAGGACGAAAAGGAAGATATGGAGCGAGTTCCATATGCCTCAGCTGTGGGGAGCCTGATGTATGCTATGGTGTGTACGAGGCCAGATATTGCTCATGTAGTTGGTACGGTTAGCAGGTATCTTTCAAATCCTGGAAGGGTATATTGGAGTGCGGTCAAGTGGATTCTACGTTATCTTTAGGGCACTGCTAGTTGGAGACTTTCCTTTGGTGGTGACGAGCCGAAGCTGGTTGGGTATACTGACGCTGATATGGCTGTAGATGTAGACACGAGACGATCGACTTCGGGCTACGTGATGATGTTTGCGGGAGGAGCAGTGTCGTGGCAGTCGCGGTTACAGAAGTGTGTTGCCTTGTCGACGACAGAGGCAGAGTACATTGCGGCGACGGAGGCTTGCAAGGAGCTGTTGTGGATGAAGAAGCTGCTGCAGGAAATGAGACTGAAGCAAGAGCAGTATATTTTGCTTTGCGACAGTCAGAGTGCTATCCACCTTGTGAAGAATCAGACGTTTCATAGCCGGTCCAAACACATCGAGACTCGGTATCATTGGATACGGGATATGGTTGAGAAGAAGGACGCGGAGCTTGAGAATGTTCATACAGATGACAACGGAGCTGATATGTTCACGAAGATTCTATCAAGGGGGAAGTTTGAGTACTGCAGGCAGGTCGTCGGGATGACGACATCCTCCCCATAGTTGTGAAGGGGGAGATTTGTTGGAGTGGGTGGGGTTCCCAACCTATGTGGAGAAGACCCCGGAGTGCGACGAGCGCCATTCGTGTGTCGAAGAAGCTCGGGAAGTAGGCGACGCGGAGTTGCTACTGCTGCTGCTGCTCCTAAGGGAGATTCTGGAATGGGTCTGCCGAGTTCGGCCCGAACTCGGTCCCAGGCCGAGTTCTGGCCGAACTCGGTCTGGCTGTTCCAGAATGTTGGCGTTAGGTGCTGTTTGCCCGACACAGAGTTCTGGCCGAACTCTGTGTCGTCGGGGCTGATGCGGGAATCTGGGTGATTTGTCACCACTGGATCTAATCCAACGGTTCAGGTTGCTTGCGGGATTGGGGAGTTAAGTTGAGTTTTCTCAACCCTAATTCATTATCGCGATGTAACACAACTTGGAGAGAGGAAGGAGGCAAGAGTGCCATTACAACTTCGGGAGAGAAGACGGAGGATTGAAGGTCGTTTTCGAAGGAGATCGTGTTTCGGGTAATCTCTACTCGTCGTTCTCGCTCTTCGTAGCCTTGTAATCATTGTTCTTACTTCTGAGTGTTGTGGGGATCCGATTTGGATCGGGAGGAGTTTGTATAGGGTGTAATTCTTCTATTCCATTAGTGGAGGCTTCTCAGGGTTGGACTCCGATCGTCCCGTGGTTTTTCCTGCAAGGGTTTCCCACGTCAAAAATTCTCTCTGTCTGCGTGGATTGTTTTGTGCGGTTGTTTTTGGGTTCGTGCGTTTGTATTGCTCGGTCCTCTCGTAGGTACTCTCCGGTTTGGGAAAAGGTTTCCGCGTTTCTTTTCCAACACGCCGACCATCGGAGCGCCGCCGTCGAGCCCGCCCGACCATTCGCGTGAGTAACCATCCCCATTCCTTCTTCAAACTCTTATTTCCTTGACACCATCGAGTTCGTCTCGACGAGACGAATCGATCGCCCCTATTTTCGACTCACTCCGACACACGGACACGCAGAAAACTTTAACCCTAATTTGGACACGGTGGACACGGACGCAATTTCGTGTCATGGTGACATTCTGTGGACACCAACGTGTCGAGAATGACACAAAGATCACAACAGTACCCCTTGACACGAAAATTCGTGTCTAGAAACCCCCGACACGTGTGCTGGACACAGTCCCGAGTGTCCACGCACTCAGGACACGAAGATGATGACTACCCATTAGTTTCTAAATAAATTAAACCATAATCCCGTCCTAGCAACAAGCCACTTGGGCCTACTGGCCAGTGGCTTCATTGTTAAAAATCTATGCCCCCTTGCGGTAGTGCTGGGTTCGAGCCCCCTTCCCATGTGTGGGGTAATTTTTGGGATTAGTATAATTTTGGTTTGTTATATATATATTACTAATTGTACAAAATCGGAAAACTCCCTTCTTTTAACAGGACCCTAGTTGGGCCTGTTGGTTAGCCATGCTAAGTTAAACCCCCCGGTCCAGTGAGCACAGGTTCGAACCCCCCTTTGGGTAGGTTTGGTTATTTTTCTTTTAATTGTTTTGTTTTAGAAGTGTATATATATATATATATATATATATATTTCTTTATAAACCAAGCGGTCGTGTCAAAGACACCCAGCCACCGCTTGGCCCGGGGGCCGTGGGCGAACCACCAAGCCGCCCCCGTGGGGGCTCGAACTCCGTCCGATGCCCTTTGGGTAGGTTTGGTTATTTTTCTTTTAATTGTTTTGTTTTAGAAATATATATATATATATATATATATATATATATATATATATATATATATATATATATATATATATATATATATATTTTCTTCTTTATAAACCAAGCGACCGTGTCAAAGACACCCAGCCACCGCTTGGCCCGGGGGCCGTGGGCGAACCACCAAGCCGCCCCCGTGGGGGCTCGAACTCCGTCCGATGCCCCAAGTGCCGGTGCGCCTAGCCACTTGAGCTACAAGCGTCCGGCTATATATATATATATATATATATATATATATATATATATATATATATATATATATATATATATATATAATGTATATAATATTATATATAGTATAAATACATATATCCATACATACTATATAAATAATATATATTTTCTGTCCAAACTAATTTTCTACATATTTAAATTAATTAATATTATATATATATATATATATATATATATATATATATATATATATATATATATATATATATATATATATATATATATATATATATAGTGGTTCGCCCACGGCCCCCGAGCCAAGCGGTGGCTGGGTGTCTTTGACACGGCCACTTGGTTTTTAAAAAATAAAAAAAAAGAAGAAAAAAAAATATTATATATATATATATATATATATATATATATATATATATATAAAGTACATATGTATATACATAAATTCTCTCTAAATAAATTATGATAAAATAATATTAATATAATATTGGTTTTCTTTGTGTTTACACCTCATATAAATATATATTTCAATTCAGTCATTTAAATTATGTTATTTAATTCAGTCATTTAATTTATGTCATTTAATTTATGTTATTTAAATTATGTCAATATAAATACAGTGCCTATACAGTAATATGTATTTTAAATTCTGTCATTTAATTTATGTTATTTAAATTTATGTCAATATAAATACAGTGTCTATACTGTAATATGTATTTTAAATTCTGTAATTTAATTATGTCATTTAAATTACGTCATTATAAATACAGTGCCTATACTATAATATGTAAATAAATATAGTACTTATACTGTAATATGTATTTATAAATACAGTGCCTATACTGTAGTATGTACGCTTTCAATTTTTGCAATTTAAATAATATTATATATATATATATATATATATATATATATATATATATATATATATATATATATATAAAGTACATATGTATATACATAAATTCTTTCTAAATAAATTATGATAAAATAATATTAATATAATATTGATTTTCTTTGTTTACACCTCATATATATATATATATATATTTTATATATATATATTTATATATATATATATATATATATATATATATATATATATATATATATATATATATATATATATATAAATATATATTTCAATTCAGTCATTTAAATTATGTTATTTAATTCAGTCATTTAATTTATGTCATTTAATTTATGTCATTTAATTTATGTTATTTAAATTATGTCAATATAAATACAGTACCTATACTGTAATATGTATTTTAAATTCTGTCATTTAATTTATGTTATTTAAATTTATGTCAATATAAATACAGTGTCTATACTGTAATATGTATTTTAAATTCTGTAATTTAATTATGTCATTTAAATTACGTCATTATAAATACAGTGCCTATACTGTAATATGTAAATAAATATAGTACCTATACTGTAATATGTATTTATAAATACCGTGCCTATGCTGTAGTATGTACGCTTTCAATTTTTGTAATTTAAATTCCTTTAAATTATATGTATTTAAATTACGCATTTATTTACGAATTTACGTACTTTGTGCAAACGACCACTCTAAGTCCAAGCCTAGCATGGATTGATCGGACTTAGGTGAGCCTACATATATTCGGGGTCTTGTCAAGTCATGTTGGACTTGATTCACAGCTTTGGGTCCCGTATCTGGACTTCGGTTCAATTTCAAATACGCGGACAAATACATTAAATAATTATTTATTTAATTTCAGAATCTGTGATTTATGAACTTTGAATTTTCAGACCACTTTTTAATCCTGAATAAATTCTAGAAAAATTACTATAAAATACTATGTTAATTAATCTAATTTAATATAATTTGTTCATGATTTAATTTACTGTTTTAACACTGCTTAAAAATAGTAAACCTAAACTCATTTTCAATGCACACTTGTATTCTGATTTTCAATAAATACTTACACAGGATCATAAATTCCAAAAAATTTATATTAAATTACTATAATTGACAAGGATCAATTTGGTATATTATTTCATATATAATACTACTGTATAACTATCTTAATAATTATTGGAACATAATGTACAGTTTGATTAATTAATTAATTAATATTGACTTGTATTTTTTTTGTGTGTTTTGGGATATTTTAGTATCGGGACCTTACCCTACCTTAGTGTAGAGACCTACTTGTTAGTCTAGATGTTGTAACACCTCACTTTGGACTACTAGAGCTTCACATAGCTAGTGTCCTATTAGGAGCCGTGTCACAACACTAGTGTATAATCTTAATCATAACTTAGATGCTGAGTTGTATATCATTTTGACAGGACACTGGACATATGTACCTTATTCTTATTCTTGCTTTGCTTAAGGCAAGTACCCCTACAAACTTATTTACTGCATATGATAATGAACTGTGAATGAGCTATGTTAAAATACTGCTTTATGGAAACTGTAAAGTCATATCATTACATGCTTTATATGGATTCTTAGTATCTTCACATGCTTAGAAGAGCTTTTACATGATCTCACATGATGGTTACTGGGATAGGGGAAACTGATAGTTGAGTATGTGATCATGCCCTTATTTGTACGTACGTACCGAGCAAGGTTGTATTGTATATGCATACCTTGTCGTAGGCTTTTATCCCGTATTTTTTTACGGATGTACACCTTTGCTTGTTACTTGTACGTATGTACATTTTAGATTTATGGCTTGTACACCAGTACATTCTATACCTATTGACCGATCACGTACCTGTCCCAGTTTTAAATTATATATATGCATGTGTCGCCATGACAAATGTATCTTTGCCATGATAGTTGTGATTTTACATGATAGATTGTGCCATGTCAGGATTGCAGTTATTTCATCTCTTACCATGTCATGATCAGTATTATATATGTGTAGTACAAGTACTTGCTCCCGTCCTGACAGGATAACGTTGTAGGTATACTTTCCGAAGAGGAAATACTTTGCGATACTTTTTATGGAGCTGCTTTTGAGGACCTGGCCTTTGCTCCAGAAGAGGCCCCAGCGGGGAACCTTGCTTAGACTTGCCAGTCGACTTTAGACTTAGAGTTATTACAACTTTTATTTAGTTACTGGACCTTGTCTCCAGTTATTACTTTGGAAGTGTATTAAACTTTAAAACATATTTGCTTTCATCTATAAATGCTGTGTTGTGACGAACATCTTAAAATGCTTTAAATATAATCATTAGCACACTTAGTACTATCTTGACTATCTTCTAGAACAGCTTACTACGCTTTTACCAAGCATAGGCTGGACATGGCTCGGCCCGGCCCAACAATTTGGGTAGCGGGTCATGACACACACAGACAATTCACATATTCAAGAAATTACTGAAATCAATTATGCTAATTCTAGTTAAGGGCACTACAAAAACCTATATGGTTTATTCTATGACAAAGTCCGATCTGTCCATAGGTCTAACTTAGTCAACTACAAATATGCTTTTTACTTGTTTCTATCGCCCTCATAACAATGTTAGAAGTTTCTATAGATCGGTATCTTCAGGTTTGATAATGATCCCAAATATTGACAATAAGTGATGGTGTAAACGACATGATAAATAAATAATAGAAGCATAAATATAAGGATAACTGCTAGTCAGATATAAACACAAATCAATAGAATATCAAAACTCAAGAGAAACTTACGGGCAGTTATATTTAGATCAATCAGTCCACGGCTCAAAGAATCAGCTCATATCCCAGATTTGACTTGGAAACCATCCTTCTTGGGTGTTGGCTTGGATGATGCTACAGAAGTTTGCCCCAGGTTGTTGAGGCTGTTGTTTGTCAAGTTCTTTGGAGTTTTTGAAGTTGCTTCTTCAGTATGAGATGTGAAGGCACCAAATGGGTCACCTCCTTCGAAATTGTTTATTGGAATTCCAGCGAAAGCATCAAAGCTTTTTGTGCCTGTAGGCTCTTAGGCAGAGGATTTTACTTCAGAAGGGGCACCTGAATCGGATGCTGCAAAAGGATCAAAGGCCTCTGTATTCGTTATCACCGGATTAAAGGATTTTGCTTTTGAAGCTACTCCAAAATTAGATGCTGCAAATAAGTCCACATTTATAGGAGCTACAGCAGGAATATCAGGGGATATGTTTGGAACATACATAAAAACAAAGAACAGAAAAATTGGGAGGAAAATAGAACCAATCGAGATAATCTGTACCAAACCCAACCTATATCTCAAGATCATGAATACGACACAATATACATGACATTGGTTGTAATGCTTCCTAGGAAATAGTTTTGATGCTTCCTAGAACACGAATAAGAACATGACATGGACACGACAATATTTTATTTTTATATAAAACTGAACTGTGAGAGAAAAACAAGAATACTCACAATCAATCATGAGTAAAACAAAGAAAAATGCATCAATGAACATTTTTATGGACTTCATAAATAAATAAATAAGATAAATAGACCTTCAAAATGGGAATGTGAAGCTTAGCCATATCCTGATTGGGTTTTACTAGGGCAATTTCGATCTCTTCCTTAAGCTTCAGATTACTCGATATCTACGGCTCGAACACCTGCAAGAACAAGAACAAGTTGAGAACAAAATAAACTACTCAAAAAGGAAGATCTAGAGAGGGTTTTATGCATAAATGGCTTTTTGAGTTTTTGCGAAGGAACACCTGATTGGAATCGGGAGAAAAGAGGAACCGGTCGATCTCGAGCAGCATGTCCTCCGCGTCGGGAGGCGGCGAGTCGACAACGGAGGCGAGGTGGCCAACCACTCCGGTGACCGCGGCATCAGAGTCAGCGACGTTGTCGGTCTCGAACGACTGAGAGAAAGTAAGAGAGAGAGAGAGAGAGAGAGAGAGAGAGAGTGGAGAGAAACCCTAGAAAAAAAAGAGGGGGGTTGTGTAAATTTTACTTACTCTAGAGCAAACTTTGAGAGCTTCTTTGAGGCGAAGAACCGACATGGCTAAGAAAGAAAAGTTTAGGGCTTGGAAACCCTAGATCTAGAGGGGGTTCGAGCTGGAAGAAGAACAAAGAAAAGTTTAGGGTTTGGAAACCCTAGATCTAGAGAGGAGAAAAATCTCACCAAGGAAGAAGGTGATATATACCTAGAAATGAGGGCTGGAGGTAGGTCTCGGCTCCGTTGCTCGTGTTGTTGTCGGCGGTCTCGGCTGCTTCTCCTTTTCTTCTTCCCTTGATGGTGGGGAAAATATGAGAAAGAGAGAGTATTTTGGGGATTTAATGGAGTTGGGGAAAAATAAGGAGAGGGAGAAGGGACGTCGTGTAAGCCGTCGGGGAGAGGATTTTCGGAGTGGAGGGGATTTCTGATGGAGGTGGAGGATTTTTTTCGAGATGGATCGAAAGTTTTGTCGCTGCTGCTCGATAAAAAAGAAATAACAACCGTCAATAAATATATTTTTTTTAAAATAATTACTGTAATGGCAGTTGAAAAAATCGTGCCAATTTTTTTGCACATATATTAGTTAATGGTTATCACCAAACTGTCAATAAACAAAACGATGTTTCTTGACGGATGCTCTAAAATTGTCAACTATTATGCTATAAAATTGCTAAACTAAGATAAATTATGTCATTTCTTGACGTAAAGCTAAAATCGTCAAGATAATCCATTTTTTTGACGATTTTTCACGACCCTCGAGGAATAAACCGTCAAGAAACGTCATTTTTCTTATAGTGGGTAATGCAGTGAACCTAACTGAACATCAACATCCAAATAATATATTGATCCTCCTAGCAAGCATTGAACTATCATGTCAAATCCTTTGTCCATATATGGACTTGAGGACTGAACAACCAACAGGGCATCATAAGTCCATGTGTGAACTGAATCATGATAAGAAATGGGACATAACAAAGACTATACTACCATACTACTATATTCGACTGGATAATCATGAAGTGGACAGAGCAATATAGTCAATACAGGACAATGAGGGAACAAATATTCTATAAATAGGTGACTAAACTTGAGTTCAACATCTGAACAAAATAAACATCTGATAGGCTGAACCATCTATCCTAAGATTGAACAAATATGAAAGGGACAGAACAAGTAATGGAGATGTGACTGATACTTTAGAGTATAAGTAATTTGAGAAGTGCAGGGCATTTACCAAATGGATAGATACTCTAATATAGGGGTCTGAAACATCACAGGAGGACAGAACACATCTAAGGTATATGCTCGAGCCTCCTTCCTTAGGGACTGAATCAACAGTGAAAGGAAATGGATCTATAACATGCAGGGCATTACAATATATCTGATACCAACTATACAGGACCTATATGCAGGACATCACACAAGGCTAAAACTCTTTGGTTTAGACTGAACAGTAAGGGTTGTGGACAGACTATAATAAAATAATAAACTAATATGAAATGGACATGATGTAGTGAATCTAATGGTACATCAACTGTGGACAGCAGGCAACATCAAATTGGATGTTAGGATATCAAAGACAACAGACACACACATCCAAATGACTGAACATGATACTAAGCATAAACAGTGAGCAAAAACTATACCCAAGTCCCCATATCCATATTGATCTACCAAACCAATCCCATATCACAAGATAACACCCAATATTGCTATCACAACATATTACCAATAGAAAAACCAAATTAAAACTGAAATTAGAGTATTAAGTGCCCTATTGGCCATTTCATCAAACACTTGGTGTGCGTATTCGATATGGTGCGATACGCCCGTGATACGCACCCCAAATGGATCCAAAAATGACTCAAGGCATTCCTAATGTAAAGGGGGATCCTAAATGAATGCATCTATACTAATAAAAGGAAATTAGAGGGCTTTTACCACTTGGGAGATAGATTCCCAAGGAATAATTTCTAGATCTAGATCTCCACTAAGCTCTAATGGCCAAATTGTTCCAAATGTTCCCAAGCTAGCCAACAGAGGTTTCATCTCTTCAAGGGAAAGAGTTTGCAATTGGTTTGAGGGAATTTGGACTCAATTTGGGAGATGGAAGAAATTTGGGGAAGAACACAAATTATGGTTAGAAATAAAATGGGATGGAGGAAGAAGAAGAAGCTGTGATATAAATAGGAAGGGGAGGGCTAATGTGGCCGGCCACATGAGGTAGACTAGGGTTTGGGTTTAGGTGCAACGCCTAAAAGGCCTTCCTAACTTGTCATGTCAAGGCTTTTAGATAAGGGCCCATTCTAACTTGTGTTTAAGTCAATAAATAGATTCTAAATGGTTTCTAGCTAGATTAGAGTCTAACTAACTAATTAGAAATAAAATTTAAGTTTGTCTAATCTCACTAACTAGTCCTCCTTGGTAATGACTAACATATAATCAATGGGGTTCCAAGGTTTTACCAAATCATATCACTAACACAATTCAATTAATTAAATAATAAATAAAAAAATTAAATTCACAAAAAGTCAAAAATACCATCATTTTAGAAAAGTGGTAGTTACACTCCTCATCGACAAATGAGTTATTGATAGGCTTATCAGTGGTTCTAAATTTGAAGCCATTGATGGTATATCCATCCCAATACTTCGCCCTCTTGCTTGGTCCGATAGCTAGTGCTCTATATCTTTCATTCTGCAATTGTGTACTAGGCCAAAAAACCTAAAATATCACGTATCATAACGTCATTAGACAAAGCTTGGACAAATGATTGAATTTAGAATGGTTAATGATTTTAATCCCTGCATCATTATGGAACAATGACAGAAATTTTCTATCAACCTCTCTAGCAAGATCATCGTCATCAATGTTAAATCTCTCCATTTTTACCTCGGGTTTAAAAGTACTGTGATAATAACAAGAAAAGTTAGAGAACTTATTTTACAAGCATATAACAAAATTGAAATATATAGCAAAATTTTGTCGTTTATTTCTCTATATCTTCCATCTCCTCTATACCATTATTTAGGCATATATACCGATGAGCGGCTTCAAACACATCGTCCTCCAGCCACCGTAATTTAGAAGCACTTGTAGGCTTACCACCAACATTGAAGATAGTATGGATTCTACTATTCGGTGCATCGACCTTACCTTCATCATTTCTTGGTGCTCTATTCTGGTTTGTTCTGACATGAGTATCAAAGTAGATTGAGCAGAAGTTTGCGACCTCCTCAATAATATATGCTGCAAGTAGATATCGATGTTCTTCTGTGGATTTTTTGGACCAGATATGATAAGTGGAAAAAAATGTAAGGAGTCTTCATGCACATCTACGGTGGTAGATTGTAAGGGGTCAAAATCACCGGCCAACAAGAGTACTGAGACCCCGACTGTCAGAAATGAGTGAATACATCAGAATATAAAGCTAATCGAACATTCCTAGGCTCCGCAGCAAATTTAGTATGACATCGATAAAAATGCTTCCATGCCTCTCCATCGGATGGATGAGATAATTCTCCTTCATCTATCTTTCATTCTTTGCTATGCCATGTCACGTGTTCTACAGTATTTGCCACATATACATCCTCTGCAGCCTCTTTATGATCGACAAAAACTATATGTATTTGTAGGGACACAACCTTGCTCGTTTAGTTGATCCTCCTTTACCCCGAATTAGCTTGTACCAATGCTCGTGACAAAAAATGCATGTCTTTTTCATTATTCTCCTTATAGTACAACATGCAACCGTGTCAACAATAATCTATCTTTTTATGGCCTATCGTATCATCATCTTCGACTTGTAAAAGTTTTCTGGCAAGTCCTTCAATCCTTTTGGCAGCAACTCTCTAACAAACTAAATTATTCAGTCGTCGCATTCCTACGGTAAGTTAAAATCAGACTTGAGGTTCAACAGCCGCATCACCACCGACATGACAAAATGAAAATCACAACCCGGGTATTACGGAGTATCGGCATGCTTGAACATATCATAGAACTCTTTTGCATCAGGATTCGGATCCTCTAGATCAAAACTTAGGCCGACCGTATCAAATACGAACTCGCGTGCCAAGTTTCGATACCGATATTCGAAGTGATCTTCGAGAGTGGACTCTCACACCTCCGTATTGAAAGAGGACTGATATTACGGAACCAAATGTTCTCCTTGAGCCGTCCACTCATTGTAGTTCGGTACGAAAACCTTCTTGTAGAGGTGCTCTCTCACGAGATCTACCTCTTTGAATGGTATATTATTATATTTGACATAAAGGCACTTTGTAACCACCACTTTTCTAAAACAAGGATAATTTTAAACTTTTATAAAATTAATTATTTAATAATAGGTTTAAATCATGTTATTGATTTATTGGTGAATTTTGATTATTTTTAATATTATTAAATTAGTATTTTGTGATTTTGTCCTTTTGCTAGTGTAACCTTAGAGCTGCTTAGCCTATAGACTAACCATGACCATGGAGGCCTAATCCATGTGATTATATTAGCTAATTACCACTTTTTAGACTAAGAGTATTTTGGTCATTTTTTATATTTTAATATTTTGGAAATTTTATATATTTAGTATTGATTTTACGGGATTTGTTTAGTTGAGTTTGAGTTTCGTCTCGTTCCGACTTGTGTTAGTGACCCGGGTAGCTTAGACTTTAGACGGAACCCCAAGATTAGTTAGTCATGGCCCACAAATCCCACTAATTAAGTTAGTAAGTTTAGACTAATTCCACTTGTTAGATTGGTTAAGTTAGAGGCTTAAACTTAACCCTTTTGATCCCAAACTTGAACCTAACTTAAAATTAACCAAGAGGGATTAGTAGGGGCCTTATTGGGCTTTCCCCAAGGCCCAAATAGTATTAGATGGAAGCCACATATAGGATGGTTGTCCTTCCTTTCATTTTATTCCATCAAGCCTCCATTTTCTTTCACAAGTGTTCTTCCCCAAATTGAGAGCTTCCCTCTTTGATTTGATCTACAAATCCTTACATCCCTCCACCAAAACTTTCATCCAACCTTTTCATACTACCAAGGGAGGGTGCTAGCAAAGATTTGGAGCAAAGTGCAAGGAGGAGTGTCCTTTTTGGAAGATCTTCGTGTCGGAGCCGTGTCCTTGAGAGTATCATTGGGATTCCACTCCCAATAGGTAAAAGTAACTAATCCTCTAAATTGATTTTCTATGCATATTAGTTAGTTTTGAATCCATAGGATCCACCTTCATGCATGTACCCCCTTTAGATTCAAGTTTGAGGTCATTTAGAGCTCTCTTGAGGATTATATATATATATATATATGTTTTGTGTCCTACTTGGTAGATCCCAAATTAGGACACCCCATGTGTTTGGTTTATTGCCTAATAGGATTAATTATGTTTTAAATTCAGTTTTAGAATGGTTAGAGAGTGGATTGATCTTAGTTAGGATGGTTAGAATGAGTTTTATTTGGATACCTATGTTGGTATCCAAGTATCTTGGCTCACATGTGTTTTTTTTGTCCAAAAAATCCAAATTCGTCATAATATTCATCCACGTTTTTAGTAACCATAACAACTTAGAAATGCCATAACTTTTAGCTCAGAACTTCGATTAATCTTTCGTTTTTTAAAAGAACCGTATCAAAGTTAGCTTTCCAAATATATATTTTAATAAGCCAAAATCGTTCTAGAACTTTCTGTAAAACTATTTGAGTGTCAGCTGTCCGAAAGACAAACGCGTTTCGGTATTTTCGCGATTTTAGGAGCTTTCGGACACGAAAATGCGATCCGTTTGAAGTTTCAGAAAGCTAACACGAAGGACTACGACATACTTTAATCCTAGAATTTAGTGAATGTCTAATTGGTACAGTATTGGTTTTAAGTAGAAAAGTAACTATAAGACATATGCATTTTGTGTATCCTATGAGCCTATATAGTATGGATATCAAGTGAATGTAGGTATCATAGGTTGTCAAGAATATGTATGATATAGTACATATATATTATTGTTAGGTAATATGTGTTAGTTAGTGTATGTTTATGTTGATACAAATAGTTACCAAGTAAGCCAAATATAGATAAGTTATATGTCAAGGTATTAAAGTTTTGGAAAAGGTACTAGTGTAATACTTGGGTATTATAAGGATATTGGTATCATGACATTCAAGTATCATGAGTAAGGATAAGAGAGTATTGGGACTTGAGTAAGGTACCCTATTTGGTATCAAGTATTAGTATTAGAGTTAGTTGGGATATGTTAGAGTTATCTTAGAAGTTAAGATAATTAGTGTATATAGATATCTTAGTATCTATGATATATTAGAGTTAGAAGATTAGATGATTAGTTAGTTAGTGTCTAGTAGATGTTAGAGTCAGATTAGATAGTAGATAGTGTATCTTAGATTTATCTTTTACCTTAAGGTAATGGTTTACCTACAAGGTAAGGTATTGGTTTTACCTTCAAGGTAAAAGGGTTTACCTAGATACTATAGGTTATACGTTAAATATTAGTTATGCTGCTATGTTAGTACATTAGATAATTAGTTAGTTAGATATTTGAGGGGTATCTTGGTATCTCATGATACCAAGTTAGTATCTTAAGGTAAATATGAATTACCTTTACCTTCAAGGTAAATTATTAGTTTACCTTATGACCAGGGTATGGTATCAAGATACTAAGGTAAGGTATCAAAATATCAAGGTAAGGTAATAGGATACCAAGGTAAGGTGTTGGAATACCTTAGCAAGGTATTGGAGTTGCATAGGGCAAGGGCAAGGTAAGGGTAAGGTAAGGGTAAGGTATTGGTTAGAGGCTAAGATAATTTACCTAAGTTAAGGTATTGGACACAAACCAAGGCATTGGTATTGGGATACCAATATGACCAAGATATAGGGTATCTTGGCAGGTAAATATAAGGAATAGTATGCTTAGGCTAGTTTTGACCTCGGTTGACCAAGTTTGACTGCTTTGACCAAAAGTCAACTATTAGTCAACACTTGGCCTAGAAATGTCTAGAACTTGACTAGAGTTGACCAGTTGACCAAATGTCAACTGTTAGTCAACATTAGCCTAGTTTGACCTAGAGTTGACCAGAGTTGACCAGTTGACCAAAAGCCGACTGTAAGTCAACAATTGACCCCGTTTGACTTGGTTTGACTTCCTGTGACTTAGTTTGACCTAGTGTGACTCAGTGTGACCTAGTTTGACTTAGTTGGACTGAGATTGACCTAGATTGCATATTATACATTAGAAAATCATGCGTAACAATCTTAAACCCTAATTAACTTACAATCATCTTTAGGTCTGTGAGATCACTGTGAGCATCGACCCTACTTGACAGCTCAGGACAGCAGGCAAGTACATTCTCTGATAGTATTTCCTTGTCTTGATATTTTCTGTATTCGATTCAGTTATAGTGTTTTACTTGATTCTTGTCACGATGGTGCACGGACTAGTATACGTCGGATCCTGGCATGAGATGTTATTCCTGGACTTTCTTGGTATATTGGTACATTGTTCGATCTTGTTTCTTGTACTTGTATAGACACCGATTCCTGAGGGGAATTAGCTACCCTCTTGGAGAATCTCATGTCATGACGTGCTATGTCCGGATCCATATACTATTCGGGGATGGGGAGTTATTATAGGTTATGTGATCAATACCCCCTTGTTACTATTCTTGTGCTTGCGTCACCCTCACTGCACATAAGGTGTAGCAAAATCTTATATTTCTTGTGCTCGCTTTTCATGTTGGCTGGCTTGACCCTTCTTGAGATTTTCCTGTGATAGCCGGGCCAAATGGAATAGCCTGATCTTTACCCAAGCCGATCACATAATACTATAATATCTCAAGGCACATTTTATTTTTACATTATACATCAGATATTCTTGTATTGTTTTACTTTCCTGCACATTACACCCTGACATGATTTCCAGTTTATATATCAATTATTTACATTCTTGATATATCATCTTGTATTTTATTATGATTGTCTCTTATAGCATTTATCAATACTATGGAACTGTTGTTGGTGTTTGTGCTCGTTCATTATCCTGACAGGATTACCGTTGATGTTTACAGAGGATTTAGAGGCCGACTGCTCTACCTATTACGGGTATGGCTAAGATGGAGACTTTGACCAGATGTTATCCTTGGTGCCAGTAGAGGATTTACCTCCTGCTTAGACTGTTAGATAGGTTTGACTGGACTGCGTTCCAACTAGTATTGAGACTTATGTTATATGTTATATTTTGGATCTTGTGTTATATCTTTAACTCTAAACTGCGTTGTGACTTCGTATCTTTTTTAGTTCATATATTTCCATCATATCTTTATGATATTCATGCCTATCTTCCTTAGATGTCTTGTGATTGAGTTGAGATTATATACCTCCGTGCGGAGATGACAGGTACATATATATTGTATATAGATGCTATACTTTCTAGTAGACCTATACAGCATTCTACTGCCGATTCTGCGGCGTAGGCTGGACGTACCGACGTGCTCGTGCCCCTAATCAGGGTGTGGGTCATGATACATTTTTTGTGGTGGTCCATGCAGGTCAGGGTCGTAACTAATATGATTTTATAGTGGTGCTCGACTTAGAGTGCTGCTACGAGCCTGCAGTTAGGATATAGGCTAGGTTATTATTATAGAAGTTACTCAATCACAGTTAGGACTTTTGATAGATTCCTGGGACGACCCTTGAGAATCTTGTTTTGAACTTAAATCTGAAATCCTTTCCTTTTGCTTCCATTCACCTTTATTCCTTATTATTGAACTTGATTTTGATGGAATCATTGTTGATTTGATTTTTCATATCGAGATGAATGTTATGGCCTGAGTTATGGTATCTTCTGATGACATATGTTGACGGAAATAATAGAAAAGGTAAAATGTTTACTTGGTTATGGAACCTAGAGTTTATCGCAGATATATTAGCCGCCCTGGCAGAAACGTAGAGACCTGACTTTGGATGTACATATCTTGGTTATGAGATTTGAGATTCCTTGCAGCTATACTAGTCGGCATAGCGAAGATTCCAGACGACATAATTATAGAGGTGCATGTCCCAGTTATGGACTCTATCGTTTATCGCTGCCTTGCTTACTAGCGTGGCAAGGATTCTGAGTATCATGATTTTGGACAGACGTGTATGATTATCAGATTGTATCTTGAGAATGGTCCTAACATGTCATCTCTATCATTTCATATCTATTATTATAGATTTTGTTCTATCCTGAATTAGCTTAAGAGTTAGGATACCTTCAGTTTTTTAGTCCAAGTCCTGGTAGATTCTCATTTCATTATAGGTTCTTCATAGTGTGATGGCTTGGTGATTGTAGTTGGTTTGTGTTCTTGATTAATTGTGTTAATAGTTTAGAGTATGGTTGGAAAGTATTGTATATGGTTTTGATAATTAGATATAGATGAGAACCCTAGAGTGAACAATAAGTGTCAAGGTAGGAGTTGCACTAGGAAACATGATAGGAGGAGTACCCTAGTAGCCAGAGACAAGGTATCTCAAATATTATAGAAGTTTAGGCACTAAAATGGTTTAGTGACTAGTTGGAGAAGGGGTATGAACAACCTAGTATAGGGGTACCATCCTAGTATCATTTAGAAGAGTTAGTGCCTTGTGTAGACAATGACTAGACTTGGGTAGACACCCTGGAGAGAGTATTCTAGATAGATGAGTGTTCTTCCATGACTTCGATTTCTAGAGCGTCAGAGATGTCAATCTCTAGAAACTTCATTCATGAGTTGTAGTAGACAAGATTATCTTCATTTTGATATATCACGTCCCACTCAAACTTGTTTCCTTTTACTACTTTTGTATCACAACTTTCGGTTCAATTTAGGCCATTTGACCATTTCCTACTTTTATTTATGATTTCCATATACACAATGCCATGACTTTTAACTTAGGAGCACAAGACTAGTTGTTTTCTCAAAACCAACTTTACATACATGATCTAGGCAGGACACCCTACACCCATGACCTTCGTGTCCCACTTGGACACACCATCTTGTACTTTATTTTTATCGCATGACTTTCCTGACACAAGACCCAATTTTGATTTCCTCCACGGAGTCACTTTTATTTTCGACTCGAGTTAGAAACACCATTTCGGCCTAAACTTGACGACCCAAAGTATGAGCACGACCCACTTTAAGCCTACTATCCATATTTCACTTGTGTCCCATTTATTTGAGCTCCTAATTTCTGCATTAATCTTTTCAGTCACCACAATAGCAGTTCCAGGCCCCATCTAGGGTCCGGGTTCTGCGGTTTCATGCGACGATACGAGCTCCAGTACAACTAGATCAGCAGCACCCCTCGAGGCAGTTTCAGCTAGCTCCTACCTATACCTACTATTGGAGGTCAGGCCATTCTTTGGAGGTGTGCAGAAAGAAGCTGGGAGTGTGCTTGCACTGTAGATCAACAGAGCATCTGGTTAAGAATTGTCTCTTAACCCTTCATCGTCCTGGCCAGTGTCCATACCAAGGGCAGAGAGATGGAGTTAGGCCACCTGTGGAACAACGTCATGTCCTGCACCAGCAAAGGGATATACCCAGCCGGACAGGTTCCTGGGTTGACGGCCAAGGAGGCCGATGCTACAGGTGATAGGTTAGCAGTCTGTCCTTTGTTCTTCTTCTTCTGTCCTTTTTCCATGATTGTTGTATATTCCAATAGTACCTTTTGGATTGTGTTTTGTTGTGCTAGATAGTATAATGACCCTGTTGAGACTATAAAATTCTCGACCAGTAGCACCATGATCTTGTATGTTGCTAGATATTAGTTTTGACCTTGATTGTTGGTGGTTTAACCTAAGGAAGAGTACAACTACCTTAAATTTTGAGGACAAAATTATTTTAAGGAGGGTAGATTTGTAACCACCACTTTTCTAAAACAAGGGTAATTTTGAACTTTTATAAAATTAATCATTTAATAATAGGTTTAAATTATGTTATTGATTTATTGGTGAATTTTGATTATTTTTATATCATTAAATTAGTGTTTTATGATTTTGTACTTTTGCTAGTGTAACCTTAGAGCTGCTTAGCCTAGAGACTAACCAAGACCATGGAGGCCTAACCCATGTGATTATATTAGCTAATTACCACTTTTTAGGCTAAGGATATTTTGGCCATTTTTTATATTTTAATATTTGGGAATTTTATATATTTAATATTGATTTTACGGGATTTGTTTAGTCGGGTTTGAGTTTCGTTTCGTTCCGACTTGTGTTAGTGACCCGGGTAGCTTAGACTCTAGACGCGACCCCAAGATTAGTTAGTCATGGCCCACAAATCCTACTAAGTAAGTTAATAAGTTTATACTAATCCCACTTGTTAGATTGATTAAGTTAGAGGCTTAAACTTAACCCTTTTGATCCCAAACTTGAATCTAACTTAAAATTAACCAAGGGAGATTAGTAAGGGCCTTATTGGGCTTTTCCCAAGGCCCAAATAGGGTAGTTAGATGGAAGCCACATATAGGAGGGTTGTCCTTCCTTTTATTTCATTCCATCAAGCCTCCATTTTCTTTCACAAGTGTTCTTCCCCAAATTGAGAGCTTCCCTCTTTATTTGATCTCCAAATCCTTACATCCCTCCACTAAAACTTCCATCCAACCTTCTCATACTACCAAGGGAGGGTGCTAGAAAAGATTTGGAGCAAAGTGCAAGGAGGAGTTGTAGGAACCCTAGAGGGGGGTGAATAGGGTCAAGCTAACTAATCAAACACTTAGCACAAGCTAATTGGCAATTTAAAAATATAAGTGCAAGAGAAGAAGCAAACACAATACCGACACCCGATATATCCTGGTATCCTCCTAAGAGGCAGTCCAGTCCCGGAACTCTCTCCGGCTTTAATCCACTATTTGAGCAAATAGTTACACACGAGTTTGGATCTGAAGAACTCGCCAACTTCTTACACAAGAGCTTTAATCCGAAGGGCTCTCCGACTTCAACCAAGAGTTTGGATACGAAGACTCCCCAACTTCAACTGAGAGTTTGGATACGAAGACTCTCCAACTTCAACCTTTCACAATAGGTTTTGATCTCCTTATACAATAGGATGAAGATCTCACTTTTCAACTCAATAACTCTAACACAATTTGTAGATGGCAAATGAAGGCTTTGTAGAGTTGTATGTGGATAAGCTTTGGTGGTTTGGAAATTTTTAGGCTCAAAGCATCAACCTTGAATGAAGGGATTCAAGGCTATTTATAACCAAAGCTTGAAAAGAAGCCAAAGGCAACTTTTCAGTCACGAACCGGCATACCGCCGGTATGATCCGGCATACCGGCGGTATACCGGTCTGGGATTACAACGGCTAGAAATATAGCCGTTGGGATCATTAATGGTTGAAAATCCGACCGTTAGAATTTCAACGTTTCGGAAGCGGTATACCGTCGGTATGGACCGGTATGCCGTCGGTATGCCAGTTTTGTAAACAGAAACTTTCTGTGAACGAAAACCGGTATACCGTCGGTATACGCCGGTATACCGTCGGTATGCCGTTGTCCACCAAAAATGATCCTGGGCTTATTTCTGCCCTAGCTTTCGATTTTGCCATCCATTTCTTGTGTTTACAATAATTTCTAAGACTCATTACAGACTCCAGATAAACTTAGGCAGGTGCAGGCTTCTTCAGAGTCTTGAAATGATGATGGCATGGCTTGGCTTCTTCCTTTGATAGGTGCTGGCTTTTTCCCTTGGCGGCAGCTGTCCAAAGATATCCAGTTTGTAAAAACTGAATACCTTTCGGGGGCTTCGCCCCCGAACCCCCGACGAGGGGCGCTGCCTCCTCGACCCCCGTCCGCTGACCGGGCAGCGGAACCCCCGGTACGAGGCTCCAGAGATGTCGTCGGGTGGTTCAGAAAAATCTTGTGGGATCCATCGTCTTTGGCCCACCATGATTTCTTCATTGCATATGTCCACATTGATCTTGCTTATTGCTTTTCTGCATGTACATGTTAGACGAACAAAGCAATATACGTAGTAGCAACTATGATAGGTTAAATGCACATTAGGACAATGCTGAGTTTAAGTATAAGTGCTAAGGCGATAGCATTAATGTTAGTGATATCATAATGATTAAACTTAATTGAATGACCACAATCAAAAACATAGTTTTGATTTTGGCAACCCGATTAAATTTAAGATAGATAAGCTCATATCACTAAAAAGTAAACCAATAGGCATATATCACCAAAGGTATAAGAATAAGTAGAAATGGTATAGTGATAGTATAAAGATTAGTGATAATGAAATGCTAAACTTAACATATTAACCATATTCAAAAATATGATACAATCATTGGGCTAACAATATCCCCCTTTTTGATTATGGCAAATCGGTTAAGTTTAGTATAGACACAATAGATGCATGTATCACTAATATACAAAAGACATAAGCAATATCACTAAAACATACTACTTAGATTACTTATAAAAGCATACTTAAACTTACTTCTCCCCCTTTGACATGATCAAAAATAGGCTCCCCCGTACTAAGAGATAAAATGAAATCAATCTCAAGCATAGAAATCAGAGCATGGGGAACTTATAGACAATCATGATCAAGATATACTAATGAAAAACAATGGGAGAAGTGTGTAAAGACAAGTGTATAAAACTACATACCAAATGTAGAGTAAAAAAAATTGCTTGTCAAAACACAATATGGTTGGTAAAACTAAAAGTATTTGAAAAACAAAAAATAAGTAGTTTACCAACTTGAAATTCAAGGAATAAATCCAAAACACAATAGGATATGAAATATTGCTCCAGTTTTGGAAGAGAACTATGAAATAAAGGATTTCAAACAAAAGCCATGAGGAAAAGATAATTGCAACTAATAGATACCAATTTAGATATGACATTAAATAAACTTGATACCAATTGAAAAGATGTAACCTTGAAACATTGATCAAAGAAACCATTAATAATCATAATTGTCCACAAATAAATAGTGGAACAAAATAAAAGAATGATCAATGTAAAATATTACAATTGATATAAAGTAATCTCATTATTTGCAAGATCTATATGCTTACCCAAGTACATGCATTTGAACTCAAATACCTTATCATGCTATATGAATACCCTTTTAGATAAACATGAAGGTAATGGAGAAAAATACTTGAGAAGGAGAAATTCAGTCGACTTGAATGCTTCCCCTCAAAGTATTACCAATATAGATAAACATGTATTATAGGTAAGTCCTCAATAAGAAAAGCCAAATCAATTAAGCATATAAGAAAAGCCAAACCAATGAAAGCACAATAGTCATCAAGATAAGATATGAAAGTTAATTTTTAAGAAGATGACTTATTTAATCCATATAAAAGAGAGATAAATGATAAAGACAATAGCATATACTCTCATAAACCCTTCACAAATAAAAGTATCATGACCTCATTCACTAAGATATGAAAAAGAAGAAGGTATGGGTCCATGATGAACTAGGTATACGACATATTTAAGGGTATAAATGAATTGAATCAATTAATTTGCTCCCCCTCAAAATATGCGTATCTAGTTCCAAAGCACTTATAGCATAAAATAGAAAACTACAAGATCTAGGGGTAAATCAACTATGGATTTCTCCCCCTTGCTCGATGCATATAAGGCTACAATATCGTCAAAAGACGAAAAATATCATCTTTAGTCAAGAAGAGATAACCAATTAATAGCCACTAAAGATGAGAAATCAAAAGAATATTCCAATAAAGCACATATAATCAAAAGATGGCATACATTAGTCTATATAGAAGAATCTCATATTTAAATATGATAGATCAATGTATGTAATCCTTTGAGAAAGAGTCATCATGAAAAAGAATAAAGTCAATTAAGAACAATCATGATGATAGACATAATATAGCTCAAAAATAAAATAAAAATAAAACTCAAACATCATGTCCATGATTATCTAATTAAGAAATAATCAACCAATTTATTGCTTTGCATGGACTAGATATGTTTTATCGCATATGTACCTATCAACCGGATAATATCCAAACTTTGCTACTTCTAAATGAAAGACCAATAAAGTTCAAATAGCAAAGGTCATATGTGATAAACCATGAATAGTCAAATTAGAGTAATAAATTAACTTGACATTTACAAAATTAGATAGTTTAGGACTACTCAATCATTAGGATCATTCATAAAGGATACAAATGAATAAATATGATCTAATGAATCTCATCAAGAGAAAATCACAAGTCCAAAAAAAATAAAAATCTCACACATTAACATGGGAAAGAGTCAATCTCATTTAAATAATTACAAACATAATAAAGAAGAGATGTAAATGATAATACGATGAAAACATGACTCAAAAAGTGAGAGAAATTTAAGAGAGACTTGCTAATGACTAGTTATGGAAGAGAGTTAAAACAAGGAATCACAAACCTCTAAGAGAAAACAAGATTTAATAAAGAATTTGTAAAACTAGTTTTAGAGATTAAGCATATCACAAATCTTGTTTTTGTAAACTAGCATATCATATATAGATTGAAGTATAGGAATATAGCTAGATGTGTGAAAGTGAGCCAAAATTATATAGCTTAATAATATATCACAAATAAGCAAACTATATAATCCAAATAAGATTAATGAGAGAAGCCATTAACAAGATAAATGTGCTCATTAATTCTTAAGTCACTAACACAAAAAAAATACTTGCTTAAGCATAGAGTTCACAATTAAGGAAATACATTTTGAATGATCAAAATGATTTAGAGACTCTTTACTAAGCAAGGATAAGAGCATAAGATGATAAATAAATGAATTAGACTCTTATCAAGTAAAGGACAAAAGAGATGTTCATGAAAACACAATAAAATAAATCTCTTTGCCAAGTATTGAGATTAACCCAAGATAATGAAATGATAGATCAATCTAGAGAATGCAAAATACTATAGCCATATTAAAATAAGTATATTCTCTAGAAGTGAAAAAATTTCAACACAAAAGCTCAAACCATAGTAGCTAAATTCATGAGAAATATGATGTAACAATTACAAGTATTCTCATGTGCTACAAAAACATCATTGGGCAACAATAATTCAAAAGGAAGCATAACCCAAGGAATGAGCAAAGAAAGATTATTAAGATCAAGAAGGCTAAATGTGCAAAAGATAGAAGAATTATATTTTACGAAAAAGCTGTCATAGTGTACTATAGAAATATATAGATGATATAGATTTAAAAATGTGCACTAAAAACGGAGGTTAATATGAAAACAAGACAAAGCACAAAACCTTGTGATTCTTAAAAGAACTTCCATAAATAGTCAAGTGCAATACATAACAAATATTTTCTCTCACCATCCCAACTTAAAGATATAAAACAAATGAATATCAAAAGCTAGGAAACATTTATATATATGAAACTATATATATATCACGAATAGGCATACATAAAAAGATCAAAAATCCATTAAGAACATGTATCCATAAAGTCAACCAAAAAGCTAAAAAGACATCATTAAAGAAAGCTTTAAGGAAGAAGCATATTGATTCAAAAAGAGATACACAAATTTGATCAAAGGAATCAATAGCTAGAGTATGAGTTAAGCACAAGTTTAGAAGTAACGAGTATGAATGATACTTTTCAAGTTAATATAAAACTTTTAGCTTAACTCATATGCCGTCACAAAGGTATTTATACAAAAAAAAAGATATCAATATAAGAGATACATGAACTATAAGTAAATGAAACCTTTAATGAATATAGTCATGTATCCTTAATGAATATTTGAAAAACCATCACAAAATCAAAAGCATGTATAAATAAACTTTATTAGGAAAAGACATAATTGATTCTCAAGAAGATAATCAAGATAAAGTATGAGAATTAATAATGAATATATTATGTAAGCACAAGATTAAAAAGAAGTATAAGTATATACTTGTCAAGTAATAAGAAGCTTGTGCTAAACACATATATTCCCAAATACCGATTTAAAGTAAATAAGACACATTAAAAACAAATCGGCAAGAAGTAACTATTTTAAAAACTTTTAAAGACGGAGAGTTAAAAACATATTAACTCAAATAAAAAACAAGCTCCTATGGACTAGAGTGATATGCATGCTTCATAATATAGAGATTAAGAAAAACAAGCATGCATAAATCAAATGTGTCACACTTAATAGAAAATGAGTGATAAACTACAAAGTGTGAACTAATTATTTAAGCCGAGTAACTAGTCATACTAGATAAAAGAATTAATAAGAGAATTTACTAAGCATGCTAGAATTAAATCTCACATTGATTTATATAAATGGCAACTAAAGGATATCAATGTGAGCTAGTAGCAAAACATCAAGAGAAACATGCTAGATTCTACTAATATAAACCATTTAAAGAGAATCGTTTAGCATGTTACCAAAGTGGCTCTAGTGGCCACACTTGTGTTGGTGCAATTACATGAAAGATGACCTTTGAGCTTTGCAACCACCAACACGCTCCTTGGTGCTATGTCTCGATAAAAGAAGCTCCACCTACAACATTAGGCGAAGACTTTGGTATCCAAATAAACTTGGATCCACATATGTTAGCTTTAGGGACCCATATACTATTTACTCTAGCATTTGTAGAAAAACTCCTACGAATAGGACAAGTTAAGCTCATGTGTCCAATACGAGAGCAATAGAAGCACCTAATGCTAGTGTGTGCACATGTATTAGAATGAGCATGGTTATGAACATATGACATACTAGAATGATGAGTATCTCTAGAGTGAGCATGAGAAGATTTGGTTTTAAGAATATTATGTTCTAATATCAAATCATCATGCATACAAGTAAGAGAATCAAATTTAACATTTAAAGCATTATTCTCTTTTTCAAATAAAGCAATTCTAGAAATAAAATCATCATTTTGTTTCTTTAAAGAGTTAATAGAAGAATCATGCAAATGATTTAGCTCATGAGTTTGCCTCTTAAGATCTTCTATTGATAAGGAAAGAGATTTGATTTTCAAAATTAAAGCCTCATTCAAACTCTTTAAAGAAACACATGATGAGTTTTGAGAATCAAGTCTAGATAATAAATCATTGTTTTCATTTCTCAAAAACTCATTTGCTTCTTCTAAATGAATAACCTTTTCAGAAAGATCTTCATTTGTAGAATGAAGGTTGTCAAGAATCTCTAAGGATTGTTTAGCCATGGCTTTCCACTTAGAGCATTTCTTGCATTTAGAAGAAACATGATTGTCTATGCTACTAGAAGTAAAACCCTCTTTATCGGAGGAGGAGTAGGAGGAATACAATGCCATAGAAAAATAACAAGGATCTACTCTAAGGATGTTAAGCCTAACAATAGAGTCCTTGCTCTGATACCAATTGTAGGAACCCTAGAGGGGGGTGAATAGGGTCAAGCTAACTAATCAAACACTTAGCACAAGCTAATTGGCAATAAGAAGCAAACACAATACCGATACCCGATATATCCTGGTATCCTCCTAAGAGGCAGTCCAGTCCCGGAACTCTCTCCGGCTTTAATCTACTATTTGAGCAAATAGTTACACACGAGTTTGGATCCGAAGAACTCGCCAACTTCTTACACAAGAGCTTTAATCCGAAGGGCTCTCCGACTTCAACCAAGAGTTTGGATACGAAGACTCCCCAACTTCAACCGAGAGTTTGGATACGAAGACTCTCCAACTTCAACCATTTACAATAGGTTTTGATCTCCTTATACAATAGGATAAAGATCTCACTTTTCAACTCAATAACTCTAACACAATTTGTAGATGGCAAATGAAGGCTTTGTAGAGTTGTATGTGGATAAGCTTTGGTGGTTTGGAAATTTTTAGGCTCAAAGCATCAACCTTGAATGAAGGGGTTCAAGGCTATTTATAACCAAAGCTTGAAAAGAAGCTAAAGGCAACTTTTCAGTCACGAACCGGCATACCGCCGGTATGATCCGACATACCGGCGGTATACCGGTCTGGGATTACAACGGCTAGAAATATAGCCGTTGGGATCATTAATGGTTGAAAATCCGACCGTTGGAATTTCAACGTTTCGGAAGCGGTATACCGTCGGTATGCCGATTTTGTAAACAGAAACTTTCTGTGAACGAAAACCGGTATACCGTCGGTATACGCCGGTATACCGTCGGTATGCCGTTTTCCACCAAAAATGATCCTGGGCTTATTTCTGCCCTAGCTTTCAATTTTGCCATCCATTTCTTATGTTTACAATAATTCCTAAGACTCATTACAGACTCCAGATAAACTTAGGCAGGTGCAGGCTTCTTCAGAGTCTTGAAATGATGATGGCATGGCTTGGCTTCTTCCTTTGATAGGTGCTGGCTTTTTCCCTTGGCGACAGCTGTCCAAAGATATCCAGTTTGTAAAAACTGAATACCTTTCGGGGGCTTCGCCCCCGAACCCCCGACGAGGGGCGCTGCCTCCTCGACCCCCGTCCGCTGACCGGGCAGCGGAACCCCCGGTACGAGGCTCCAGAGATGTCGTCGGGTGGTTCAGAAAAATCTTGTGGGATCCATCGTCTTTGGCCCACCATGATTTCTTCATTGCATATGTCCACATTGATCTTGCTTATTGCTTTTCTGCATGTACATGTTAGACGAACAAAGCAATATACGTAGTAGCAACTATGATAGGTTAAATGCACATTAGGACAATGCTGAGTTTAAGTATAAGTGCTAAGGCGATAGCATTAATGTTAGTGATATCATAATGATTAAACTTAATTGAATGACTACAATCAAAAACATAGTTTTGATTTTGGCAACCCGATTAAATTTAAGATAGATAAGCTCATATCACTAAAAAGTAAACCAATAGGCATATATCACCAAAGGTATAAGAATAAGTAGAAATGGTATAGTGATAGTATAAAGATTAGTGATAATGAAATGCTAAACTTAACATATTAACCATATTCAAAAACATGATACAATCATTGGGCTAACAGGAGTGTCCTTTTTGGAAGATATTCGTGTCAGAGCCGTGTCCTTGAGAGTATCATTGGGATTCAACTCCCAATAGGTAAAACTAACCCTCTAAATTGATTTCCTATGCATATTAGTTAGTTTTGAATCCATAGGATCCACCTCCATGCATGTACCCCCTTTAGATTCAAGTTTGATGCCATTTGGAGCTCTATTGAGGATTTTAGATATGTGTTTTGTGTCCTACTTGGTAGATCCCAAATTAGGACACCCCGTGTGTTTGGTTTATTGCCTAATAGGATTAATTATGATTTAAATTCAGTTTTAGAATGGTTAGAGAGTGGATTAATCTTAGTTAGAATGGTTAGAATAATTTTCATTTGGATACATATGTTGGTATCCAAGTATGTTGGCTTACATGTGTTTCTTTTGTCCAAAAAAAAAATTCAAATTTGTCATAATATTCATTCACGTTTTTAGTAACCATAGCAACTTAGAAATTCCATAACTTTTAGCTCAGAACTTCGATTAATCTTCCATTTTTTAGAAGAACCATATTGAAGTTTGCTTTCCAAATATATATTTTAATAAACCAAAATCGTTCTAAAATTTTCTGTAAAACTATTTGAGTGTCAGCTGTCCGAAAGACAAATGTGTTTTGGTGTTTTCGCGATTCCAGGAGCTTCCGGACACAAAAATGCGATCTGTTTGAAGTTTTGAAAAGCTAACACGAAGGACTACAACATATTTTAATCCTAGAATTTAGTGAATGTCTAATTGGTATAATATTAGTTTTAAGTAGAAAAGTAACTATACGACATATGCATTTTGTGTATCCTATGAGCCTATATAGTATGGATATCAAGTGAATGTAGGTATCATAGGTTGTCAAGAATATGTATGATATAGTACACATATATATATATATATATATTATTGTTAGGTAATATGTGTTAGTTAGTGTGTTTATGTTGATACAAATGGTTATCAAGTAAGCCAAATATAGATAAGTTATATGTCAAGGTATTAAAGTTTTGGAAAAGGTACTAGTGTGATACTTGGGTACCATGAGGATATTGGTATCATGACACTCAAGTATCATGAGTAAGGATAAGAGAGTATTGGGACTTGAGTAAGGTACCATATTTGGTATCAAGTATTAGAGTTAGTTGGGATATGTTAGAGTTATCTTAGAAGTTAAGTTAATTAGTGTATATAGATATCTTAGTATCTATAATATATTAGAGTTAAAAGATTAGTTAGTTAGTGTCTAGTAGATGTTAGAGTCAGAGTAGATAATGTATCTTAGATTTACCTTTTACCTTAAGGTAATGGTTTACCTACAAGGTAAGGTATTGGGTTTACCTTCAAGGTAAAGGGGTTTACCTAGATACTATAGGTTATATGTTAGATATTAGTTAAGATGCTATGTTAGTACATTAGATAGTTAGTTAGATATTTAAGGGGTATCTTGGTATCTCATGATACCAAGTTAGTATCTTAAGGTAAATATGAATTACCTTTACCTTTAAGGTAAATGATTAGTTTACCTCATGACTAGGGTATGGTATCAAGATACTAAGGTAAGGTATCAAAATATCAAGGTAAGGTAATAGAATACCAAGGTAAGGTATTGGAATACCTTAGCAAGGTATTGGAGTTGCATAGGGCAAGGGCAAGGTAAGGGTAAGGTATTGGTTAGAGGCTAAGATAGTTTACCTAAGTTAAGGTATTGGACCCAAACCAAGGCATTGGTATTGGGATACCAATATGACCAAGATATAGGGTATCTTGGCAGGTAAATATTAGGAATAGTATGCTTAGGCTAGTTTTGACATCGGTTGACCAAGTTTGACTGCTTTGACCAAAAGTCAACTATTAGTCAACACTTGGCCTAGAAATATCTAGAACTTGACTAGAGTTGACCAGTTGACCAAAAGTCAACTATTAGTCAACATTAGCCTAGTTTGACCTAGAGTTGACCAGAGTTGACCAGTTGACCAAAAGTCGACTGTAATTCAACAATTGACCCAGTTTGACTTGGTTTGACTTTCTGTGACCTAGTTTGACCTAGTGTGACTCAGTGTGACCTAGTTTGACTTAGTTGGACTGAGATTGACCTAGATTGCATATCATATATTAGAAAATTATGCGTAACACTGTTAAACCCTAATTAACTTACAATATCTCATCTTTAGGTCTGTGAGATCACTTTGAGCATCGATCCTACTTGACAGCTTAGGACAGCAGGCGAGTACATTATCTGATAGTAGTTCATTGTCTTGATATTTTCTGTATTCGATTCAGTTATAGTGTTTTACTTGATTCTTGTCACGATGGTGCCCGAACTAGTATACGTCGGATCCTGACATGAGATGTTATTCCTGGACTTTCTTGGTATATTGGTACATTGTTCGATCTTGTTTCTTGTACTTGTATAGACACTGATTCCTGAGGGGATTATCTACCCTTTTGGAGAATCCCGTGTCATGACATGCTATGTCCGGATCCATATACTATTCGGAGATGAGGAGTTATTATAGCTTATGTGATCAATACCCCCATGTCACTATTCTTGTACTTACGTCACCCTTACTGCACGTAGGGTGTAGCGAGATCTTATATTTCTTGTGCTTGCTCTCCATGTTGGCCGGCTTGACCCTTCTTGAGATTTTTTTGTGATAGCAGGGCCAAATGGAACAGTCTGATCTTTATCCAAGCCAATCACATAATGCTATAATATTTTAAGGCATATTTTATGTTTATATTATACATCAGATATTCCTGTACTGTTCTATTTTCCTGTATGTTACACCCTGACATGGTTTCCAGTTTATATATCATATTTTACTTACAATCTTGATATAACATCTTGCATTCCATTATGATTGTCTCTTATAGCATTTGTCAATACTATGAAACTGTTGTTGGTATTTGTGCTCATTCATTATCCTGACAGGATTACCGTTGATGTTTACAGAGGATTTAGAGGCCGACTACTCTACCTATTACGGGTATAGCTAATGGAGACTTTGACCAGATGTTACCCTTGGTGCCAGTAGAGGATTTATCTCCTGCTTAGACTGTTAGATAGTTTAACTGGACTGCGTTCCAGCTAGTATTGAGACTTATGTTATATATTATATTTTGGATCTTGTGTTATATCTTTAACTCTAAATTGTGTTGTGACTTCGCATCTTTTTTAGTTCATATATTTCCATCACATCTTTTTGATATTCATGCCTATCATCCTTAGATGTCTTGTGATTGAGTTTAGATTATATACCTCCGTACGGAGATGACAGGTACGTATATATTGTGTCTAGATGCTACACTTTTTAGTAGACCTATACAACATTCTACCGCCGATTCTGCGGC